>JADRCH010000246.1:728518-748931 GCA_019843965.1 Rhynchomys soricoides | reverse complement strand
GAGAGAGAGAGAGAGAGAGAGAGAGAGAGAGAGAGAGAGAGAGAGAATGTAGCTTCCAAAACACCCAGGGTAAAGAACTTGAAAGAATTGAATGGTTCTTCCACATAAGATGCCTTGTGGTATAAGAGATGCTTCAAGAGCAAGTACCGCACATGAAAGACACAAAATCAAGGCCTGAAAATCTGTCGGGTGAAAACTGGGCTGAGAAATGGGGAGGCCCCACACTTGTTTTCAAGACCATCCCTGATGCAGGGAGGTCAAGCATAGTCCTCAAATCAGAGGGGCATTCTGAATGCCCACAAAGCCCAGGGAAAAGGTTTCCGAAGAGGTGCACATAGAGTGGGGAAGAAGGCAGGACAATCCTAGCTGGTTTGTGGTCTTGACAGACTGCCTCATAGTAAGCAACATAGAAATGAACCTAAGTAACCAGCAACCCTCTACAGTAGACCTCGTGGCCTCGGGGAAGACTAACAAGGTGGCACATTTATAGAGTCACAGAGAAACATCTGCCACCTGCCCATTCTAAGACATTAACCTTGTCTTCATAAATACAAGTGACAGCCACACCTCACCACCCCCCACCAAACACACAAAAAGAGTCAAGTGGAACTCCATAAAAGCAAAAAGAATTCAGAGGACAATTTAATTCATTCTAGCTGCAATCTCTATAACAAAAGATTAGTGTGCCCTTTGAGGGAAGAGAGGAAAGGTGTTGAAGAGATAGCCTGTGAGGTGCTTGCTGTGCATGAGTGAGGACCTGCAATTGAGCCCCAAAATCCACGTAGAATGCCTGGTGTGGTAGTGCCCACTTGTAATTGCAGTGCTAGGGAAGTAGAGTCAGAAGGATACCCTAGGCCTTATTGACAAGGCATTCTGGCAAATAGGTGAAGCACAGATCCAGTGAGACACCCTATCTCAAAGAAAACAAGGTGGGTGACCATCTTGAAAAACACCTGAGGCTGACAACTGGCCTCTGCATGAATAGACACAAGAGAGAAGGAGAGGATAAAGATGCTTGGGGGGGGGGGGAGAGGGAGAGGGACGGAGAGAGAGCTCAATACAGAGAGAGATAGATTTTTTAAAAAAGTAAAAAGCATGTCCAGATCCCCCAATTATTTTTTCGTGAAAACTAGCTTAAATTAAAAGGCTGAAAACTTAAGATATCTACAAAGCAATGTCAATAAAGTAAATTTAGGTATTTAAATAGTGTTGTATCAAATATAATTCAAAACCAAAACATTGCATAGGCTAAAAGAAATTTTGCATCAAAGGAATATAATTTACATGTTTTAATGTACATGGAGCAATCACAGCTACAAACTTTTATGTAGCTAACAACAGCCCTTGAAAACATACCATGTAAAAGCTGGAATCATATAATGCAAACTCCCCAAAATATAGGAAATGTCACAAGATCCTCAGATATTTATAAGGAAAGCAGACTTGAGATTTTGTGACTAATAGCACTGTATCAGATTCCGACGGGAAACAGGAGTTCTTTACAAGCGGTTCAATGAAACCCTTCAACAATATCACATGTAGCTTTTGCATAACATTCATGCAGACAAAAGAGAAAAAAAGGCCTTATTATGTTTCCAAGCGCTGAGGTTGTATCTACCACTCATTTAAGTTAGAAGTAAAGGCAAAGCAGCAACACGTAAAACTTCTAGGTTGTGAGATGACCATGGTCAGCAGCAGCGACACTTTATAGCTTAACTGTAGTGAGCAGAAAAGACAGGGAAGTAGCAAACAGGAGTCTCACCTCAGGAAGGTGTGAGGGATGGTAGAAGAGTCCCAGACCGGAGGAAACCAGAAGAGATGGACTGGCAATGATGGTGATAACTGACGAAGCCAATTCAATAAAATGCCCACTTTCCCTTACGAAAGAAAAAGAGTAAAAGAGAGAAAGCCGACTTCAACCGGAATCTGGGACTGACGACACATCCATGGAACCCCAGCAGTCAGGAAGCTGAGGCAGGAGGATCATGAGGTCAAGGCTAGCCTAGGAACAGGATAGGAAGAGTCTGTCCAAAAAAAAAAAAAAGGAAGAGAAGGAAGAGAAGGAAGAGGAAAGGAAGGGAGAGAGGAGAGAGGTGGGCAGAGGGAAAGGAAATGAAAAGGATCCGGTGCGACACAGTGAAAAGCTGTTTTGGAAAGACAAAAAGAAAAAAACCCAAGTTTATCAATATGGAAAGGAATCGAGTGAAAATACAAATGACTGACAAGACTGAGGCAGGGCCCACGGGATGAAGGGAAACACAAACGAGACTCTGAAAGTATCACGGAACAACCTTATGTTGCTGAAACGGAGTATCTGTACTTAAAGAACGATTGCCCATGGGGGTGGGGTGGGGGGAATGTATGACTCACCGAGAAGTAAAATACTAAATAAAACAAGAGTCTGAAAAGAAATGACAGGGTGGGTTACGGTCTCACAGCCTAGGAGGTTTAGAAACTATCCAGGCCACAGGGAACATCAGAAACTTCCAGCTCGTCTGTCTGTCTGTCCTCAGAGACTCTGACAGTGCTTCTAGCTAGAATGGGGATGGGGGTGGAGGAAGGGAGGGGCAGAGGGGAGAAGGGAGGACAGGAGATTTAATACCTCTGTGCACAACACCTACAATCCCGGGATTTGGGAAGCTGAGGTAGGACTGCAAGCTCAAGGCCAGCCTTGGCTACATGAAGAGGCAGACCCTCAAGAAAGAAAGAAGGAAAGGGGAAAGGGAACTACTGTTACAAGTACAGAGACTTCCTATAGAATCTATGAGGTACTTTCAAAAGTAAACATCTAAGTAAATACATCAAGTCACTTAGTAGTGGAATGAACCATATCCATCAAAGAAATGAGGTCTGCCCCAGGAACTCAAGATTTGTCAATCAACAGCAATCAGCAGTGGCCAAAACCACATGAGAAAGCTCAGTGTTCCTTCCTGGTTCATCAAAGCGGTTAAAAGCTTCTCCAGGTGACCAACAGTACCCTAGAAGTTCCACCCAATACAAAATGTGATTTGAAAAAAAAAGAAGAAGAAAATGTGATTATTGTCAAGGAACAAACTCTTTTACTAGTAATCAGTGCCAAAGGTAGAGTCTGATTATTTCATGGGATCATTTTCTTATACATCTAAATCCAACTGTAAGTCAGATAAGGAACTGTTAAGCACCCTGATGTAAACACAATATGAAGGGTTAAACTCTATGAAGCACAAATGTAAAATGTGGCTGATGGAATGAAGTTGAGACCCAGGTGGATGAAAACAATGTACCATGTTCATGAACAGAAAAATGGTCCCGTTAACAGGTGGGTTCTTACTATCCTGGTCATCGGTAGCTAGCTGCCAATACAATCATGTACCAGCCTTAGTAAATGGAATTTAACATTCATGTTTTTAAAATTGTAGTAACGGCCTGTGCATTTTAAGAAAATGGAGTAAATGGCTGGAGAGATGGCTCAGGTTTAAGAGCACTGGCTGCTCTTGCAGAGCACCTGGGTTCCATTCCCACCATCCACATGGTGGCTCACAACTGCCAGCAACTCCAGTTTCAGGGGATCCAATGCCCTCTTCTGACTTTGGGGCACAAACATATGTTTGGTACACATACATACATGCGGTCAAAAGCCTCACAAACATAAAATCAAATGAATAAATCTTAAAAACAATGAAATGGAAGGTCTTTTTAAGAAAAGAGAACGGAATAAAGAGATAGCTTGCACACAGCTGCATGAGAATATAGAGAAACCATCATGGTTGGACCAAGAAGGCAGAACACAGAAAGCATAAGCAAGTGAGTGGACTCGGCGTGGGGTACTAAAGGGAGCCAGGGATCAGAATGTGCCAAGGGTTCAGCTGCATTGAGAATACAGAGACCAGGGGTGACCCACCGAGAAAGACAGGTCCACACTAAGCACTTCATGTAAGATTGCTTCACACAAAACCAGTATTACAATTAAGAAGTTGGGGCTAGAGAGAAAGCTCAGAGTTGACTGCTCATCCTCCTCTCCCAGACGACCAATCAGCTAGGGAGCTAGCTCAGGTGGTAAGACGCTTGCCTTACAAATGAAACATCTAAGTTCAATTCCCAGAACTCCGATAAAAAAAATGTTGGATGTGTTGGAGTACACTTGTAATCTCAGCACTGGGGAGGCAGAGACAAGAGGACCCCTGAAGCTCACTGATCACGTTCCCCACACGCAGAGGGCAGCTCACTTGCAACCACAGCTCTAGGGGATCTGATACCCTCTTCTAGCTTCTGCAGGATCCTGCACTCACATGTGCATACCCACACATGGACACATAAACAAAATTAAAACCATAAACCTCAGAAGTAAAACGAAAATAAACGCTAAAGTAAAACTAAGAAGTCATTGATGTAACAGAATTTTTTTTAATATTTGCTTTTTTAAAAAAAAAAAAAAAAAAAGCTAAAATGCCACAAATCAAAAGACTCACAGAGTAAAAATATTTTCAAAGTTTTTGCCACATACATGCACAAAGTAGATATTAATGTATAAAGAGCTTCTTTATATCATTAAGGCCAAGAACAAGCAATCTAGTTAAAATGCACACAAAAGAAGACATTTTTGAAGGAAGTCATACAAAGGATTATAAATGGAAGTATATTGTCAGGAAAATGCCAAGGGGAATTCAAAGAAAGTAAAAAGGGTTGGTGCATCACATTGCCAAAGACTGAAGAGCATTCTTTACACGCTCTTGGCAGAAGTATGGGAGGCTAACCACTCCCACACACCATCTGCAGAAATGTCAGCCCATTGCCCCCCACCCTCACCCCTTAAGGCTATTCTGTAATATCCAAAAAATTTAAATGCCTGTGTGCTTCATCCTATCACTGCCATTTGTAGGAATCACTAATGCAGCATCTCTCAGGACTAGATAGGAAGCTTTTCCTAGCAGGAAATAGAGATTTGGGAAATGAGTCAATCACCAATCATGGCTCAGTTGAGAAATGCCTAAGTGATTGTGTCATATCCCTAATGTGAAATTCTACCCAGTTTTAAGAAAACCAAGCAGAACTCAACATGATTTGTGTGTGTGCGTACACATGCATGTCTTTATGTGTATGTATAGGTGCTTGTCTCTGTGTGTGGTCATGTGCATGTCTAGGAAGGGAGGTATGCATATATGCCCAAGGTCATGTCAATGCGATGGTCACAGGGCAACCTGAATGCCATTCCTCAGGTACTGTTGACTTTTTTTTTTTTTTTTTTTTAAGACAAGGTCTCTTCCTGGCTCAGAAGGATGGCTGGTCAGTGAACCTCAGGGGTCTTCTCAGGGGTCTTCTTGTCTTTGTCTTCCCAGTGCTGGGATTACAATTATACACCAACACATCCAACATTTTTTTATCTAGTTCTGAGAACTAGATAAATGTTTTCATTTGTAAGGCAAGCTCTTTACCACCTGAGCTAGCTCCCTAGCCAGTTCTCTATTTTTGTTAATGCACGTGTGTGTGTGTGTGCGTGTGCACTTGCATTCATGTATGAGATGGTGCATATGTGTGCATATTCTTGAAAACCAGAGAATTACCTCAAATGTCATCCTCAGAAATGCCTTTAACCTCCTTTCGGACAGGATAGCTCATTGGCCTGGAGTTCACCAATTACATTAGATTGGCTGAGCAGTGAGCTCTCGGGGATCCTCCTGCCTCCACTTCCCGAGTCCTGGGATTACAAGCACATACCACTATTCCTGACAGCTTTACACAGGTCCTGGGCATTGAACTCCAATCTTCTTGCTTGCAAAGCAAGCACTTTACTAATGGAGAGGTCACCACAGCCTCACATCTTCCTATTCTAAAGTAGACAAATGCTATGGCAGGTCAGTGCAGATAGGACTTCAAAAACCAAACATAAAAACCAAATACACTTTACACATCAGTGTATTTAAACATGCACAGTCTAGCCCTAGTTGTCTCTTCTGGGGAATGGAGTGGACCTGGGATCACAAGGTAAGTATAAATAAGAACGGTGGCTTTCATTCTATATTCTGCTGCTTGTGTTCAAGAAATAAAAATTTAAAACCAGGGTTTCACTCTGTAGCCCTGACTGTCTTGGGACTCACTATGTAAGCTCAGAGAGGCCCACTTGCCGTAGGGTCCCCAGGGCTAGTATTAAAGGCATGCCTTACTATGCCTGGCTTGTGATATGATTTTTAAAACTTGTTTTATTTGTAAATTTAGAAAAACAGAAAGCCATGTGGAGTTGCCCACATTTTTTACATCAATTGAAAAGCCTAATTTTTAAAACACGCATGATAACAAACATAGTACATATGTGTGATGACTGCATATTTACTCTAATTTACACCAAAACCAATACTCACTGAATTAAATGCCTCTATTTTTAAATCACAAATACATAAAAATTAAACATGGAAACAGGGAGTCTTCAAACACCCTTAAAGATGAGAAAGGATTAAGCTTGCTTGTTTAACTCTCCTCAGCTTGCTCAAAAATGGCATGGAAAATTAAAACTCAAGGAAAATTTGGAAGAAACAAATACATGATGAGTATAAGAGAACGGATTAGTATCTTGGGAATATGGAGAGAACTTTAAAAAATAAGTCCAAAAGGGAATCAGATAATGGCCATTCACCAGAATAAGCACATATTCCATTAGAGATATTTATGTTTACTAGCTAGATGGTAGATAAATAGATAAATGAGAGAGAGGATGATAGACAATAGATAGGTAGATAGATAGGATGCATACATACATAGTTGATATGTGTACATAAATAGATAATATATAAAGAGATGATAAATAGTAGGTAGGTAGATAATAGAGGAGAGAAATGATAGATGATATATTGATAAATGATGGATGATAAATACATAAATGGATAATAGATGATTGATTGGTAGGTAGATTATAGATGACAGATGGTAAATGGATGATGAATAGATAGATAGATAGATAGATAGATAGATAGATAGACAATAGGTAGATAGATGGATGCATGGATGGATGAATGGATGGATGGATGGACGGATGGATAGATAGGCTATCTAGGTAGACAGTAGATAAGACACAGAAGTAGATAAGGAGGAAACAGATGGATAGCTAGGTGACTGGGAGGTACCCAGACCATCGTTACATACAGATGCACACTTATATAGATGCATATATGATATACATATTTAAGCTTAGGTAATAAATGCATTGAGACATTGGTATGCCAAATTACCTTACTGTGTGAGGTTATATTTCGGTACTAGTAGACTGTAAGAAGGGGGCGCTGTCATAATTTGTGTGGGAGTGGTGGCGAAAGGGAAATCATTTGACATAATGTGCCCAAAGAGCAATTTGGCAGCAGGCATTCAGATCTTTAAATGTGCCTCTCTTTAACCTGGCAATTCCATTTCTAGCAATTAAACCTAAGGAAATAATTAAGAATGTGTACAAAGATTTGACTGAAATGATGTTCATCAAAGTATCATTTATAAAAAGTACACTTAGATTGCTTTTTTTCCTTCTCCGCTGCTGAGGCAAAGGGGAGCAGGGGGTGGGGGAGAATCAGAGATTCGGAAGGAGAAAATTAAGCAGGATGCCTCCCAAGGATAACTACATCAGAAACGAGAGCTCTGTGCGATTAGGAAGTCTTGAGATGCCCTTTAGCAGAATAAGGTATGGAAGTTATACCAGCAGGGGTGATATGAATCTTGCAGGCAGACCTGTTGCAAACTGATAGCAGGAAATAAACTCAAGTTTAATACCTCTTTCTTCTTCAGCATTTGCTTCTTAGCCACCTACTCATCCAAAAATTTATTGAGCAACTAGTACACCAGATACCTGATATGGATGAGCAAATAGGAAAAGACGGGAAGATGATAGATGGAAGAATGAGTAGATAGAAAAATGGACAACTAATTCATAGCAGATACCAAAATAAAACCCAAAACTGCAGTTTGCATCTCAGACATGAGACTACCTTCCTGAACTTCTTCTGCAAAAGCTGGCGGAAGAAAGAGAAAACTGAAGCTCTCATCAGACAGCAGAAGATTCTGATGGTACTAAAGAGTGATGACAGTTTATTATGTGGAGAAATGGCCACTGCCTGGAGAGGAATCCAGGTGTGCTCCTCATAGGAAAGAGCTAAAAGGTTAAGGGTGGGCAAGGGAGTGGACAGGCTGGGAGCAAGAGGCCAAGAGGATCATGGGGACACATCACCCACTCATCCAAAAATGAGTCCAGAGAGCATTGAACACCCGCGTGAGTCGTGACAAAGTCGAGGTAGAAATGGCTTGTTCTACGAGGAACGACCAAGTGTCTGTCCTCGCTGCACACTCCATGTGACAATCCTGTGTGAATCAAGTCACCACAAGCCCAAAGTGAAGGGCAGCTGATCTTCCTCTGCCCGGGTGCATGTCTGTGGTACAGACTTCGCAGGTAAGGTTCATGGCCACCTCTCACATCCTGACTCCAAGCTAAAGACAGTTACACCTTGGGTGACATCCAACATCATGCCAGAGGAAAACTATTGATCCCACTGTTAGCTTCCTTCCCAATCATGAATCCCAGCTGCCTTTTATAAGCTTGGTACAGAGTTCAGTCCCTGGGGTTGTGGGGGACAGAGACAGACTAGACAGACAGATAGACAGACAGCAGAGATGCAACAAGACAGAGCAGTCTGACAGAGACACAGAAAGACAGAGACACAGAGAAACAGAGATACAGAAAGACAGAGAGATACAGAGACACACAGAGAGACAGAGAGAGACAGGGTCAGAGAGATATCAACAGTTAAGATCACTGGCAACCCGGGCAAGGATCAGGGTTCAATTTTCAGCATGGTATAACAAATTACAACCATCTGTAACTCCAGCTCCAGGGGATCTGACTCCCTACTTCATCCTCCGAGGGAACCAGGAACACATGTGATGCTCATGCATACCTGCAAGCACACAGTCATGTCCATAAAATAAATAAATCTTAAGAAAAAAAGCAAGGAGGGAGGGAGGGAGGGAGACAGGGGTAGCAATGCTGAATTTAAAGCCATCTTCTTCCTTGGCTGAGTGAGCAACAAGGAGGATGGAAGAAAAACAGATAGTGCACAGTGGTCAGGAGATTTTAACTGAATCATCAGAAGAGAAAAGATAAGGAGAGGAGAAAACAGAAAAGGAAGGGAAAGGAAGGAAAAGAACAGAACAGGAAAGAACACAAGAAAACCAAAGACTCAGGAAAAGCTGTTGCCTGAATTCACCTTTGAAATCCGAGTCTCTTAGCCAAGTGACATTCCATTCACTGTCCTCAGCAGATGTTCACAGGGAGTCTACGACAGCATCCCTCTCTAAGGCTGCAGGAGACTCCCATCCAGAATCCATGGGGAGTGAGGGGGACGGCATGTCCAGGAACCCAGAACCAGGGTTCTCTTGTCACAGAATGCAGAACTCAGCAGCAGCAACACAGGCTGCAATGGGCTCTGCTCTGTCTGCAGTGAGCGCCTGCAGGAGATTTTCCTGTGCCTGCTTGACCTCCCAGGCATGGGCCAAGTCAGGTGAGACCCTTGAGAGAAAGAATAGGGACTTGCCTTGCGTAGTAGCCTCCTGTCTTCCCTCCTGGGCCTGAGGGAAGCCAGTCCCCAAGACCCAAATGCCAATACCATGAGAAATTGCTTTCTACAACTCAACTAGGAAAAAGAGACTCACATTCTTTATTGACCTTTGACCTCTGGCTCTCACTTTCCATCTCCCAGCATTTTTGGGAAAAGAGTTTATATTTTTCAAAGGGCTGCCTTGTCTTCTTTGCACATTTTCCTGTAATGATGTAAAGAGGCAACTTCTTTTACTTTTTTTTTTTTTTAAATTGCAATGCCAGAAAATCTGGGCCCTCTGAATAAGCCTGGCTGTTTGTCTGTAGTCATCACTGCGTCATCTGAAAGGCCCCAGATCACACGTGTTTCAGGGGCTGCCACTCACAACATTCTACTGATGCCAGAGCCTCAAAGTATAGCCCATCAGCAGAACAGCAGAGGTACCCCAGCCTCACGGTCACAGTCATCCCTCTTGTCTTCCCTGCTCAAGAGAGCCCAGCAGTGCCTGAGAATGCCAGAGGCCAGGGCAGGCAACACCAAAATGCAAACATTTACTCCCTGGCAGCAAGGAGAAGTCAGCTGTGGCAGGCGGGAGGAAGGGGGCTACAATCACAGTTCAGTTCTGGTCTCAGCCAATAGGAAGGAGCAAGTGCCCCTACCCCAGTCTATAAAAGAATGGTTTCGTTTTTTGTTTTTGTTTTGCTTTCGTTTTTTTTTTTTTTTTTTAATAGAATTAAATTAAAGCAGAGGAAAGAAGGAACATACTTCGTTACAGTAAGCGATTGGTTTGAGGAAATGATATGAGCTGGTTATGCTTTCAGAGAAGACAGTTTGAGAAGTGTGTCGTCTTTAAATTCCTGCTGGTGTAATCTGCACGCTTTTACTACAGGGGAGTCAGTGGAGCCAAGTGGGGTTCCTTGTGAGAAGGGGGAAATGGGAGGTGGCTGCAAGAGTTAGAACAGGTTGTTTCAAACGATCAGAGACCCCCACACACTTGAGGGATGCACACGGCTTCATCCTGAAAAGGGAACACGGAACTCTGTCCAAGCCATCCTAAGACTTGCCTTAGAAGTGTTAAGCTGGTGCAGATTTCAAAAGGTTAGCTTCAATGAACCTGACATCAGTATCACCCAAAATAACCCATTCAAGAGAAAAGTAAGAAATAATTGCTGTTTTCTCTCTTTTCCCCCCTCCGTTACATTGCTATAATGATTTTGCATAACAGATTGAACAAAGTACTGTTGTGACAGGTGGTAGAATTCAGCTAGTAAGCACGGAGACAGGGTTCAATTTAGTTTGTGAATCCTTTAATTGTTGTGGAGCTAATTAAAGAAGGTTCCTTACACTCGCAAGTGTTTACCATTCCTAGTATGCATACATGAAAAATTAAATTGTGCCTTCAAGGGCTGAGAACTATAGAAAAATCATAGCTAAGGCTGCAACATGCTTACCGGCTCAAAATAGCTGCTTTTCACAATTGGAATTTGTAAAACTTTTTGCTAAGCAAATATAGAGCTAATTAGAAGTGTTCGTTGGACCAATTAACATTTAAATAAATAAGCCATATTGCACATTTCACAGTCTTTATTTAATGATGCTTCTAACTCTTTGGAAAGATTCTCTTAAGTACAAATAAGTTGTCATAAAAATGAAAGATAAAAATAACCTCATAACGGTATATGCTATTTTCTCCTGTTTGCCTTGAAGTCCCTCACTAAAATTCTGTACCTATTATTGAAGAAGAAAAAAAACTAACACACCTACCACCCACAGATTTCACTCTTTTTTTCCACTTTCCTAGTTACCTTCCCCCCTTTTTGAATAGAAATAGAAAAACATATTTTATTACTATTTAAATTCCTATGATAATTCTGTTTACTTACCGATTTTACCCCACAATACAAAAATCTGTTTCAGAAAATCCCAGTTCAATCTGAGAACATGCGTAAGCGAGGAAAGGGTGGTCAGAGCCAGGCAGCAGCCTGAGGATGGCCCAGCACAGACAAGAGTTTGGAAACTTCCACACACGTTCACACGCAGAGCAAAACCCTGCAATGGTGACATCCATTTCCTGGGCTCAACTGCTCTTAGCGGAAACTAGGGCCCTTGGGGGTGAGTGGGACCTGCCTGGATCCTGGGGCCCTTCCTTCTCATTCTTAAGGATTGGGATTAGAGATGGATAAATCAGTAAAGGAAAACAGCCCCAAAGTAGCCCCTGTGGGTGTGGCCACCTCGCTATTGGCATGAACGCAGACAGTTCAATAGAGGAAAGATGGGGCTTTTAACAAACGTCTCACAAAGAAAGAAAACACATGTTCTCCCTTACAGGTGGAACTAGTCAATAATATAAGTACATATAAATAGACCTACTTGTTTATAACGAGGAGGAAAGAGAACAAGAAAGGGTTAATCTTAGGGGATGAGCAGTTACAAAAGAGCATGGTTGTTTGTCTAGTTCCAACTCTGTCATAGTTTTTCAATTTCGGTGGTAGACAAGGGCATAAAAATACATTCTGCAGCAAAAGCATACAATCCTATGTGAAGCCTCACAGCCAGCTTCAGTTTGTCTGTTCTGTGAGGAGTTCATTGAGATTTATAGACTTTGGGTCTGGTTAATTTTGATATGTGATGCTTAATTTTATTTCTAAGGGTTTTTTAATAATAAAATTTAATTTTTTTTAAATTTAATTTTTTTAAAATGTTTCTTGCTTTTTAAAACATTTTAGAGACAGGATCTACGTATCCCAGGCGGGCATGGAACTCACTATGTCACCCAGGGGTGGTCTCAAACTCTGTCAGTCCTCCTGCCTCAGGTTTTAATGTTTAATGTTGACATATACCATAAAACCTGGCCTGGTATCATTTTGTTGTTGTTGTTTGCTTTTTCAATAACTCAGCAAATAGAACTAGAGCAAATGGGTATCCAGAACCAAGGGGAAGGAATGTAGCAACAAAGAATTTCGACAAAAATCGCCTTCTCTTCCCGCCCCCTCACGACATACACAGAGAGAGTTAAATATGAAACAAACAAACAACCCAAGAAACTTTTAAAGCAAATCGGAAGGCAGTCCTGCAATAACGGAAACACAGTGATTAGGGAGAAAAATGATGAATTGAATATTACCCAAAATAGCAGGGTACAGAACACCCCTCTAACAGAATGACAAGCTGCAGGCCAAGAAAACACACACATACCTGATAACATACATAAATGTATATGAACTACAAACATATATGATATACTTGTGTGTGTGTGTGTGTGTGTGTGTGTGTGTAAAGAACTCTAAAAGCAAATAGAACTTTAAATATGTTTATTTTTTTAAAAAACCTATAATTTTAAATAAATATGAGTCTAGCACAATAACATCATAATTAGAAAATAGGCAAATGACAAGGCCTTTTCATCACAAAGGCCTTGAGGATGTCAGGAAGGCACCCAGACGCTCCTCATTTCTATTCGTGGGGGAAACACAAATTAAAATCTCAAGGCTTCACCACTACACCCAAAGGTAAACTGCTTTGTCGGAACAGTTCCAATAAAAAGTAAAGAGAACACCAAATGTTGGTGACAGTGAGCTCAGACAAGCTCTGGAGTCGCTGGCGCCGGTGGAGGGTTGTGCAGGCATTTCGTTTGTTTTCATGATTTCTTAAGAAACTACACACACACCTGCCAGGAGGCTCAGAATTGCAAGTCGAAGAATTCAGCTTAGAGAAAGGAAACTTCTGTCTGCTGAACACCTGTTCTGAGAAGCTTTGCTTGTGATCACCTAAAGCTGGAAACAGCTAAAATGTCCCATGGGCCACAGCAGCTATATGCCCACTACCTAGAGTAGTCAGCAGTGGAAGCTACAAGTTAGTAATTGGTGGAACATCTTGCACCGTTCCCAGAGGGCATTGTTCTGGGTGTCAAAGGTCACCCATTGTGTGACTTCATTGCTACAACATTCTCAGACTGACAGAATCATATAAAAAGGGACGCAGACTCCATCTGCAGGGATTTGGAGCGATGGAGCAGGGGTGGATGGCATAATTCAGGGCAAGCATGCAGGCTGAGCACCTCCGCTCGCTGCTGAGATTATGGTGATGGCTAAACGGTTCAGAAACACACACACACACACACACACATACAATGCAATGACTATCTCCTGGTTTTATACGAAACTACAGTTACAGAAGGTGTGAGCAACGACAGAAGCATTTTAAAAGCCCTTACTACCTACATCTTTCCATGAGGATTTCAATATAAAAAGTGAAAAAAAATTAGATTGCAAATCCTGCCCCTTCTAATAACCTACACCTGCCCTGTTTTGTATGCTCCAGGGCCTGTATTCATTCATTCACTCATTCATTCATTCATTCTCTCTCTCTCTCTCCCCTCTCCTCTCCTCTCCCTCTCTGCTCCCCTGTCTCTGTCTCTCTCTGTCTCTGTCTCTCTCTGTCTCTGTCTCTGTCTGTCTCTGTCTGTCTCTGTCTGTCTCTGTCTCTCTCTGTCTCTGTCTCTGTCTGTCTCTCTCCCCGTCTCTCCTTCCACCTCCACCTCTCCAGTCTTTTCTTGCACTCTCCTGCAGCCCCATCTCTCCTCTCTGGGTCTTCTCAAACCCCCTTCCCTAGGCCCTAATACCTTGTAATCATTAAGAGGTCTTCTTGTTGATTTGGCTTCTAGTACTGAGATGAAATTAACAAAACCCAATTAACATCTAAATAAATGAAGCCGATTAATAAAGAATATACAGAATACCAGAGTCCAAGGGGTGCTGGGGGAAATGACAATATGAAACAAAGCCTTAAAAGCTAGCTTAGGTTTTCTGCCTTTTTTTTTTTTTTTGATAATTATAGATCCATGGGAAGTTATAAGAGACAATAGCAAGGACTCCTGCATGTTCTTCACATGGCTTTCCCCAACAATCTCATTCGCATTTTGACTGTTTTGTACACATTTACATGTGTACATTTGAGTTGCGTGCATGTGCTTGTGTATATGTCTGCCTGTCTATATGTGTGCTTTTAGGCTCCTTAAAACTTTATTATAGATCCTTTTATTTGACACACAAGAGATAAGAAAAACAACAAGGTCCCAAGCCAGTAAAGATTATTCTCCCCAAGTTAAGTGCAAAGTGTTGGAATCCTAAACCGTGAACTCGTGTGAATGAATCATGAGACTCATAGGTGCTCTCGGGGAAGAGGGAGACTTAGCCCCCTATCATCTAAGTCTAAGCCACAGCTGTCAGCCTGTTTCTGTCTGAGTCCTGATGCCACTACATCCAACTAAGAATAAAAGCTGTGGATTTCAATGGTAAAAGCCTGAGGGACGCAGAGGTCATCTCAGACTCTGGCCTGGAACTTACGAGAAGCTGAAGTATAGTAACCATGAGAGAAGGCAGGGGAGCGCAGGTTTCCCTGCACCAAGAGCCCTCTAAAACACGGCCTTCCAGCAGCTGGAAAGGTGATGCACATCACCATGCTGGTGATGCAAAAGATAGACGGGAGAGACAGAGATGGACCAGAAGAAACAGCAAGGGACAAAATCAAACCACAGACTCTCAGAGCTTCAAATGCGGCTTAAAGTCCTAGAAAGGACACAGGTGGCATAAGCTCCTTATTTGGAAGAAATCAACAGTTCCTATTCACTCTCACAGATGAAACCATCATCCTTTTGGGTATGGATGAGGAGAATTACCTGGAATCCTTTGATGGAAAAAAGAACAATAAAAAAATAAAAGAGAAAGAAAGAAAGAGAAAGACTTGCATCCTGATTAGCATTGGTTTGGTTTATTTGATGGGCAGTTGTTTTTTCAAAATATACTAGAATAGAGAAAATGTTAATGATGATGAAGCTGTTTTGTATGTGCTACAAGGATGCAGCCTGCTGTCTCCACGAGCTTGGGGTGATGGGGGTTCCACACTGTAAGCTCATCAGGTGAACCACTGAATTGATGGCCAGGTGATGGTGAAGCTGAGGGGTGCTTGGCATGAATGGAGACACTGGTGCACGGCACACCCCTATACTTCCCACTCTGTTTTACTGAGATTAGAAATCTCAAATGTTCTTAAAAATCACACGTATGGGTGTGTCGATGGCTCAGCAGGTAAGAACACTGGCCACTCTTGCTGTGGACCAGGGTTCAATTCCCAGCACCACTTGACAACTCACAACCACCTAAAACTCTAGCTCCAGAGGATCTGACACATACCGACAAGCAGGAAAACACTTGCATACATACAAAGTAAAATAAAATATTGTTTTGAAAGTCACGTGCATTGATTTTAAGAAATTATAGTGGAACAAAAAATTCGAGCGACCTAGTTCTCACACTTTGCATTGAAAACACACCTTAGCGTGCAGGAAAATAAAAGTCCTTACTAAACAGAAGTGATGGAGAAAAGCAGGCTTTGGCTAAGACTGAGCAAAATGCCAAGGGAAGCAACCATCAAAGATCCATCTCATCATCGGGGCAGAAGCAAAGCCTACTACTGCCAAAAGGGATCAGGATGGTAACAACCCACCAATCTCCTTCAAACTGCCCCCTAGCCAGCTGTCCTGGCCATCGGCCTCATGAATGGACCATGCTTGACCAATCGCTTTAACACATTCAAAGGCAGCGTGATGTATACCACCAGAACTGACTTTGTTTTCTTTTCGTTTGCCTATGGGTGTGATGTCTGCATCTGTATGGGTGTTGAGTCTTCATACCACATGCTTGTAGTACCCAAGGAGGCCAGAAGAGGGCATTAGATCTCCCGGGACTGTAGTAACAGAAGGTTGGGAGCCTGCCTGTCAGCGCTGGAAATCGAACCTGTGTTCTCTACAAGAGGAGCCAGTTCTCTTTACAAATAACATGTATGGCCGGGCAGTGGTGGTGCACACCTTTAATCCCAGCACTTGGGAGGCAGAGGCAGGCGGATTTCTGAGTTCGAGGCCAGCCTGGTCTACAGAGTGAGTTCCAGGACAGCCAGGGCTACACAGAGAAACCCTGTCTCGAAAAAAAAAAAAAAATGTATGGATGTGCCAATGGCAGAACAGTGGCCACTCTTGCTGTGGACCAGGGTTCTATTCCCAGCACCACACGACAGCTCACAACTATCTAAAACTCCAGTTCCAGAGGATCCAATACATACTGACATGCAGGCAAACACTTGCATACATTAATAAAAAAGCCACTGAGTAGTCTCTCCAGACCCAGGACAGGGTTTAATCTTCACAACCCACCAGCCCAATCAAATGCATGTCGTGGACAATAGCCCTGACTTCTTTAATTCTTTCTATGGTATTCAAGGTGATACTCAGTTTTCTAGATGACTCTAGAGTCAAAACTGCATTTTTTTATGGTTGCTTCTTTTTAATAATTTTAAATTAATTTTGTACCATGATTGATATGAAAATCACCTGCACTGACGGTTCATGGAAGGTTTGCTCCAGGACTGGAGCCTGGTTTGGTACGGGGCCACACAGTACATGCTGGTACAGTAACAAATACTGCTCTCAGCTATGTAGCAGGCCTTGAGCTTGTCACCCAGACTGTCACAGAACGAAGGAGAGCTGACTTTAGATGAAACCAAATGTGCACGATACTAACACCAGACTCTCCAAGTCCCAGCCAGGGTAAGACATGAAACCTCCTGGTCTTAAGAATCCAGATTGGTCTGGGAATAGAAAAGAGACCTCTTACAGGTGATTTCCAGGCCAAATATATATATTATTTATAGGAAGAGCAAACGGATAGAGGAAATGGTGAGTTCAGTCCTATTTTCTTTTCTCCTGATATGATAGGAGAAGGAAGGGAACTTGATCTGAGGCACTTCTGTGGCAGGTAAGCAGAAATGAGAGGCACACCTGGCCTAGTTGCACACCTGTGTGTGTGTGTGTGTGTGTGTGTGTGTGTGTGTAAGCAGGCAGGCGTATAGAAGTGCATGGCTTAGGAAATCTTCACTTGTGGATGCTAATTTAGTAATTACACACCTTCCCACAAACTAATGGCTAGATCGTAACCATGAGTTTGCGCACGCAATTACCCAATTTGTATGGGTTTGTAATGGCTCTGTGGGCGATAGGTAGCCACACCCATGGGGCTGGCTTCCGAATACTGAAGTGATCCATCCATCCATCACCTCCTGGTATAGAGAAGGGAGGCTGAGATGATTTGAGGAAAGAACCTGGACCACCAATTAGGGAGGCAGCCACGTGTCAAGTCTGTTGAAGTCTCTGGTGCGTGGTCCCCAAGCTGACTTCATGGGTGCACCCCAGTATCGCTACCCAACTCCTAAGTGGATTCCTTCTCAGCTTCCACATCGAAGACAAGAGCTCCTGCTGTCCGCTATGAACCCTGTCTTCCACCACTGCCCTGCCAGCACTGTTACTCTTCTTGCTTGGTCCTTCTGTCTACCCATTCCATGACGGCTTACAAGGTTCTGCAGAGACTCAAATCCTTACCATGGTACCAGGTCCACAGGGCAGCCCAGGTTACCCCCTCCCCTCATTTTTCTTACTCTGTCTTCTCACTGCCCTCCTCACACCCTCTCTATGCCATGAGCTCCACAAAGGCAGGGCTGGGGTCTGTCTGTGCTCAGTATCATCTCCCCAGAGCACAGGAGGTCTTCAGTGAAATCTTTCAGAAGAAAGAATTGGTGGGTAAGCTCATGAGGAGGCAAATGACTTGGGTACTGCTGGTCTTGAAGACTGTACTGTTGATCTTGTCTTCCCTCACCCATGTCTATCTTTAGAAATGGTGAACCTGGTGTGAGCAAGAACCTTGATTCAGAACAAAATCTCTGTGCACAGCTGCTGAGGGAAGAAAGGAAGGGATGCACAGATGGCGGGAACTATGGTGACCAGCAGACTTACTTCTGAATTGTTCCCACTGCTCAACACCTAAGGCCTAGGTGACTCCCTCTTATATCGGATTGCCCCTCAGAACTGGTTTCACATAGTAGGTGTCATGGAGACTCTCTGAGGAATGAATGAATGAATGCTACCACACTGGTGATAGATGATACAAAAGTGATTCCCAAACGCCGGCAAACATCTTGCATGCACACAATCTCACCCATCCACCGCAGGAGCGTTGTTTGAAGTTACCAAGCAATTTAAAAATTAAATGAGCATGCACCCTGTCATATTTTGATCTAACTATGCGCTAATTTTCAGGACAGAGAAAAAACAGTTAATTACTATTTTGTACCGCAGTCTTCTCTCTCCTTCCCTCTACTGAAACGGAATGTAGTCAAATAATAAAGAAGTTACGCCAGTGCAATTCCCATCTCTAGAAATAAAACAACACTTGAAACTCTTTGTTTGGGAGCTCAAATTTCGTGCACTTACAAGCAGTTATCTGTTGTACTCAGAAAAACAGAGACAACCTGGAAAACCAGAAAATCTCATGGAAAACAGGAGGGTTGACGTGAGAAATGGCACTTCCTACAATCCCTTAGGAAGCAGTGGCATTTGAGGGTTGGCATCACCCTACCACCATATAACTGCAGCCAGGGACACTGCCTAGCCAGGGTTTGGCCATGGATTTTTGCATCTGGGACTCTACCACCCTTTTCTGCTATCCTCCTGGAGACAGAGCTTGGCTTTGTCAGAACATGGGTGTGAACTCCTTTGTCTTTGTGTGAAATGTACTTTATTTTTTACAGTGTGTGTGTGTATTTTTTTCCATCTCTGTGTGGGTATGTGCAGGTGAGAATGTGTGCCCTCTTAGGACAGAGGTATCAGATGCCCTTGGAGCTGGACTCACAATCAGTTTTGAGCTGCCCCATGTGATGGCTGGGAACCATCAAGTTTGGGTCTTCTGCAAGAGTGGTATATGCTCTTAACCTCTGAACCAGCTCTCTAGACCGAGCACAAACTTCTTAAGGCTAAATATTGGAGTCTCCTTAATGACATCCCCATGGTGGCAGCTCCTAGCCTCCCTTGGTGTTTGAGATTCAACCACAAAACCTTTCTGTCCCCTGTGTCCTTGCCCTGGCGGCTTTGCGGTTGCTTCTGATTTCCTGAAAGTTCTGGACACCATTGGAAGCCTGGAGTTCCCTTTGGAGCACTAGAATTCCCAAGAGTAAAGCCCTGCCCACTTCTGCAGGTTGTGACAGTGGGGAGGACCCATTCTTGCAAATTCAGTGGCCTCTCATCCCCAACTTCCTACATGAACTGAGAACCTCAAACTAGCATCCAGTTCCTTGGACAGGCTGTCAGTGTACACACTTGTTGGGAAATCTCAGGCAAGACAGAGGCTAGAAAGGGAACGCAGGTATACGTACAAAGTGCCACGTCTGTTCAGTTAAAACTGATCTATCCTGGGGCAAAGCTACAAGGTTTAAGCTTATAGTGGCAACATTTCATAAAAGAATTTTATTCTAAGACAGCCAGCTCTGCCTAGATCAGAGTTAAGCTCAGGACAATGGAGAGTTTGATGGAGACAAGGAAGGCTTCCTTTGCCAACGTGTCTCTCCAGCACTTTGCCTCACTTGATCTTACTTGGGTCACCCACTGGGCTACCCAAGCTTGTCTTTCTTTACCATTGCACCTTAAAACAAGTACATCCTAGCCAAAAGGGGACTCAAGTAGAACCTTCTAGAATAGGGGACTAAGTGATGATTGCTGGGACAAGAAGCTTTGCATTGTATCTAGGATGGGATGAGGGAGACATGCCATGCTTCTTCCTCAGAGGACAGACTCCCCAAGGGGACTAATGGCAGAGAAGAGGCTACAAAGGTAGAGAGGCTGGGCCCTCTTCTAATCATCTGTCAAGGTAGCCTATAACAGCAATTCCTGGGATATTGCATCTGCATCTGCCTCTGCCTGTATGTGTCTCAACAGATAGATAAATAGATAGATAGATAGATAGATAGATAGATAGATAGATAGATAGATA
>JADRCH010000246.1:666196-728508 GCA_019843965.1 Rhynchomys soricoides | reverse complement strand
ATAGATAGATAGATAGATAGATAGATAGATAGATAGATAGATAGATAGACAGATCTGCCTCTCTCCATCTCTCTGCTTCTCTCTGTCTCTCTATGAGTCTCTCTTTGCCCCTTTCTCTGCCCCTCTCTCTGCCCTGTCTCTGCCTCTGCCTCTGCCCCTGCCCCTGCCCCTGCCCCAGCCCCGACTCCTGCCCTGGCCCCGACCCCTGCCCCTGCTCGGCCCCAGCCTTTGCCTCTGCCTCTACCTTGAAGGATTTCTGGACCCATCGTGCGTTTCCTGCAGGTTAAATGTGGTCCCATGAGTGTGCATGTTAACATTGCCAGGGGTCGTGAACACAAAACACTTGGGTTGTCTGGAGTTGCCTTTAGAAGTTTTAAAACCTGGAAAGCTTTTGAGTGGGTTTCTGGTTATCCTGACGTCAAAATACATGTTCCCAGGGATCCCTGACTTCCAGAGTCCCTCACAGGTAATAGAGAAGACGGAGAGTTAAGTATGAGGTACGGAGGGCAGAGAGCTGTAGGCTCCCTGTTCCTTGGTTAGAATCTTCCAGCAAGCAGAGCCCTGCCTGCCTCTTGCCCTGCCCACGGAGTGGGAGGGGCTCTGCTTTACCTCGGAGGTGTTACTAACCACTCCTGGCACCAAGAGACAGACTTTTATCTGGCCTCACAAAGGCTCGGGTTCCAGCACCACTGAAGAATATAGGCTTCTCTTGCCTTGAGATCGGCAAGGAGGGACTGTGGAGGCTTGCAGCCTGGATTGGTGCCTGTGTCTTGACTGGTCTCTTGCTCTCTATCCGTGGACCTCCCCTACAGCTACTGACTCTTATTGAGTCTGACCCTTGAAGAGTTTCACTGAGAGCACAGTTCCTCATCTAACTCCGGGCCCCTTTGTTCTCCCCCACCCCCTTTCAACATGAGTGCTTATTAAAAGACTGAGGAGTCCCTAGCACTTTTTATTTTATAACTTCCAGCTTAAGCAAAGGACAGTTAAACAGATCAAAGTAAGAAGTAAAAAAGCAAATTGGCAGGATTCTCTTCTCCCACTCCAATCTCAGCCTGGAGCCACTAACCCCTAGGAAGAAGATTCTGCAAGAGCAATACGGTGCAAGAGGGCGGGGCTATCCATGGTGCCCACCTCCCAACCCCTGAGGTCTCTGAGATGGCTTGCCGCGCAAGAAAGGGGCTCTTTCCATGCAACAGGGGAAATCCAATAGCCGTTTTGCAAATTGCAGCATCCCCCAGGCAGACCAGCTGGAAACATTTGCTTCTTCTAGAGACCACCTAGAAAATGTCACAGACAGGCTCAGCATCCAGGAGGTCCTTCTGGGAGACAGAGGACCTGAAGAGACCTCTCCCTTACCTCTGCCAGCAGGAGCCTGTGAGAAGGACCAAGTGGGAGACAGTAGGGACAGAGTTTGCCATGTCCACAACTCTAGGGGTCCATCACTTATTCAACACACTGAGCCATCACCTTCAAGCACTCCAGTCATGGTCCTTGCTTGGACCCATCTAGAACATTCTCCTTGATGGGGAAGGCAGAGTGTCCCATGAAGAATGTCACCATAGTAAAGTTCTTGTCCTTGTGGGGCAAGCCCTGACTCACCTAGTCTGTCCTGGACACCTAAGAGATCACTGACCTTGTGGGTGGAGCTTAGATAAAACTTTCAGAACCCACCGGTAGCAAGCCAGGTGTGGCAGTGCATTCAGATGATCCTGGTACTCAGAAGGCTGAGCCAAGATAATAATGAGTTCAAAGCCAGCCTAGGGTATAGCTTGACCTGGCAGCAAGACCTTGCATATACCTAGGTAGAAGAGTGTTTGCACAAATTTGTGTGTTCCATCCCCAGTACTATGAAAACTAAACAAAAGAATAGCAAGCAAAAAACCTACCAGTGGGAAGTATGCGTCTGGGTAAGAGTCTTCAGCTAGGGAGCCTATCTGGATACCTACTTCATTAATAGGGCTTCTTGAGATGGGGGATTTACTTTACAATGATCTGATAATCTTTTGAGTAGTGTAGAAGAAAAGAGGGGTTCTATCCTCAACTGCTAAGTCCAGCAGGGACCTTGCTCTCTCTGAGCAAATGCTCGCCCTCCAAGAAAGTTGTTCCCACACATGCCTTGCCTACCAGTATATTGCCAGAGGAACATCTAAAAACCCCCTTTAGGTGGAACTGCCACACAGACTGGCTTTCCATTTGGAAAAGGTAAATGCAGGCCTGTGCCACAGAGTTACATGCGATGCCAGTACAGAGTAGATACTTGGAGCATGGACCACACCATGGAAAAGGAACCAGCCGGGAGACTGACTCAGTCTAGTGTTTATTGAGGACTCGCGGTAGGAGGAGCCTAGCAAGTCTAGAGAAGCAGAATATGCGAACCCCTCCTTCCCCACAGACCCCAAAACCTGCTGAAGAGGCCAGAGCTGCATCAAAGGGGAAGTTTCCTCAGAGGACCTTCCTCACTGTGGTGGAGATCACTGTACAGGGACACCCACTCACCAGCTGTCTGAATGTCTTGACTCCTGGAAGGACCCAAAACAAGATAGGAAGCAAAAAATGCTGGCAAAGCCACAAATCAATCTATGGTTTCCCATTGGCTGCTGTGGAAAACCTCTGTCCTCCCATTGGTTAGGAGGAGATCCCTCTGTTTTCCCTTGGTTGTTACGGAATCTCCCAGTTTTCCAGTGGGCTACTATGGATTAACCAGATGAAAATCATCCCACTTCCAATAATAGTACAAAGCCCAGAATTGTGTTTCTACAGGGCTAGACACCCCCCCAGGACCTCATCTCTCCAGACCCCCACATACTGCAAGCAAACACATTCAGGGTTCCATTACTCTGGTTGGCTCTAAAAGGTTTCAAGAAATAGTAAAGACTAAGTGTAGAGGGGAGGGGCAATCTTGGAGACATGCGTGTGTGAGGACTGTGTCTTAGCCCTGAACAAGAAGCCTCCTGAGAGTCCCTCCTCGGGGCCACATCTGGATCCATATCTGATGCAGCAGAGGCCTGTCTTGTGTACCATATGAATTTGGACAGTCATTACAATGGTGGGGCTACACAATGGCCAGGGGGGCTGGTGACATCTCCATCATGGCCTCTGGCACATGATCCTAGAGTATGCATGGCCTTATAAAGTATTCACAGTTGCAGAGAGAACTAATCAGATGCAGATCCAATCCCATGACACATCTCTATTCTCTCCCCATGGAGGAAATATCCCCAGTTACTTGTTATAGCTTCTTAGGTCTATGGATGCCTTGGGAGGTGAAGAAGAAGTCAATGGTGGTTATGATTTACTTCCTCAGATAACTCTGTGAGCACTTTTTCCTATTTATCACAGCATCTACTACCTGACCAAGCCAGAACCACTCACTGGTCTTGACACCTTACAGTCTTAAGGGATAGCACTGGCATAGAATGGGGACCCCTACTCCCAGAAGGCTCAGCTCCTAGATCAGCCCACCCTACCCAGCCCAATTCTGGCCTTGTTACACAGCCTCTTCTGAGCCACAAGGCCCTAGCCTAGTCAGGCAACTCCACACTTACAGATTTTCCCTGCCCCCAGTTTGGGCCTAAGCCCCTGTCCCGACCAGAATCTTAGCCTCTACTCTCATGCCCAGTTGGGGGGGGGGGGGACTGGTACTCAATCTGATAAGCATGGGCAGGGCTATGCCTCCAAATGACAGGACTGTACACCTCAGAAGCCATTAGTGTCTGCAGCTTCTTAGAGAGCAGGGATTAAGCCACAGAGCAGCAAATGTCTCTTTCTGTTGAACATTTGACCTTATCTCGAGTGTGTCGTCAGCTTTGAGAGTCATGGTTTCTGTCAACGTGGGTGAAAAATGGCCTCCACGCTTCCAAATCGGGATCTCTCTGCTCTCAGCAGCAGATGTAGATGAAACCCATTGAAACTGGCAATAAATGGCTTGGAAAGAGTCCGTGGGTCCCTTCTGGCTGGCAGCCCCACAGGAGGGGTTCCGAGCATCTCTAAAGTACTGGCCATACTAGTCAGCCTCACTGAACAGGGTATTCTAGATCCAACCTGCCTCAGCAAGGAGTTCAGGAGTCTCAGCCTCAACTGTGCTGTGCAAGGTAAGGCACAAAAGCAGCCTCCAGAACCACACTTAAACCCAAACAATATGTGTTTCCACCAATTGCGTTCTCTGCATTTCCAGGACACTCTGGTCACAAAGGGGATGCACTGACTCTAGCCTGTGTGTGCTTCCTCTTGCATCCTTTTGTCAGAATCTCAGACACACTGGTGTCACAGATTGTCTTCAAAATTGGCTGGCTGTGACTATACATAAGCTCTTGGAAATGGTTTGATATGGTTCTCTCACCAGGAGCCCAAAGGCAGGCTGCACCACTGTTTCCATTATGAGATACATGCTCTATGAGATGCAGAACGAACGGATGCTAAAATGACTCCCCCTTAAACCTGCTCATAAGAACTGTCATAAGGCTACCTAATTCCTCTAGCTCTGGCTAGTGCAGGGGCCATGAGTGTTGAGGAAAACCTCCTCTGGTCAGAAGAGACAAGAGTGGAGACAGACATTTAAATGGAAAATGTCATGTCTTAAGCCATTTGAGGGGGGAACCCCACCACAGAGAGGGCCTGGGAGATGGTTCTGTTGATAAAGTGCCTGTTACCTTAACATGAAGAAGTAAGTTTAAACCCCAGCATCCACGTAAAAGTGGCTCACAGCAGTGTGTCTAGCCAAACCAATGATTTTCAGGCTCAATGAAAGATATTTTTCTCAAAAGCAAGGTAGAGAGTAACCAAGAAAGACACCCAATATCAACCTATGACCTCTACATGCAGCCATGGGATGCACATGACCCCACATATATACAGAGGAAGAAGTAAGCATACCCCTGCCCACACAGAGACACACAGAAAATCCAGCCCAAAAGAAGCTAAATCCACCCACAGACATAAATAGGTGTGAGGTGAGTTTTTGAAGCAGGTTCAAGTTAGGGAGAAAGATAATTAATAAGTGGTTGGTTTTCTAAGTCAAGGAAATATCCACTCAGACATGTGGGCAAGTCAGGGCCCTGGTGTGTCTGAGGATGGTGAATGGCTGGGAGGGAACATTGGAGAGAGTGACCTGGAAGGCACAAGGCATAAGGATATACCAGTGTAGTCTATCTGCCTCCGGAGAAAGTCACACAGGGATCTGTAAGCAAGGTAAGGAAGCCTGGGAAGATCGTAGTACCAGGGCTTGAATCCTGGGTCTGGACATTCGGAGATGATCATGTGGTTAACAAGGAATCAATACCACATGTTGGTGGAGGAGCTTAAGAGAGGAAGAAGTATGCTGTGCAAGTGAGCCCAGCGCTAGCCCGTGTCTCCCCCTCTACTGGGAAGCCCATCATTTTAAAGCTCTTCTCTCGCTGCCCCAGAGCTCTATGGGGATGAGCACCGACCTGTACTTTCTGCAGGGCCATTTGCTCTCCTCTCTGCCCACATCACAGCTTTGCTGTCTCCAGATCTGCATCTGTGCCTGATGGTCCCATGGCCCCCAGTGTTGAAGCTGTCCTGGAACTGCTATAGAAGATACTGGACACCCATCTCTATCTGCTCCACTAGGGTAATGTGTCCATAAGAGGGCTCGAGCCTCACTCCTTGGCCACCACAATGCCCCATCATTAGCACAGCACACAGCCTACTGTGGGCCTCTGTATATACCTGACTCAATATTTTTCAATGAAAGAAAGCAAAAAGGTAAGGGGTGGTCTAGAGTGCCTGTGACTGAAGCCCTGTCCATCTGACTGGCAGAGTGTCCCATGAGGGCACAGTCCCTCTCCTTGGGCCTCCTGTAATGTGATGTCAACATGCTTTCTCAGGGTTGGTTACTGCCCAGACTAAGCAGACCCCACTCCTGTTGAAGAGGCCTAACTCTCTTCCCTCTCTTGCCTCCTTACCAGCCCACTCTGCAGCCAAACTGCCACCATCTTCAGGAGTCTATTCACACCTGGTCATCACAGCTAGGCTTGTTTATGGAAGGCATTCCCCTATAGAAGGAGGGGTCAGAGGGGTCATGGGACCTTCACCCAAGTGTTCAACCAGCCTTCCCAACTAGTTGTTTGCAGTTCTGCCTTAACTGAGCATGGCCTTGGGGTCTCAGGGAAGAGGCTGAAGTATACACGTGGGGAAGGACTAGGGAAAGGGGCTCCATCTACACAGTCATAGAGGAGTTGTCTTCTCTGCTGGCTACAAACTTCCAGTGTGGCTACCTTCAAGCCAACCACTCTCCTGTTTGAAACCCCTCACCACTGCCTTGTCAGGAAACCTAATAAACTCATTGGTTCCCCAGGCTGAACTTTGATGGCATTGTATGTTTGTTGTTGAGATCTTGGGGTGGGGAGGGAAGTAGATAGATTTTATATATGTGTTCCTCAAGGAAAGAGTCATAACAATATTCCTAAGCTCAGATCCACCCTGGTGGTTTTCAGCATTGCATCTAGGTGTGACTAGTAAGCTGGCTACTTTTAGATTCTCTATCTCGAATTCTCTAGAAAGTCTGGGTTCCTCATTGATGTCGCCTAAATGACAGCTTCCTATAACAAATACCTTGCCTGTGGTGATCTGAAGCCAGTACTACCTACTGTGTGTGTAACAGCTGCCTGTTCTTAACTTCCTTTTCATCACACATGGGTCACTGCCCCTCAGGCAGCACACACCACACACACTTCCAGCTCTGTTGGCCTCCATCTGGTGACACAGAAGGAGTTCACAGGGAGGAGAGGGCAGAACCATAGGGGTCTTCTATACACCTTCCTTCTTAGCAAACAAACAAACAAACAAACAAAGGTCCCTTGCTCACATCCTTGCTACCAAAAGAATGCTTAATCAATGAAAAAATTAACTGTAACCCTAAATAAAGAAGTGCAGATATTTTCTTTACAGTGCTTTATTAATTTGTAAATACCATTATTGAATTTTTGAAAGTTCTAATTTAAATGTATCGATCTATTATTGTTTTGTGGATTTTTCACCCAAATGTCTTAGAGGAAAAGAACAGCTAACATCAGGCCATAGACGCTGGGAGACTGACTCAGTGGAAGAGAAGGACTGGACACCTTTCACAGGGCACAGAGGTTCCACATAGCACCCCATGCACCAAGCTGATGTGTTTATGTTACATCCACATTCAGCCTTTTTTTAAAAAAAAATCTTCATAGCTCTGTCTGCCAGTAGCCATAACACAGGAAATAACACTTAGACACAAAGTTGTGTCTTAGGGTGGGTGGAAAAATTGCAAATGCATTAGCCAAGTGGTGGACTTAAGAAAATGTTTGGCTTCAGAGTCTCCCAAGCCATGTTGATGAGATTGAAGCAAAGGAAGGGGAAGTTGCTGCCCTCCCTGGCTGCTCTCTTCAGACAAAAGAAATTAAGAGAGGAAATATTTGCTGGGTTTGTGGGAATTTATCCAGCGGTGCTAGGATACATAGAAGAGAGTTGGATGGAGCAGAGGGGGCTGGAGAGATGCATCAGGTCAGTTTGTCTCCCCCCACAGGCCCTGCCCACTGTGCCCCCCCCCGCCTTGTCTTCTACCTATTAAAGGAAGGCTATGAACAAGGTGGATAGTTTCTACTTTGCCAAGTTTTCCCTGTGACTTGGGAATCCTGTTCCTTGAGCCCACCCAGCCTGAAGAATGCCTTCGCAGGTTTTTTCTTTGGAGCCTGGTGCTTCCAGTCTAACTCCAAACAAGTGATCCACACTCCTGGAGGATCCTCTCACTATGGAAGTCTGTCTCTGGATCACCATGTAAATTACAACTAAAGCATCACTTCCTTAGGGAGGTCACTCAAGGTCACACCAAGTGAACCAGTGTCATCATCCCAGTCAGAGTATACTCCCCTAGAACTGTCCTTGCTTCTACGTAGCTCTCCCTGCACAGACTTTAAACCAGGACCAACAAGACTCTGCCTGTCACCAAGGCCCCAGCACAATGCCTGACAAATAGGTTATAAAAACAAAAATAAAAACAAAAAAACAAACATCGATTTTGTCTAGAGACAAACTTGCTTTAAGGACATGATTTTGCAGAGTATTAAAACCATAACTTGGGGACCACTGAGCAGACACAGGGATGGACTCTAGTAAGAACCAGCTAGGTGTGTGTCTCCTAGAAAATAGTGAACATCTTCTAGAACATTCTGTGCCCTCATAAAATGGCCCTTTCAAGGGAAGAGAGGGCATTGTGGCCAACTCCTGTGACTCAACGCTAAGAGTGGAAGGTACCTACTGGTCTGAGAGAGCTCACATCTAAGGCCACAGCATAATTTTCTCACAGTTTCAAACTCTTTCCCATCCTTTGCTTCAGTCAGTTGAGTTATAGAGTGCTAAGTGAATTCATACTTTCTATTTTTCAAAGGCCCACCTCCTTTTTGTCCTTTTAATACTCGGGACTGTGGTGGCTTCATGACCGCCATGTTCCTGGTGGTTGATGGCCCCAGTGTTCCCAACATTGTGAGGTGGCTTGGTGGAGTGGTCCATTTCCAGGAATGACAACATACCACAGCAATGCTTAGCTCCACGTGTGAATTGCTATGCAGGCGACAAGTACTGCCTCAGGCTGGCTAATTAGGGGCACAGTTGACTAATTGGGCCCCACAAAGACAGACAAAAGGCTGACTGCTGGCAGAAAAAAAAACCTTCCTTTTTTTTAGGAGAAGGCTTCCCCCTGAAGAATGCCCTCATACTTAGGGCTGTATAGGAGCTTGCTTCTTCTTGGGTCATCCTGATGGAGAGGATCTGTGTAGGGGAAGTGAGGGGTAACTGAGTCTTTGAGATGTTGTCCTGTGCTCTGAAGGTCCCATTGGCCAGCCTTATGTCATGAGTCACTCCTTAGTCTTTCTAGGGTAGGGCTGGTTCATCCATAGAACAGCAGCATCTTCCTAGAGGATGCTGGAGGGTAAGATGAGACAAGGCTCAGAGTATAGCACCTGGCTTAGAGCAAACTATTCAGTTCCAACCACTGTTCCTTCCCCCAGGTGCCTCTCTCTTCTTCATTCACCCCACCAGCCTCCATCTCTTCTGCCCGATGACTTAGCTTAACAGCCATCCCCTCGTTGTCCCCACACCTGGCCTGCCCTTTCCAGTCCTTAGTCATGAACCTCGGCATCCCTTTCTCACAGACCTCCCCCGGCTGTGGCATGACCCTGCTCCATCGTCCTTCCTCATCCTCTAGCAAGAATCAACAGATAGCGCTCAGCACACTGGGGTGTGCCACAGAGGGCTCCAGGAAGAGACCAGGTGTGGGTTCTGGGCTGCAGTCAGTGCAGTGGCAAGCCCTGTTTCACTGAAAAGATGCCAAACAGCAAAAGATCTGGGCATTGAACACGTCCAGCCCTCTGCTGAGTGTCAAATGTGGATTACGCATAGATAGACCCTCCCACACAAAGGAGGAAAAGGACACGGTCTCCATACTCTTCCTCAGTATTGTCATGTGAGTTCCGTTCAGAAGAACCCATAAACTCCATGCTTGAGAAATGTAGATGCTGTCCTCACGAGCTATATTCACAGGATGATGTGAGACCACTGCTTACATCTTAATGCTAGCTGCCTCTATAACCTGAGCTAGCTCTTTCCTACTCTTCAAAGCGTGACTCTGATCTTGGCTGTCAATTTAACTGTATCTGGAATCACCTAAACTTCAAACTGCTGGGCACACCTACAAGGGATAATCTTAGCAGATCATTTGAGGTGGGAAGACTCATCCTAAACCTGGACCACACCTTCTAGTTGAAACCTACCTGCCCTCATTCTCATTAGCAAGTTTATCTTGTTATGGAGATATTGTATTGCTGATGTTCGAACCTACTTCTTTGGGAGTCCAATGAAAGATTGAAGATCAGCAGCTCTCTGGGAGTCTTCTATGACTCCAGTGGCAGAAACGGGGCTGTTGAGACACCCACTCCTGTGGACTGATTCTCACCCTTTCCAGGATGAGACTAGCCACTCTCAGAGAATATGGATCTCAGCCAGGAGCCAGTCCAATGTGTGTGTGTGTGTGTGTGTGTGTGTGTGTGTGTGTGTGTGTGTTAGGATTCCAATTCCTGTGATGAACCATGACCAGAAAGCAACTTTACTTTGCTTACACTTTCACATCACACTTCACCATCAAAGGAAGTCAGGGCAAGCAGGAGTTGATGTGGAGGCCATGGAGGTATACTGCTTGCTCCCTCTAGCTTGCTCAGCCTGCTTTCTTTCTTTCTTTTTTTTTAGTTTTTTCGAGACAGGGTTTCTCTGTGTAGCCCTGGCTGTCCTGGAACTCACTTGGTAGACCAGGCTGACCTTGAACTCAAAAATCTGCCTGCCTCTGCCTCCCAAGTGCCAGGATTAAAGGCCTGCCTGGCTCAGCCTGCTTTCTTATAGAAACCTGGACTGCCAGCCTAGGGGTGGCCACACTCATTATGGGTTAGCCCTCCCCCATTAATCACTAATTAAGAAAATGCCCTATAGGCTTGCCTGCAGCCTGATCTTATGGAAGCAGTTTCTTAGTTGAGGTTTCCTCTTCTACAGTGACCAGTTTGTGTCAAGTTTACATAAAATTATCCGTGTGTGTGTGTGTGTGTGTGTGTGTGTGCGTGTGTGTGTTATATGTATGTATACATATAGATTGGTAATATATTAGATATAGATATTCTCATTCTATCAGTTCTGTTCATTTAGAGAACCCTGACTGCTAAAGTCACGGAGAGAGGTGGGACAAGGACCTAAATCTGTGTCCCTAGCATCAACAACAGAATGTGGTTGGCACACAGTAGATGCCTCAAGATGTGATGGCCATTCACAGAGGGATCACTGTGTACTGAGCAGCATGCCAAGAGCTGGGTGCTTAATGACACAATGGCAAGGACCTGGCCTTGTGAAGCATTCACACCAAGAGAGAGGTGGCAGAAGTCAGATGAGCAGATGAAATCCACAGTGAGTGCCATAAGGAAATACAGCTGGACAACTGGAGAGTGACTGCTTAAGGGCATTGGGTGAGCACAGTGGTCCCTGGGGGCCTTCTGAGGAAAGAGCAGCTGACTTGCCTGGCGTTAGCTGCCTCCACAGGTAACGTTATAGCAGGTTGTGCTTTCCAAGATTTCTGTTAGTCATAGTCAAAAATGGCCGGAAAATACTGAATGGGAAATTCCAGGAACAGACAATTTGGAAGTTTTAAATCACCTCTCATTTGTTTCTCACTGCTGGGCCCTACCCAGGCTAGCAAATACACGCTCTTCCTAGCTATCCAGCCATCGTCAGGCTCTGCTTGAGCCTAATTTCGGAATTAAACATCATAGTGAAGGCACTTATACAGAAAGTTGCCATTATGTAGCTTACGGGCATATATCCACTGGGTGGGGCCTCTCAACAAATCCTCCAGAGATCAGGAGGACCATTGTAGTAAGTCTGCCTGACCAATTGGTTTTCTTAGCACTGGTCCTGCTCAACCACTGTCAGGAACAAAAAGCACCCACTCTCAATGGCGAACCTAAACACCTCGAAGGTGCTAAGGAGTATCTGAGGCAGAACCAAATGTTCTGGCCCTTCACAGCCTCTACCTCTACTGGCCAGTAATGGGTGAAGGGCACAAGGTACTCAGATGGGAGATCCCCACTGCTTCTGAAACCCAGGCCCTTTTGGAGTGTACAATAAAACAGAAGCCACAAAGACGAGCCTTCAGACCCGAAGAGACACAGCAGAGATCTGCGTGTCGGCCAAGAGCCACCGTGGTAGTCCACAAATAGCTAAGTATGGGGGTGGGGGACAGCGAGTGTCCAAGTTGTGAGTCTTGGGCACACGGCACTTGTTTCTCACTTAGCAATAACTGACCTTCAAAGAAACAGTTGAGCACCATAGAGCAGCCGGAAGGGGAAGAGTATGGTACCCACCTGGCATGTGTATGAACCCACACTTCCACTTCCATTCATGTGTCACTCACGACATACATGCAGGTCTCTCCTAGGCTACCTACAAGAGCAAACCTCACAAAGCGCATATGTAGGGTAGTCCTGTGCACACCATTAAGCTCAACTGCACGCGCGCGCGCGCACACACACACACACACACACACACACACACTCCAACGACTCTCTAGGCCAACAACACAAACGCACAGGATGCCAGCACTCAGGAGCACACACCAGCGGGCACAGGGACAGATGCTCATTCTATTCTCCCTGGCATCCACACCGGTGTGCAAATTCAAGTCCACACACTGTCACACTACAAGCACATGCACTCTGTCACAACGACCTTGCTCTCGAATAACCCAGGCCATCTAAGGAGCAAGTTCCAGGAGAAGGTGACAGGAGGGCACAAGGCCAGGCAGTGTGGAACAGGGAGGGACAAGCGGTGCAGCGGTGCTGTGCGCAGGTAGCTGGGAGCCCCGCGGTGATTACTATGCACCAGCAGCTGTCTCGGCGGTGACGGCGCCTCTAATTGATCTCATTATCTCCCCCTCCGTAAGGTGAAGTGCGGCCGCTCGGCGGGGCCCGGGCGCGGGCTGGGGCCGGCTGGCAGGCAGCAGGGTGGGCGGCGGATGAGGGCAGCGTGAGATCGCGCGGCCGCCTTGCCACCGAGCGCCACCGGGAGCCACCGGGCGCCGCGCCAGCGAACGTACGCGTGAGTGTGTGTGTGTGTGTGCTTGTGTGTATATATATATATGTGTGTGTGTGTGTGTGTGTGTGTGTGTGTTTCTGTGTCTGCGTCTGTGTGTGTGTGCGTGCGCGTGTGCGTGTGCGCGCGTGTTTATGTGAGTGCGTATGACCCGTGAGCGGCTTGCACACACATCCCGGACCGAAGAGGCGTTTTTTCTGATCACTCCCAGAGTCGTTGGTAATTGCATGAATGCTATTATGTCTGGTTTCCCCATCATCACCTTGCTCTCTCTGCAAGGGCCGCGCCTACAAGTTTCCCCTCACCCCCTCTAGCCGCCCCCCCCCCCCAATCCAGGACACCCGCTCCTGTTAGAACCAACAATGATCCTCAATTAACCCTGTGCCCAGGGCCGCCCGCGTGTGAATGGGGCGCTCTTCAGGCTTATGGCCGCGGAACCCCGCTGGGCCCGGGGCCAGCCTCCTTCCCCCGCAGGACCTGCAGGGGGGTTAGGGTAGCAGGATTGCTACCCTTGCCTGGCTCCACAACCCACCTCTCCCTGCTGCGGAAAGAGGCCAGAAACAGCCTGAGGAGTTGCAGGAGGGGGGCCAAAGAGAGAGAGAAAAAAGGAAACACTCAGTTTGTTGTGTTTTCTTGGGGTTTGTTTTCTTGCCAAAAAAATTACCCCCTTTGTCTTTGCGCAAAAGAGGCAGTGCGGGCACCTTCTGCTGGGCGCCGACACGGTGCCAACGTGCCTTGCTTAAGGGCGGCTTCTGTTCCTTTTCTAGTCTCCCCAGATATATTTTTAACATACAAAACACTATATTTAATTGGTTATAGATCTCCGTTCTCTTAGCACTACTGGATATCACAGAAAAACACATTAGTACAGAACAATTAGTACAGTGGCAGTAAACAACTAAGGCACTATTAAGCTGTGGGTGATTAAATAGTATTACTTTTTATTTTTTTTATGGTGCTAGACTAAAAGATGGAGGAAATATATATTTCCATTACCATTACTATACATAAAAATATATAAAAATGTAAATATAACAGGTGTCTTACATTTGTCAAGGTATTATTTATGCCGAGCATTTCAATCAATAGACAGATGCTCCTCCCCTTTTTTAATAATAATTTAAAAAAATCCTTTCTTTATATACTTTCAGGCTTGTATTTTATATCTTCATGTACCTGGATATTTAAGCAGAAATATTACTTAATTGGAGTTGCATAGATGGGGGAGACATAACTCTCATACCTATACCATAATTAAAATTAATAATAATGAGACTTCCATCTATCCTAACTATACAGTAGATGGTGCTTGTCTTTCCAAAGAGCAAAGGGGTCACTATGTGTTACAGGAGCTGTAGGCCTTGTGGTGTGGGGGTGGCAGCTGGGGCTGGGAGGGGTGCACCTTGCTCAGAGTGGGCAACCCCAAAGCCCCATTGCTGCCCATGGCAGCTCAGCTCTGCCTCTGAGTGTGCGTAGATCATCCTAGGCGTTCTGGCGCATCTTTTCCTAGGCATCTGATTAAGTTAACAATATGCTGCTATTTGCATGCAGATTTGCGGGGCTTTCTCTCCAGCTGCTCCCTGGACTTGGTCGTTCTCTGCGTTGTGATAGGCACAGCAGTCCCTAAATGCAATCTTTGTCAGGCCCAGGTGTGCTCTCATTGAGGACGCCTTCCTTCCCAGCAATTTTTCTTTCTGTAACGTTTATAAGGCTCTATTATAGTATAGCCACATCTGGAAGAAAATTCTCCTATTAATTATATACTTTTACGGCCAGGAAGACAAATTCTAAGAGATACCAACATTTTTGTTGCTGTTGTTTTTATTTCTTTGACAGGCTGAGTTTTATTTTATTTTGTGTTGTGTTGCCAGGCATTTCAATATTTAAAGAGCCATTAACCAATGGAGGATGTGCGGATTTCTAGGAAAAAGGAAACCACAGCGTCAGCCTCACCAGAAAAGGCCAGAGGAATGACAGTGCTGAGATCTTAGGAGGCCTCAAAACCTAAGCGAGAAAAATTCTTCTCTACTAAAGTTATTAAAAAAAAAAAAAAAAAAGTGCCATTAACCTTTAACCTAGCCACCCCCAAATCGCCAGACGATCTGATCCCTTCACAGTCTAAACACAACCAAACTGAATCAGCTGACCCACAGGCTGTTTTCTCCGTGAGGTAGGGGTCATTTTCCAATCCAGTCTGAGTCAGATAAAAAGAAAACTCAAAAGCTAAGTATCTAGTCTCATCTTTCAGAAAGAAACAAGCAGCTTGACCCAGGGTGTCTGAAAGTCACTTCAGACTCAGGTAGGTTTGGTTTTGGTATTTTAATTTTTTTCCTTTTTCTTTCGTATATGTGTTTTGTTTTTTCTTTTGCTTTAATCTCTTTTGGTATTTGTCACCAGATCAAGTGGGAGAGAGCAAAGAGGCTGGTAGGTGGGGAAAGTTTTTAACTACCAGACGATCCCTATCAGAGAAGTGCAATTCAAAGAGCCAGACAATCTAATCATTGATCAAATTTATTTCGTAAAGAGATAAGGACCCTGTGGAGGCAAATGGGAGTGTGTGCTGGCTGGGGAGACTTACACTCGAATGCCTTTGCACAGGTTTGCTACCCATCCATGCCTGTGCTCATACAAGCTCAGTGGGAACAGGGAGACTTGAGTGAGTACAGCCATTTCTACTTTCAATGCCAAACTCTAGCAGGTGAAATTCTGAGCAGAGCATTGGCTGCAGGTCGATGCAGCCCATGTGATAAAAATGCTGAAGCTGCCTGCTGCAGGCTCATGCCAGGCCTCCCTGTTTCAACGCTGGCACCAGAGAGGTGTCAGGGTCTAGTTCCTACAGAACCACCTGTGAGCAAAGGGCCTCTCTCCCTACCCACCCTCCCGGTTCCTCTGTTCCTCAGTTCCTACCTCATCCCTCAGAATGGCCAGCCACTTCCACTCCCTCTGCCTGTAGGGCTGGTCCCATGGGCTCTGCAAGCAGGACCCATCTTTGTACCAGGTTTCAGCCTTAGTTTCTCCAACTGTAAAATTCGATGCACCCCCAAGTGGGTATTATATGAATGAAGGTAGCGGACTATACTTTGACTGTAACTGATAAAGTTTCCTGAGATTCCATTCCATGGGTCTCATTATCCTATAAGCCTTGATGTTACAAATTATTGCATATTCCATGACACTTAAGAAAGATATGTAAATTCACAGAAATGAAAAATATACATGGTGCGTGTGTGTGTGTGTGTGTGTGTGTGTGTGTACTTATAGGTTTACAGTTTTAAATAAACCATGCACAGAGAAAACATTGAATTTTCAACTTGGCTTTTGGGAGCCATGGTCTTTTAAGCTCTTATACTCTGTCTCTGTCTCTGTCTCTGTCTCTGTCTCTCTCTCTCTCTCTCTCTCTCTCTCTCACACACACACACACACACACACACACACACACATCATCCCACCCGCCATCCTTCTGCAAAAATAGAGCAGAGAGGCAGATGCAGCGAGACTGGATTACATCACTGGAGAGAGCATGTGGCATTGAGGGAAAGAAAAAAAAAAAATAAGAAAAGACAAATGACATTTTGCCGCTATAGTGTGCTATTTTAGTGGTGATGGTTTGACTTTTGGCCCAAATGCATATGCCAATGGCAAGGCTAACTCCAGGGACTCACAAAAAAGAATGCGTGTTCACAGCTGTACTGTACACCAATACAGATTACATGTTTTCAGTGTTGCGGCCACAACAGAATGCTAATTAACATACTGGAGAGATGAGAGCGGCTGCAAGGGCCTTATTGTTCCATTATTTCATGAAGCCCAGCTGCCTTTGTTTATGTCACTTATCCTCTGGTGCCACAGGTTTTTACTCCAAAAATACTATCCCAATACAACGTTAATATTTAAAAAACAAAGAGGTGGCAGATTGTCATTTCTGTGTCAGCCTCAAACTGCAGAACTGTTAAGCTGTTCTGGTTCGGTATTTAGAAATAATTTAACAGCCATATTCAGACACTGCCTGCATTCTAACGTAATGGCTGAATACTTGAACCAGGAGAATGCATAACTACCCTGACATCACTTATGAGATTTAGATTGGTCAGTTAATGGAAGTCTTTACCAGAATCAATACCATAACAGCTTCTTGAAATGAACGTGATTTTTTACAGGGAGTGTTGCGAACAATAACTACAGAAATATACTACCTTTGTACCCGGCACAAAGAAGCGAAGATGTGAAATTAAGAAGCAATTACATTTTTGCAAACTAATATTCCAGTCGATTATTAAAAACAAACACTTTCAAAAATATGTACTTATCATTAAATAATTGGAGAACATTAATACCCCCCTACCTGATTAATCATTTTTTTACACTTTTTAATAGCTGTTTCACCTACTGGCTACATCATCAGCTTGCTATTTAGTATTGATATTAATGATTGATGTAATAATGATTATATAAAAAACATATTCAGAGCTGATTTTTTTGTAAATATATTTTTTTCATACCCCACATTGGAGACAATACTGTCTGCTGTCTAAATTAGCTTTTTTCCCCTCTCTCTTTTGGCTGGATTGTTGATAAAAGTGACATTCTATAAAATACAAGCTTCTAAAGATAGTGACCCACCAGCAATCTATACATTTTACAGTAATTTGCAATCATAGTTGGGCAAAGCTGTTGGCTCATGCTCAGGGTGTTTATGGTACATAGGTTCCCTCAAAGAACAAAATACACCACGGAGTTTTATTTCAAATATCTTTAAATGCACCTTTTCTGACACCATGTACAACGTTTAGGGTGTGACATCACACCCCAGCCCAGATGCCACTCAACCAGAATTGTAAATTAACTTAGAAAAGAAGGTCTCCCCCCAAAGTCGAGCAGTGCCTAATCACAGCCACACTGTCGCCATTGCTGAAGAACACTCCAGTATTCTTTTTAAGGAGTTTAACTGGTAATCTCACATAAATGGGGAGCCGCCTGAAGTGTCTGTCTTCCATGAGGCAGTAATGAGAGGATTTAGAACGTTCCACATCCCAAACCCTTCTCCCTAGCTATGAGAATGCCACAGGTGTGTCACCATAGAAGGGGGAGCGCTTCCGCTATGGCCGTTCTCCCATTGTGGACAAAACATAGATTTTTTTTAATTGGATCCAGGAGCTAGTTAAATTATCCGACGGCTCTGTGCTTAAGCCCCCAGCTAGCTTACATACCAATAATAATAAACTTTCCGTAATAACAGCACAGCTTATTACTGCGTTTTTTCTCTTAACCTAAAAGGTAGACCCACTTTATTCTGATTAAAGCCACTGAAGAAATTTCTGAATTGGTTTCACTCAAGAAAAAAAAAATTGCTCAAGAATTATAGAAGGGATCCAGGTAAATAATATTCAATTACAGGCACGCTATTTTCAGAGGACAACCTCTTATCTTATGGAACAGAGAGAAAATAATATCGTAACTCATTCCTTTGTACTATGTGGAGGCATTTGTCTTCTCCCTTTCGACTGTTTTTTTTTTTTTTTTTAACCAGGTCAAAGCAGCAGCCAGTCACACCATAGCCTGGGACATTGGCAGTGCCAAACTCGGCACAGGTGAGTTGATGTGCAGCCATGCAGCTTTAGCCTGAGCCTTGACAGTCACACAGAATGGAGGCCTGTGCTATCATTTTGCAAGTGGTACATAACTGAATAAGAACTCAAAATCCTTTGGTGTGTAGAAATAAGCCCACAGACCTGGGTTTCCGACTATGTACTTTCACCATTTAGACTTGTTTTCAACAATCTTAATTCCACTTAAACTTTTCGAAAACTCTATTGAAAATTTAACCTTGGGCTCTTGAATCTGAAACTGATAAAACTTAATAGCAACAAGGCAGCGAGACACTAATAAACTCATTATAGATCACATAAATGGGATGTCTGCGTGGCTGCCAGACAGCTCGAAGAAGAGGCTTCGGTTGCAAATAGCAAAAGCTAGCGAGGTGGTGCAGGAGTCTGTGTGGACATTTGGAGGAAGAGGATTGGGTAACACCTCACAGTAAGTTTGCTAAATTTACCCCATTAGGCAGTTCATTTAGAAATTACAGAAGCTAATTATAGGTGGGCTGTAGACAAGCTGGTCTGCATGAATGTGTTTTTTCCTGAAGTCTGGGAGCCATATCAGGGCCTACTCTTGCAGAGCGGGTTCTGAGGCCTCAGAACTTTTTACATTAGACTGTCCTTCACCATCAACGAGAGCTGTTCAGGGCCCTACTTTACTCAGTGTTCCTTCTTCCAACATGGCTGACTTCCCCTACAGAATCCATGGACGTTTCGCATAGCAGGCATGCCCTGGAGCCTGCACTTGGAGCCCATATTTGCTTAGTTTGACTCATGGGAAAAATCCACACAAGTTGGGAAGTTGTAGAATTTCCTGTGGAACCTTAAATGTGGAACCTTTCCTGCCTTTGCTTGGGAAAGATCAGACACTATGGTAACGTTGGACCTGAATTCCCACCAAGAAGAAGTTGCTGGTGGTCACAACCCCTTTCAAGGATGGGAGCTCTCTAGGGAGTTACTGTCATCACTGACACCATTTTGAGGCCACAATAATGAGAGGGGAAAAAATGAACATATGGCCAAGAGAAGCCATCCCATGGCTTCATATAGAGAGTGAGAAAGCATGCATTCCCTCCATCCCCATTCCCTTACCAAGCCTCAAAGCATCTGTACATCCTGGAGAGATGAGAGAAAGAAGGAAGGGTAAGACTCTATCCTACAGTTGCCCAGACTCCGGATCAGGAGACCAGGCTCAGGCAACCCAGAGAGGGAAATACAGCAGAAGAAGAGTCAAAGCTAACATAACCAAACTAGAAGCCACAGGGACCAGTGTTCTTAGCCCAAGACAGTGGTCATCAAAGTAGAGATCAGAAGAAGCAACAGAAAGGATCAGGAAAGAGACAGAAAGAAAATGAGGAAAGGGGGACATTAGAGTTGAAACTCATAATTGGATAGCATATGCCACCACCAGATGTGGCCAATGATGCCAGGAGTCAGGTTAGAGTTTGCCCCCTTGTGCTGGGCCAACATCATGTGAATTTTCTAAAGGTGGATTACACAGTGAACGTGAGCTACACCCAGACCTCCTGAATCAAATAAACACCAAAGATGGTCTCTTTACCCAGTAGAGAAAGCAGAAAAAAATCCCTTACATGCTCCCACCCCACTGTCCATGGCTTCATTATGTGTGTGGGACAGGAATCTAATCCCAAGAAGCGCAGGGCCAAAGGTGCATTGTTATTACAGATGGGTTCCACCTTGACACTGTATTTTTAGACCATCAATAAATACAGCTTCAGTAGTCAGATGATATTTAATTAGCATTAAACTCTTTTATTTCATGTAAGTTAGAGCCTTGCCTGAGACACTTCATTTGGAAAGTAACCTGGCACTCAAGATTAAAATGAAATATTAGCATGTCAGTGCCGGCTTCCTCATGTGTTAAGCTCCCCTCAGCCTTCCAACCTGGCGGAGAATGGAGCAGAGCTGCTTCTGAACCTTGCCACAAGAAGGCATGTGATGTGGGGCCTTCCAAAGGTAAAAGGCAATATGACCTACATGGGAAAGCCTCAAGGAAATGAGAAATGAACAAATGGAACCTTGTCAGAGCTAGAAACATTTTTTTTCTCTCTGCAACTCTAATGTATCCAGTCTGTGCCTAACTCTTGGATCGCCCATAAACTGTGTTCTCCATCCCAGTATAGCCTCACTTGGGGTATGCAGACTTAATGTCACAGCACACCCCTAAAGTGCCTTTCCAAACAATGCATCTCTGCCCTAGGTCCTTCTGACTCAGATCCTGTTTCCCAGTGTTAATGGTCCTATGACATCTGTTCCTATTGATGGGTTTCTGGTTTTATTGTCTGTGGATTTATCACTTGTCTCTTCTAGCTATGATGTCACCTGTACAATATAAGAAGACAGGGGGAGATATGACAGGTAGGCAAGCAGTAAATAGGTTGATAGGAAGTAGATAGATGATGGATAAGAAATAGATAGATAGATAATAGATAGATAGATAATAGATAGATAATAGATAGATAGATAATAGATAGATAGATAGATAGATAGATAGATAGACAGATAACAGATATGTAGGTCTGCAACTCCATGGACACACAGATGACAGATATATACAGATATGGATCTACAGATGGCAGTTACATATATACATAGATGCAGATGATAAATGACAGACTAACAGCTGGCTTAGTCAGTAAGGCACAGAAGAGTAGGAATCTGCTCTCAAAAGGCCTGCAGTCTAGCCAGGCAGAGTGCCTCTCACTCATAATCCCAGTATTAAAGAGTCTAAGGCATTAGGATGGCCAGTGAGGGCACCCTGGGCCACATGGCAAGGTTCCAGCTAAAAACAACAATACTTAAAAAAAAAAAACAAAAACAGAAAACAAAAAACCAAGATACTGGCAATCCAGTAAGGAAAATGACAGAACCATCAGAAAGCTTGGCTCCCTGAGGTTCACACCTTTGTCAGATGTGACCAATCACACAAAAATAACTGACTTTTGGGGACTCTAAGGTAGGGGCTGTGAGGACAGAGAAAAACTTGTCAGAGCTAGGGGCAATGAAGCCCCTCCGGGATAGCAGGAAGTGGTAGCTCAGGGAATAATGAAATCTATCCTAAAATCCTGGAGAGCACAAGCATTCTAAGCAAGGCCACACTATGGTCCCTAAGGATTACTACTGCTACTACTACTACATACCTGGCAGCTTCAGGGGACACACAGAAAGAATCTAATTAATACTCACTTGGTTATAATTTTATGAATGTTTAAAATTTTTAAAAAGCATTTATTTGTCACATCAAAGCAAAGTTCATAGATAGTATTTAGAACAAACTAAATACAATATTTCATAAAAGAAGGATGTCTCCCCAAAAGGACCATCGAGCATTAAGAACAGGTGGTTTATTATTGATAAAATAAAGATTAGATGAGGTGAGAAAGATAGAAGCCGGGCGTGGAGCTGAAGAACCTCTCCCAGGTGTGAACTGAGCCCCACACAAAAGGCTAGGGGGAATCCCAGTCCCAGTAGGCTTTGTTAAGCTGGACATGGACCTGAGCCGATCTATCCAAGGTGATGCGGGCTTCGTGGGCTCCATGGATTTGCAAAAGTAGCAAAGATTCATACAAGTATGCAGTGCTCTCCATGGGCAGGTAGCACCATCCACTAAAGCAGATGGGCAAGAAAGTTACTCAGGGGACTGCCGGGCATGTAGCTGAGTTTGTAGCATGTTTACCTAGCAAGGATGAAGCCCCAGGGTCCGTCCTCAGCACCACAAAAAAATAAAATAAAACCTGGCTGTGGAGATGCATGCCTGTAATCCCAGTCCTCTCTAGGTAAAGGCAATAAGATCGTAAGCTTGAGGCTATCCTGAACTGCTATGTGAGTCTGATGCTAGGCAGCGTGAGATCCTGTCTTAAAAGAGACATGATCTAGTCTTGCTTCTGAAGCTATACTGGCTTCAGCAATTCCTTCTGCTTGAAGAGGAGAGAGAGGGATAGGGAAGATGAAGAGAAGGACAGTCAAATAATAGAGATGGGAGAAAAAGGAAAAAGGGGAGCTGGATGGGGGGAGAAAATAAAGAAAAGGTGAGGAAGAAGCCAGGTGCATTCGTGCATGTCCACAACCCACATTCAGAGACGGGCGTACCAAGGCTGTCAAAGTCATCTGGACTACACATGAGATCCTGTCATAAAGGCGAATAAATAAAAGCAACAAAAACCTAAATTTGCAAAGGGGGAGGAAGAGAAAAGGAAGAGGAGAGAAGAAGGGGGAAGAGGAGGGGGGGGGGGGGGGGGGGGGAGGAGGAGGGAGAGGAGGACAGGGAGGAGGAGAAGGAGCTATCTGAAGACCGAATGCTAGCCAAAGTCCTTATCAGGAAGAAAAATTTTAAAATGCATGGACTCTATTTATACCCTGAATAAACAAGATAATTATGTGTTTGCCTCATAAGTTGAGTCTTGACTTCAGATGGCTAATGACCATGAGTGTTTGGATTTCATATAAGCATGTTTAAAAGCCATGGGGCCTGACCCTCCAACCAGGAAGCCAAGCTTAGTCAACACGTTCACACTGTGAGCAAAGCAGGACACAAGAGAGTTGAACAAACTACCATTCCTCTCTGGGAACCCAAGTTAAAGCAGAATGGATGAATCTGTCAATTGTTTCTCTGTCCTTGCCTGCTCTTGACACTGGCATACACCAGCTCCTTGTCTCACCCAGAGTGCATCTTTTGTGTATGTGTGGGAAGAAAAAGAGCACATAGGACCCTGATGAATATAAATGTGGGTTTTGTTTTCTAATGAGCAATCATTTTATTCTTATTATTTTAAAAGACAGCTGCCAAGTGCTGTTCATAGGCCTGACCTGAGAGCATCGGGGACTGCCTACAAACAAAGCCCCGGGGGCACACTGGACACAGCCCGGACACCGTAAGTCAAAATGACCGTGCATGGCCTCATTCTTCCCATGAGCATCATGAGCAAAGACAATGTCAGCTTCTACGGCTGTCCATCCCCAGTTTCCTAGCTCCAGTAGAGCAAACGATCCCTGGTTACTGAGTGCTTGGATCCAGTTTTATCACAGATACCTCCCCCTAAACACACCTCTCACCACCAGGCTCCCACCCACAAGTTGTCTTGCGCCTGCCCTCCTGTTTCCTGTACTCTACGTTCCAAATACAGCCCCAGAATCCTTCCCCACCCGACTAGTCCTGCCCCTGGTGCTGACAAGGTTCTTGTCCCTTGTTTTTAGTTGGGTGACCCACCACTTCGCCTTCTGCCAGGCACAAATACATATAAAACACGCCCTGAGCCCTTCAAGCAGTAGTTTTCTTTTTCCATCCACGTCTGTTTGTGAGGCTCGTCCTGGTCCCCCCAGGTCCTGTTCCAATGCCCTGCTCCCGCCATGCATCATGCTCCTTCTGAGTGATACAGCCACTCAGGTTTCTGCCTTTTTAATCAACTGCATCATGACTGGCATAAGACAAGCTTCAGAAGTTACTGCTTCTAACTAGTATTAGCAACATCTTAGTCCTTGTCTCCTTGCACTGGTGAACCAATCTCTTATCTGGCCTTTCACTTGGCTCCCGTTTTTATCCCTCGGGGGACCCCAGTCACTTCTGTCCTTATGAGGTGGCTTTCTATGTGTCTCTTCCCTTCCACAGTTGTAGCTCCATGTTGCCTAGGTTGGGTCAGAGAGACTAAAAGTTCCTTATACATTTCCCTTGAGGAAGATTTTGTAGGTGGCCTCCTCTAAAGACTACTGTCAATGACACCTCAGGGATAGGCCTGAGACCACACTAATTTATAGTGCTACATATAAGATGCATTCTGGGAAAGGTCAAGAGGTCAAAAATGATGTCACTAAATGTCTTTTAAATCTATAGGAACCTAAATGGATGGAGATGCTGCTTTGGTGACTCCACAGAAAGCTTGGATTGCTTACTGCTCTTCCTGCTTGGTAAGGCTGCTGGCAGAAGACCAAACAGGAAGTAGACATTATGGTCTGAGTATGAAATGTCCCCTGTGGGCATATGTGTTTTGGTTCCCATCCAGTGGTGCTGCACATGAGACCTAACTAGTGGATGTAGGGCCTACCGGAGGGGCCTGAAGGTTTCAGCCTAACCCCAGTTCCTGCCTACACAACTCACTTCCTGTTTGCCTCAGCAGCAAGCTCCTGTGACTAGAACCCTACCACTTCAGCTGCCCTCTGCCTGCTGTGACATCAAGAATTGTACCCTTGTGAACAAGAGTACATACTCCCTAACAATAATCTATAAACATTTGTCCTTACACTCACAGAGAGAGGTTGTCTTCACTCTTCATCAAGAAAACTTCTTTTCGCAATAGATGGAAAGCACTTCAGAAAACTACAACCAATACAGTATGCAGAGTGGAGGGGCACAGTCCCAGTGGACACACCTACAATACAATTCCCATATCTAAGACACAGGGAACATGGAAGAAAAGGGTGCCAAGGTTGTCAGAGCCAAAAGATCAGGGACTTTGCTAGAAGATTGTGTCTCCTAGTAATATCAGAAGGTAAAGCCTCCCCAACATGGCTCCCTAAATATGAACTGAACAAGGAGGACACCAACATGCATGCCAAACTGCACGGGGAAAAGCCCAGCAGGCCTCAACCCTTCACAGAGAACTCCAGGCAAGCAGTAAAGCTGGAAGCAGGAGAGACAATGCTCTCCAGGGAAGAGCGCACCAACTGGTCATCCGGTGCCAAAGAGTCAGCCCTGAAAACATCCATAAAAGCAAGATGATATGGACTTGACAGGTTATGTTTGGGATTTTAGATTGTATGTACAAGCACATATATGCATGCAGCGACATTTGATGAAACACAAATGGCCATAAATCTGAAGGAGTGCAGAGAGGGGTTATACGGGAGGATTTGAAGGGAGGTTCGAAAGGGGGGAATATTATAATCAAATCACAATCTCAAATATAAACAGAAAAAAAGAAAGGAACACATGAAGCTAACTCCTTCCCCTGTCAAGCTTTCCCTGTTAGTATTGTGTCACAGTGACAAGAAAAAGTAATGGAAGCCATGCCTCCTCCACTCTCGGCCTAGGACTCCAAGGGTCTGCCCCAACCCAACTAGAAATAAATGGAAGCCTGTTGAACAGTCCAAAGCCAAAGCCTTGATTTGACTTCAAGAGCCAATGATAGGCCAGTAGTCCTTTTGGGAAAGGGAGCAGCAAAGCATAATCTGTCTATCATTACAGGTTAAATCCCAGTGCAGAACCATCTTCCAAATCCTACAATGAGTGTCCCCCTGAGAGCTCTTGGCCTCCCATCTTACAGAACTGGGCCGAATCTTAAAGACCAAGCAGATAGGTAAGAAGAACACCATTGTCAAGTGTGCCACGTTTCGTACACCCAGGCTGGAAGACATGTTGCACCCAGAAGGTATGCTCCTAGCTTATCTTCCTTCCCCATAAAGATCACACAGTTGAGTCTAACAGGGAACTCTCTCACTGATGCATTTGTAAGTCTTTATTCTGTGTAGACAGCTGAAAGCCAACAGCCTGTGTGTACCTGATTTCTTATGGATAATCTTCTTTTAAATTTTAATTAGGATGTCTCAAAACCAAGACAGTAACTTATGAAATATCCAGGCATCATCATGAAAGGATTAAAATAGAACTTTTCCTGGCCTTCTCTACCCCATTCAGAAGAAGAAAAAGGAAATGATAAAAAAGTATTTCCACTTTTCTCCTAATTCCTCAGTTTATCCTTGGTGCTTGGGAGGAAGACTAGATCCAAGGCTCTAGAAGGAATCGGCCTTGAACCAATTACAAGCAAGTCCTCTTGTGGCTGACTACTTCAAAGAAAGACCCTACCTGTGCTATCTCACCCAAAGCAGGCTGCTCTATCCAGATGGATTTGGAGAGCAAACTTCATCTCCCTGAGGTCACCAGTATAGCCTGCTTCAGTTCCAGGGACTGGCCCTTCATTGCCAGAGGACTTCAGGTGGTCAGAGGACACTTGAAGTGAAGCTGTGGCACAGACCCCTGACAGTGATCCAAGAGTCGATCAAAGGGCAGCCATGCCACGGGCAGTCATGGGCAACTAGGGAAATTGAAAGTTCTTTAGCTGAGGTTCAACTCGGATCCCTCTTCCTGTACTTCTTTGGCTTCCCTTCTGTGTGGGATGGATAGACAGACAGGCATCCAGTAGCAGAAGACAGACCTCACAGGTGAACGGGCCTCTTTATTTGGTGCTGGCCATTTTCAAAGCTGACCTAAGGCACGGCCTCACAGCTTTCAACCTCTGAAGGGCCAAAAGAGACACAGGTGCTTTTGTCTCATGACAAACAAAGCCAAAGTCACCATGGGCGGGGTGCGCCTTGAAGTGACAAGGGATGCCCATCAAGCCTTGAGGATGCATGTCCCACAAGGTCTTTAGTGAGAGGCAGGTTCAAATAAGACATGATAGAAGGAAATTTAGGTTTCCTTCTTGATGCCCACCTGGCCCCACCCTTTGGAAGAAGTCACATCAAGTGGCCCATCCCCAACCCAGAGACAGTCGACATTTCTTTGCCCTGTCTGCTGGTACACAAAGAAACATTTTTGAAAAGACAGGTCATTCTGCATTGGACATCTTTACCAGAGCTGATCATTCAGGCATACCCCAGTTCCTCCACCATACCCTCAATCCACAGCAACACGCCCAAAAGGAGTTCCAGTTTGCAAATCAGAGAGCATCACAGTGAACCCCAAAAGTCCATCAATCACCATTAAAGGAAAGAAGACAACGTGAAACTGTCAGCAGTGCAGATGTACACAACTTGTCATCCAGCACTTTGGGAGGCTGAGGCAGGAGGATGATGAATTCAAGGCCAACCTAAGCTTAAAGAAAGATCTGCTTCAAAAATTCAAAACAAACAAGAAAAGGAAGGAAAAGTAAAAGGGTAAAACCCAGAAGGACGAATATGTAGCCTCTGCTCAGCCTGTCCCAGGAAGAAGAAACAGGGCCGTGGGGCAAGAAGGGTTAAACTTATGTTCTGACCCTCCCTTCCTCTTCCTCTTCTGTTTTTTCTTTTTCTTTCATTTTTTTTTCTTTTGGTTTCATCTTCTCAGTAAAACACATAACTTAAAATGAAATCAAATATTAAAAATGACAGACTATATAAGTGCCGTGAGTAACTTCAGGTCACGGAGGGAGGGAGAAGCCAGCAAGTTGTCAGGTACTATCTGTCAGAGTGAATTAGAAACAATCAGCAGAGACTGAAAGAGAAGGTGATTGTTATTAAGCAGCGGGCTGTGAGCAGGCTACCCAGATGTGGTCATGCATATAAAGGACAGGAAACAGCAGTTTAATTCAGGAAGCCCTGGCGAACAGGGCAGCCGAGAGGAGAAAAGTCCTTTGTCGCTAATAAGCTGGAAGTTACTTTGATAACAGCAGGGTTAGACTCGAGAATAAAACACATTTCTTTCACTACCACACACCATTAATATCGCAGAAATGCGCTCAGAAGAGATGCCCAGTGCGAGCCCGGGAGGGGTGAGTGGCCCTTCCCTCCCCAGCAACACCAGTCAACCCAGGGCCCCTCATCTGGGCAGATGCCTCCCTCCTGCCCAAGCTGGGCTTTTCCTGACAGCCTCGGTCTGTCTGTCTCCTTCTAGAAATGTCAGATGACAAAAAAAGAAGAAAGAAAGAAAGAAAGAAAGAAAAAGAAAAGAAAAGAAAGCAGAATGATCGTATAGAATGATCATATTATATTTCATTATTCCCTAGTGCCAGGGCTTTCCATCTCAGGGCCTGTGGGCAAGGTGTGCCCCCCCCCCCCGTAAACAGCCTCTGTATAATGAAGGCCATGTATGCCACAACGAAAAACAATTTTATATGCAGACAAGGCCCGATTTCGTAAGGAATTACTTATGCAGGCGTTCTGCAATTATCCTGTGATACTTTCAGGCAACAGTCTGACAGCAGTTGTGCAAACAATAAAGGGATTACAGAAATAAAAACAAATAATATAACACAGAGAGAAACCCCATGTTGTATGTGGACCAGATGAAGGGACCGAGCAGAAATGGCTGTAGTAGGTAGAGGGGCCAACAAAAAGTGAAGGCGAGATGGGAGTCAGCCTCTCCCCGAAACAACCTGGATTCCACGTCACAGCATCCAAGAAAACCCTCAAGTCCCTCAGAAAGGTGTACCATCTCTTCCCCAATCCCCGTGCTGGGTCACTTCCCGTCTCTGACTCTTGGCTCATCATCCCAGGTTGAGGGGGTCAAGAAGTGGTAGGACATAGGGAAGAGAGCATATTGTTCCTCCAGGTCAACATGAGCAGCCCAGAGGACCCCAGAGACAACTTTAGGTCCCCGTGATAGAGGGTCAGGAAACACCTTCCATATACTGTCGATAAAAAAAAAAAAAAGTGCATCAGCCACTCATAAGAACCTCAAAGCTTCAGAGGAGAGGAAGTACCTGTGCAGGCAGCTCCCCTTGCTGAGTATAGCAAGGGGTCTTTCCATGTGCAATCTGTGCTTTCTAGCCTGGGCTAGCCCGCCCAGTGGCTAGGGTCAGTGCTGGCCAGTCTTTCTTTGGCACATCTGTGTGAGAAACCCCTGTACCCACTGCTGAGTGTGTGCTGCAGCCCCATCCTGTCCATGGGTATGCTATTTGTGGAAGTTTGCTTGTCCCCTCACTTGCTTTTCTGAAACAGGGTCTTGCCGGAGGCTGGCCTCTTCCCCACGCTGGCCTTAACCTCTCTCTTCCCTCAGCCTCCTGAGTGCTAAAATGATAGGCCTGGACCACCATGTCCATTTTGCAGAAACTTTGGTCTTGTTGGGTTTGAGTTTGGCAAGGACACAAAATATGAAAAGATGGGCAGGTGTGTCATATATTGTTTCTGCTCAAATGAAGGGCAATACATTTCAATAATGGCAATTGATAATACCAGAAGTTGGTCACCGAAATGTCACCAATCACAGCTCGCCACTCACAGGTACTGTGACAGCTATGGCAATGAAGAAGAAATGTTCCCCCTCCCCCTGAAGAACCCCCAAATGTTTCCTGTAAGCCAGGAGTGGTCCCTAACCTATGTGCATGAAGGGTGGCTCAGTGCTTATATGAAACTGAGACTGGGCAGAGACACATGGGAGTGGGGGTTTGGGAATCTAACTCTGTCAATGATGCCCTACAATCCTAGGCAAGCTCTGTAGCTCCTCTGGGCCTCAGCACCTCATGGATGACGGTGGGTTTGATCACAAAGGCTGCTACCAACACTGCGATTGCCTGGGCCTGCCGGTGAGCTGCAGTTTGTGAAAAGTCTGCTTGTAATACCAGCTCTGCCTCACCCAGGGAACCACATCTAAACTACGACATTGACGGGACTCTAGCTTTGATTTTAATATTTAAAAAATTATTCTCTCTCTCTCTCTCTCACTCTCTCTCTCTCTCTCTCTCTGTCTCTCTCTGTCTGTGTGTCCATGTAAGTTAGAGGACACCTTTTGGAAGTAAGTTCTCTCCTTCTACTATGTGGGTCTGGGAGTCCAAACTTGAGTCATCAGGCTGGGCAACAAGTGTATTTAACCGCTAAGCCATCTCACTAAGCCTCTTTTACTATAGAGCCCAGGCTGCCAGGGACTCACCACATTCCTTCTCCTCCTTCCAGAATCCCAGGATGGCATGTACACAGCACGGATGCTTTCTCCCCTGGGATCTTGGCCAGTTCTAGGATCTGGGATTAGAGGGACCATTTCTGCCCAAGTGCCCACCACTGGCTCACAGGACTGCCCAGAGCATGCTGATTCTGCTACTGTGTATACAGTGGGTTCCTACCAGCGCTGACTGCCAGCTTGGACCAGTCACCAGGCATCCTCCAGGGGAAACCAGACTACAGTGACCAGACCACCAGAAGCCATTGCAAGGCTAATTCTAATCCAATTATCTAGGAGAATCCCCACACTTGGGACGGCCTGTTTCTCAAGATGCTGTCTTTGGTTAAAAGTAGCAAACCAGAAATGAAGAGCCTGGGGGGTGTAGTGCTAAGTTGTATGTTTAGCACATGCAAAGCTGTAGGGTTTGTTTAACAGTACCTCAAAACAAAACAACTAAAGACAACTGAAGAAATAGTAAGGAACTGCGGCCTCGGCATGGCCTACAAAGCCAGGCCCAAAATGGAGCTTACCCATCCAATTTTTCTGCTTGCACTTTCTTACAGAATCTGACTGTCTGACATCTCATCCACTGGTTCCCTGGCTTTCTGCTTTGCACTCTCAACTCGGAATGTCGTGACCATGTTGTTCCCAGCGCTTTGGAAGGGTCCTTCTAAATCAGCAAGAGCTCCAGTCAGACTCTGGCCTTCCTATCTGTCATGGCTGGAACCTGAAATCTCCTTACAGATTCCGGTTCATGTCCCATTGAATGGTTAGCTGCCAGGTGGTGGCACTGTCCTGAGAAATGGTGTCTGGCTAAAGGAAATGTGTCACTGGGGTTAGACCCTTAGGGCCAACTCTACCTGGCTTGTCTGTGCTACTTCCTGTTCTCCATGACATGAACTTCTCTACTCTACCACATGTTCTTGCCACCATGATGCTCTGTCTAAGATCGAAGGCCACGAGACACAAACTGAACTCTCTTAAATCATGAGCCAAAATAAATCATCCCTGTTTTAAATTGTTTATGTCAAGATTTCAGTCATACAGATGAGAAAGCTAAGAACTTTATACCACCTGTCATCTCTGCATCTTGAGACAGAGGGCTTAACTTTCTCAGCCTCAGTTCCCAAGCCCGGAAGATGGAGGTTCATAATGAGGCCTGCCTGCTAGGGGTTCTGTGTGGATTGAGGTAATTTGAGATAATCTCTAGCAACATTTAGACATCAGCAAGTTCCCCTCTGCCTGTTCTTTAGAGTTAAGGCTGTGGTTTGCTCCCTGAGGAAATCAGAACTCCATGTCCACTTTATTCCTTGTCTACACAGCAGTTATGAGCAATCCTTACCTCCATAAGTTCCAAAGGATTCTGGCAAAGATCCAGTGGGGTCTGAAGCATCCACTCCATATGTACACCTTAGAGATTCATGAGGGACCTGTAATCTCCATCGCTCCTCTGTACCCCCAAAGTACCAACCCTGTAGCACGCTAGGGTGATGACTACTGAGGAAGGGATACTGGCTTGGGGTCAGTAGAGCTACCGCAGGACTGGCCTCTGAGTTCAGCATGTCTGTGGTCCCCAGAGCCCTGCCACCACATCCCAGACCAGCACTGCCAGCTGGTGGCCACGATTCAATGTCTGAGCCTGTGGGGACAGTTTAGATCCAAACCATTACAGATAGGGAGACTAGAGCCTGATGGTAATTCTTGCTGATTTTGGAGTCTGGTCTTTTAGACGCACTGGAGACATTGGACAGCTTCTGGCTCACAGGGAGCTCAGCCTATGGGAGCTGTGAACAAGAAGGGGGGATGGGAAGTGGAGGCATTAGATGCTCTGAGCACCATTTCCTCTGGAGGTCCCTAGCCCTCATGACCTGACCATAGAGGTCTTCTTGAGGGATGGACTATGAACTTGGGGGCTGTGTCTCCCCTTCTTTAGAGGGGTACTGTCTGAACACTCCTGTTATAGTGTTGGTGTAATTTTGCAGTACTCAGGATTAGACACATGATGCTAGGCAAACTGAGCCATGCTTCCAACCATTTTTATTGTTTATTTACTTTAAAAAAAAAAACAATCTTGAGACAACCTTGCTGCTCTTGAACTCAAGATCCCCCTGCCTCAGCATATTAAGGGTTGTACTACCACAACTAGACTTTTAGCTTTTTCTTTTGAAACGGGTTCTCTAAGTTGCCCAGGCTGGCCTGCAACTCACTCTGCTGCCACTCCTGTAGCCATTTTCTTGTGACTGCAATTAATCACCATCTCCTCAAAGGGAGAGCCACCATACCATGGGCAAGAAGGAATGGGAAGAGATCAAAGATCAAGATGTGTGCACGCATGTGTGTGTGTGTGTGTGTGTGTGTGAGTGAGTTTATAACCACAGTGACCTCATGTCCACAAGGTACTCTGTGGATATCTCCCTGAACAAAGGTATCATGGATATGGATGTTTTCAAAGCCCAAGCTCTGAAATACAAGGCCAGACGAGAGACCAAGGTCAAGTTTGAGGAGAGATACAAGATGAGCAAGAACAAGTGGTCCTTCCAGAAACTTCAAGCATCTGTCATTAAAAATACGAGAGAAAAGAAAAGAGACTTCACAAAGTCAAGAGTCCTTTACGGAGAACTGAAAGTGTGTAAGTGAGGAAATATCCCCTGCACAAAATTCCAGACTCTCAGAAACAGCTCAGGGCCAGCTCAAGGCTCTCTCCTCTCACTGGCTGTCAGCCCTTCTCAGTGCAGGCCCTTGGAGAGCCTGGAAACTGGGACTGAAATTCAAGAGACTGGGAGAGGGATACCCACATGTCATTTACCTGTTCTCAAGACCTGTCTACTATCGCTCCTCAGAGGATAAGAACTTGTTCTTGAAAGTAAAGTTTCAAGTTTACTTCCTGGTCACATGACACACATCCCTCAAGTCATCCCAAGGAGTACATTTCCCATCCAGAAAAAAATATTCTCATACCTGCTTATGGGCTACCCCATAGGTCACACATACCTCAGTCCCTTGCCTATGAAACCACATTTACATGGCATGTATGAATATATACTGCTGGCATTGTTTTAGCTTCATGTTAGTTACTGTTGTCGCTCTTTTTCTGGGCCAAACTCATAAACTAAACTCGCAGGCACATACATATAGGAAAGGCAGAGTATTAGGGTTAATGGGGTCTGCAACTTCAGATTTCCTTACTGACCGTATGCCCTGCAAATGACATCTATGATTGTCCTTTATGTTCCAGGAAGCCCCAAGTTTAGTCCAGTGACTAGCTGCAAAATATGTGCCTCAGTTCTGGGAAACCTGGTGAGCCAAAACCACTACCTGCCCTACAGTGTGAAAGCTGCCCAAACTAGGGTTGGCGTGTGTCTCTCTAGGGGAAACCCATGGCCTTCCTTCCTTGTCTGTCTGCAGAGACATGGCTGGGTATGTAGGGGGTACTCAGTCAGGTAGTTCATTTTTATCCTCTCCTATATCCCAAAAGAAGTCAAGGCGGAAGTGGCCAGCATGGCGGAAGTGGCCAGCATGGCGGCCGTGCTTCCTCTCCCACCTCAAGAAGCACAGAGTACGGAATGTTTCAGAACAAGCCAATGCACTTGTTCTCTCAACAGCCAGTCCTACCAACTCCCTACCAGAGGCCCTCTGCAGAGATGCTAAACCTGGCCTTCAGATACCATGAGCATCCACACTGCAGAATTGCTACCATCAATGTAGCAGCTGAATGCTGTTAGACGCCGAACTCCCCCATCTGTGTTTTGCCTCCCAAGAGGGAAAATAGTCTTCACAGACATTCCCTTATCTGGCAGGCAGATTCCAAACCTTACTGGCAACCACGGGCTTGTTTTCCCAACCCAGCAGCAAAAGAACCAAAAATTGTTCCCGCCTGCGATATGCCGAGGAGGGAACTAGCCAGAAGCTCCGTCTGCAAGCTCTAGGCTGGAGCTTCTGCTCTGCCCACCCCTCTCCTACAGGGCACCTTGGGATCGGCAAAGTCACAGGCCTGCCAGGCCGCTGATGGCCCCCACAACTGCTTTCGTTAACTGCTCCTTTTTCTCAACATAGAATACACCCACTAAGAAGCTGCGGGAAAACACTCAGCACGGTGTGAAATCAACACTTTCCGACTCAAATAACGGGGTAGACTAGGGAAAACTTCCAACCTTCTCACTGTAGACATTTTCCTCCCGAAAGAATCACAACAAGGCCTCAATGCCACCACCAGCCTGACCCAGCCTCCTGCAAATAGAGGAAGCCACAGACCTGGCCTTTCACAGGTCACTATTTCCTTGCACACACTTCCCACCCGCCCCCAGCCCTTCACGTTCTTAATCCCAGAACCCTGAACCCAGGCAATTGCTAATAAGCCAATATAGGATGATAAGCGTGGAAGTCTAATTGATAGGAGCCTCTATCGACTGGCCTTGATGTCTATCTGAGCTTCTCAACAGCCAAGATTTAAATGTTTCATCGTAACTTTCACTTTCTCCCATTGCAGCAGTGCCAGGCAGAGGTACGGTTTCACTATCAGAAAGAATCTCGGTGCAGAATAATTTATGACTTCAGCTTGGGCTTTCAGAAAAGCCATTTCAAATCTTCATTTTGATTTGGTTGTATCAAAACTACTCAAAATAACAGCAGCACTTTTCTTGGAACCAGAAAAACACGAATAGCACCTCAGGATTTTGAGCTGGAGCTTCATCTCTATCCCGGAAGAAAACCCCAGAAAGGAATTAAGCAACCGGGTGGAAAACACAACATCAGGGTGACCACGATGAGAAAATAGAACATTGTTCTGGATCCTTCTGTTTTAAACCACCACCACCCCAACCACAAAGAAATGCTGGTCCCCAGGAGCCACAGCCCATGGTTTTACTGGGTGGGTGCAGGCGCCTCCACTAGTAGCCAGGAGATGCTTATCTGGGGTGCACAGTAGATGTCTTGAACTGGATTTGTGTGAACTCAACAGGACAAACAGGAAGAAGCAAGGAGTGTCCAGTCAGACAGCTCTAGTAGGGTGAGACTTACCTTAACACCCTCACTGCATGCTTGACTTAAGGACTGTCAGTCTAGTAAGAATATGTCCTCAGAAAAGACGCTCTGGACGCTGAGAAGATGGCTAGAGGGGTGGGCCCCAGCTCCCTGTCACGAAAAAGGAAATAGAGAAAGAAACCATGTAAAGCAAAATGTAACAAATTCAGAAAATCACAGCCATACTTGGAGGTCAAGGAAACTCAGCTGCAAAGGTTAAAGATGAAATCAAATCCAGAGTAAGAGAATGGAAATCTATCCCCATGCAAGGCCACCGGTGATATGCCGTAGACAAGAAGCTAAATACTGCCTAGCACTGGGATCCTTTATTTCCATCAGATCAATAAGAGCTTATATTTATCAGGATTCCAAACAGCTGCCACTTCTGACAGCCTCTACTTTATTTTCTCACTCCTTGCGCTGTATCGGGGCAAAGAGGACCCGAGGAGCAGCTTTTAATGCTATTTACACCTGAAGACACAATTCCATTAAGAGGACCTGTTTTGTTAAAGAAACAGGGATTGATATGATTATATTGGCAGGAACGGGAAGGGCCTTTGTTCTTCTCCCCAGGTCTTCCCCTCTGCCAGCCAGACCCGGTGAGGAGAAGGTCTGATGTGAAGTCTGTGTGCAGGCACCTCTATCTCCCTGTTGTTCAAACTTACCATTTGCAGAGGGAGGAAGGACTCTGCTAAAACGGTTACCCCTCTAATCATCTGTACAGCAATATTTGCTATAAGGCATTCTAAATAGATTATCAGCAGTCCATCTGTGTCATTATTGATTTATAAGGCTTTAAGCGGCTTTCGAATGGAAGCTTCCCCACCGAGGGGCTCCTTGTATAAATCAGAGCCGTGCTCAAATATAGCAGCCATCATTCAAGATATTGTTCTTCAAATCATAACAAGAAGGAGAAAATGATAAATTGCTTGTAATATACTGATCCAAACTGATATGCAAATCTTGTTTTTAAAATATATTACTTGAGTAAAAAGAGGCATCATTAACATATGAATGCTATATGCAAATGATCGTGACAGAGCAGATGTTGGCGCATGTAATTGACCTATATGTGAATTGCATCAGAACCCCTAACTCTATTAATTCACTACCCAGTAACTAGATATTGTCCAAAAAGTACATTCTTTGAAACCATATACTGGAAGCAAAGCTGACAGGGCTCCAAGGATTCAGAAACAAGGTCACTGTCAGTAGTATTTTGCTGTCATCTGCATTCCCCTTCTTATGGATGACATCATCATGTGGCCGTGTAAATCGATCACTTAATAGCATTTAGGAAATTCTGCAGTGGGGAACAGGTTATAGAAAAAAATGCCCCAGTTTTATTCTTTTTCTTGGCAGAAATGTCATAGCTCTTAAACTGAGGGTTTGTGCATGAGTGCCCTGTGAAACTCACAGATGCCATGTTAGTCCCTGTCTTTATTTTCCCACCTCTTCTCAGAATGACATTAAATTGTATTAAATAGCCTTTTGTCCACAGGGCACAGACCACCCCGCATATGATAATGCATTAATGCCCCACGTTCCAGCCACTGAGCTGAAACATCCTCAGACTTAGAGGGTAAGTATGAAGCGCCATTGTGTGTATAGCCTGCTAACAACTGTGACACATACTAATAGAAACATACCTAATAAATTACTGCTTTCAGGTCTAGCAAGCTGACATTTCTCTGCAAGGGACAATTTTATATTTGTGGCACAGAACAAAATTGCTTCATATGAAGCCACTGTGGATTAGCATAAAAATTAACACTTAAATTTCAGCTTATTTTCCACCCTCTCCTCCTGCCACAACAATCAATTCCTCTTATAAATCTGATTAGATTTTATGATGCTTATTATTCCGAGCATGCCTCAACACAGCATTCACGGGCTTGAAGACTATTTGTTTAAATAGAAAAAAGAAGCAGATAAATCTATAGGTATTTTTTATTACCCCTTTCCCCACCAGTTTCTTTCTCATATTGTAACATCAGTAATTGATTGCACACATTAATTAACATGTAAGGTAGAAATTCTGCATTCTGTGTGATTTATTTTTCTATCTGGTGAGTAGGTTTGTGTGTTGCCCTTGTATTTCTAGGACATTGGGCTCGATTCTGGTCCAGACATGAATGTCAATGCTCACTCCCCCGAAAGTTATTAATGTCAGATATGAAATGAGATTTTTGATTTCACCTGCTTACTAATCCACAAAAGCTGTTTTGAGTGATGTAGGCTTAAATGCTCAAATTTGAAATGATATATTGCTATATCTGATAACATGCAAATATGTTCATTAGACATAATTTAGCAGGAGAGAATAGCAACACTTTCATAACAAGCCGAGGTCAAAAATGGTTGTTAATTAAACAAGTCTTGAAAAATGGCATTGCCGGGGACACTGTCCAGCAGACACCAGGCTTGCCAGGGCTATGCCACAGATAAGTATCCAAGGCTCTGCTCCAACACAGATGGGGTCGGGGGTTGGGAGGACTTCTGATTGTCTCACCTAACCTAAAGTAAGGCTCACACAAAGACCCTTGAGTGGATCGGGCACGATGCTACTTGGAGTTTAACAGTGACATGCTCTACTCGCCCATCTGAAGATGCGATTTCACTTTCTGTCTTCGTGGCTTACAGTGATTTATATGGTTGACTCTTTCACAGACAAACCAGGAAAGAAATTAATATTACATCCGGCCATATTGCTGGTTGTCCTGAGTGTTTATGGCTGTGTATTTTAAATCAAGCAGCTAGAGTAACAGGCAAAACCATGGCTGAGATGTTGAGGGCAGGGATGGGGGTTGAGGCGGATAGAGCGCTGTGCCTGTGCCTACAATTTCTTCTTTCTCTGATCCTTCTCTGATCCACCTCAGTCAAGGTGACTGGTGATGTGAACCAGTCACCTAGGGAATGAGCGAGCAGTTAGAATTCTTCCCGTGGGTCATGAGTTGAGATTCAAGGGGGTTGAAGTTCTAATACCGAGATACAACACACCATTTAGACTCGCCTTCTTGGATGCCTGAGAGTCTTCAGAGAAGGCGGCACCATGGGGGTTCAAAAACAATCTCAGGGGAGCAGCAGTGTTTTCCCACTGAGCATCCCACAGCCTTTATATATGGAGGGGCAACACTCACAGAATGGTTAAGGACAAAAACATCATCTGCAACCAACATGTCCCTCATGCCGCATGTGAAAATCATTCACTGGTTGGTGTGAGATTTATCCCAAGAATCTGGAGGGCCTCTCTGGAAGCAGGAAAGGCTCATGAGAGCAATGGAGTAACACACAGCCAGGAAAGTTCATGTGAGATGAACTATTGAATCTGAATTGCCCTCTATAGATGGCTGTTTTGAGTGCTTGGTCCCCAGCTGGTGGCACTACTTTGGAAGGCTATGTGAGGAGCTCTAAGGAGGCAGGACCTAGCTGATGGCCAGCCACTGTTGGCATGTGGAGGGGGAGGGGATTAAAGGCTAAATGGCTGCTAGCTCCTTGCCATGCTTTCTCTGCTCCTTGGTCTGCCATGATGTGAGGACCCGTTATATGTGCTGCCACTGCCATGAACTGGTCTGCCCATCAAGCCTTCCTCACATGGTAGACTAAAGCCCTCTGAAACCATGAGCTCAAAATAAATCACCCCTCTTTTAAGTTGTTTCTGTCAAGTATTGTGTTCACCCATGATATGAAAGGAACAGACATAGTGCAACTCAGCACTTGACACAGATCTCTCCAGTCTTCGTCCAAGGCATGAAGGGTGAAGGCCCTATTCCAGCTGTCCCAAGACCAAGCCTAAAACTTCCTCATTCTCAGCCTGCCTGGCACTCATTATTGCTATCACTGCTATCACTAGAAGTTTAATCTCACCTCTGGGTTGTGTTTTATGGTCCTTGAGCTTTCAAATGCATATCTCAGCTAGGAAAAGGGGGGGCATTCCTTTGTGTGACTTTGTTGCCATGACTACCAGTAAAGATGGAAATTTCAAAACAAGACAATGGGATGAAAGCTTTGCAATTGGGGAAGAGAAGACTCCCCAATACCCCTTGGCCACTGGTGGTTATTTCCCCCCCCCACTATGCCTCTTGCTGTGTCTCTTGTTTCTCTATGTGAGGACCCTCAAGTGACTATCTATGCATATTCCTCCCCATCTACCACAAGCCTAGACCCAATATAGATTGCCTCCCTGGTGGGAAAAGAGTGACTCAGCCAGTTCTCAACTTCCAGAACAACCCAAAGATGGGCCAGATCACATGAAGACTTGTTGGAGAAACTAACATAGGTAGGACTATATTTTGACAGTGTTGAAAAACTGGAGAAGGAAACGTCAACAAATGAGTGAGCTTGGTTTTGTATCACAACAGATGAACTTAACTTTCACTTGTCACAGGCCAAAAGCCATCTCTCAGGTCCTGGCACTGTCTATCCAATGTCACATGCCTCCACACCCAGCATCTACCTAGTTTAAGTATGACACAACTCCAGAGAAGGTAAGTCATTTCAACATGGATTATTCCTTAAGTGAATGAGTGAATGTACAAAAGAACATTGTAATTAGTCACTGCATTGCACATCTGACTAAAGATGTAAGTAATGAACATCTAAAGTCATATATGAATGAATGAAGAGAGAATGAGAGTGATAACTGAAGGAATTGAAAGGTAGCAATTGTACAAATTAATGGGTAAAATGCATATGCACATTAAGAAATGACTTGTGGATAGATAGAGGAAGATCAGCAGACCAACAGCGATTCTCTTGCTACTGTTAGTTACAGTGCTGGGGATGGAACCCAAGAATTTGTGCATGTTAGGCAAGTGTTCTACAACTGAGACCCTTATCAATGGACACCTAATCAATAAATATATACATGAATGCCTCTATCATGTCCATCCAAAGAGTTGAGTGAGACACATTAGAAAACATGGCAAATATAGGCCCCTGCTTGAGTTCCTGTCCAAGAGTTTAGTTTCACCCAATAGGAGTCTCTACAGACCCTGATAGAATCAGAAAGAAGTTTTTTTTTAAAAAAAAAAAAAAGTACTCACATCCACCTAAACCTCCCAGAGAGTACTCCTAATGATGAACTCCCTGGCCTAGTATACTCCCAGAAAATCCTGCTAGACACTAGAGGGCTGTCTTCCTGTATAGGAGGAGCCATGACATAGAAGCACTGATCCCATCACACAGATGGCATACACGCTCCAGCAGGAATACCACCAGTCTCAAAACTACTACCTCTCTACCAGTAGAACAGAGAAAATAGGGCTGGAATATCACTGAGAAGTAAAGATGACCAATCACATAATAGTTTCTGGCTTCAATCTCTAGCATCAATAAAGTAAATATAGAGTATAGATAACATATCCAAGAGTTACAGGTTCTGTCTGGACACATAGCAACTGCTCAACTACTGGCCAGCATTGCTGGCCCTTGCTAAATAGCTGTGTTCCAGGGACTTTAGGTCCCCTATCCATGTTGAGCTTAGTCCCAGATGGGCGTCCATCTCTCTAAAATTCTGTATGTTCCAGGCTGTCTGAAGCAAGGCACTGGGCCACAAGGACCTTCCATTTAAGTGTGTATTTCATTTCATCTACCAAAGCCCCACCAACGTGATTAAAGATACTTATCTAACCTGACCATACAGAGGCAACATTTGTGATTCTTTGCTCTGTGGTGAAACCTAGTTTCCTACTTGTAAAAGCAAGAACTTGATCTATATCTGTGGGTTCTCAGCATCTTCTCACAACAAGTCATGAGTTTCCACAAGAAACTCTTTCCAAAACTTTCATACTTTGTGACAGTGGTATCAGTAGGTTGGGTGGGTGTTGTGCATTGAAAATCTGGTGTCACTGCTGTAGGACTCTCATTGACCCCAACCAACACAGCACAAGTTTGGGGAATCTGAATGGCACACTCTCTAGTCTTTCCACAAGGACAGCCTTTCAATCCCCATTCACCACTACTGATTTCTCAGTTCCAGTGTTGCCAGTGATTCGATGCTGGCAGCCAGGCTTGTCTCACCTCCAGCAGGGACACTGAGGGAGATCCGAGACTTCCTGGGCTTACTGTTATGATGGGCAGATAATAAGCCTCTGCCCTCTACACATACTGGGAAGAAGAGATGTCCAACATCCTACCACAAGCCAGTCACTTATAAGATGCTATGAGCAGCTAGCTTCCAGGATGAAAACAAGAACCCGCGTGAAATCCCTCACTGTAAACTCATTCCTTCTGTTCTATCTTGGTCAAGACAGTGTATACAGCTCACATTTGTGTCATCTTAAAAAGAAGTAAAAGAAGGCTGAAGTAATATGTCCTAAAACTGAAGTGCACCCATAATTCCCTTTAGGAAAGGGCTCTAAGGTGGGAAGGAAAACATTACACAGAAACAGCACGTGGAGAAAACCTGATCATGAAGAGACTTTAAATGGAAACAGAGGTTACAAAGGGGAGAAGAAAAGGAAAGAAGCTTCATTGAGAGGCAGAATGGGAGAGATAGGGAGAAAGCCGCCACAAGAGGAACCTCTTGAGACCAGAGGAACCTCTTTAAAGAGGGTCCTTCATTTCTGAACCAAATCTCTAAGCTTCCCCCACCCCCAATCCCAAGTCTCAGACCAATCCCAAGAACAAATAAACTTTTACAGGATGGCAGGAAATTTCTCATTACATGGTTTAGTTCAGCATAGCATATATGCGAGGGATTGCTACAGAGTCGGGTACCATAATTCCAAGTCACAGCACAGACTTATTGTTAACTCTCTGTCCAAGATGGAGCTCAGCAAGGTGTGAGCAGATGCAAGCTATGAGATTGGCCCTAAAAGTGTGGGCTCTCTGTTCTCAAAGTTCATTTGCATACCACCATCACCTTGTGGGAGTTTCTACTCAAGCCTCTACCAAGGACTAGTTAAGGCTTCCTCAAACTGACGGACAGGTTTCTTAAAGTCAGTCTATCTCATTTTATATAAAATTGTCATTTTAAAAAAAGCCAACATATTGTCCCCAACTACACAACTAAACGATGAAGTCAGAGAGGAACACCCACAGTGATACTGCACCTGGAGACAGTGGAGCAGTGTGGGAGAAATGGCCAGGGAGGGAAGGACAAGCACCAACTTTGGGGTGAGCTGTCAGGCATAAGTCCTCCTATAGTATGCTATGCTGTGGGCTTTGGATGCTCAATGGCCTCTCAGAGCCCATTTCGTCCTCTTTAAGATGGGGTGATGGTCATAAGAATGATTTAAACTAACTGAGAAAATCAGTAATTAGTTCGCTAAAAACAATAATGTGCCCAGCACACAATTAGTAGCTGCTATTGCTGTTGTTCTTCACACACAAAAAGGTAACCCAGGAGATGCTCTAGAATGGCCTGTCTAGTCAGTGTCTCACACTAAATGTGGACTGGTAGATTCTTCTTTATATGAGCAGTGACAAGGGCATAGGGCTAAGAACCAGGAGGCTTGGTCATTGTCTGGCTGGTCAGAATTCACTATCTGAGATTGACAGTCCATTCCCTTTCCATGCCTTGACTTTCCCAGCTGCTCAGTACCAGAACTGAATGCAGAAGTGTCTGGAGAGCTTCTAGCTGTGGGGAGTTTGAATTCCCAACACTCTCATTGGCCCAGCCTTGGTGAATAAACACCTTCCTCACTTACAATAAATGCCCTAACCCAGCAAGTGACTCATTAAGCAATGGCCTCCAGTGTTCAGTAACAACATAATGATGGACGTGCAAAGCCAACAACCCCCAAAGTGTAGGGTCCACCATTCTTACCCAGGAGGGAAGGAAGCAACGGGCTCACGGAGACCCCAGAATGAGGTCTGGGATGCACCGCGATAATGTCCTTATCACCTAATTGGAAGCACCTCATCGTAGAGTCCTGCTAGAGCCTTAGAAAACTTGGATTGCTTCCTCTAAAGCTCACCCCTAGGATTTGGTCTACCTCCTCCAATCCTTCCTACTTGAGGTTATCCCAACTCTCACTTTAATCTATTACCTTAAAACTACTGTAGTGATATCAATACAGTGCATTGAGGTGGCCACCCTCTTGCTATTTCTCAATATCCAGCCAAGAATTCTATGATTGAAACTTGGGGGGGGGGGGGGGGGGGGCTGCAGAATCTTGCACCTTATCCTAAAGTAGCCTAGTTTCTCCAAGGATAGGTCACATTCTAACCTATTGTTTGCTATAACACAATACCTGAGGCCAGCTACCTTTTTAAAGCAAAAAGGTGTATTTAGCTCCTCATTCTGAAGATTATGAAGACCAGAATTTGCTCAGGTCTGGAGAGGACCTCATGCAAGAACACACAAGAGTGAACAGTCACCAAATTGATCAGCAGAGAGCCATTTATAGGGCCAAGCTTCTCTCTTTGGTTTGATTTTATGAGATGGGGACTCTTTTTGGTTTTTTTACTCAGTTTTGCATTACTATTACTATCATTATTTTTATTTACAGTGTGAGTGATTGAGACCAGGCCCTTGTGCATGGTAAACAGGCATTCTACCACTAAGATATATCTTCACCCCCATAGGCTCAGTCTTATAACTACTCTGTGTTTGGGGAGCCCAGAACTCCAGGAGGACTTACCGCAATCTCTTCTAAGGATAGCTCTCTGAAGGCTCCACCTCTTAAAGGTCCCACCTCCACTCAGCATTATAATATGAAATACTAAGTTCATACCACATGACCCCAAGGGACACACTCAACCATATGCAAATCATATCAGCTCTGTTTAGTAACTGGAGAGATGGCTTGACAATTAAAGACACTTGCTGCTCTTTCAGAGGACTCAGTCTTGTTCCTATCACTCAGGTCATATGTCTCACCACCACCTGTGACATCAGCTCCAGAGGATTCAATGCCCTTTTCTGACCTCCATGGTCATCTTCACTCATAGGCATATACCCATACAGACACTTGTACGTACGTACATGTGTACACACACACACACACACACACACACACACACACTTTAAAAGGCTGCTTACAAAGCCTATCTACTCCTCTGTTACACACAAGATTGAAACTACCTCAGAAACTCCAGGGACTTGTGCTGAACTCCACACATGAAAGTTCAGATTTGAAGTTTGCTGCATTAGGGATCTTGGGTTCTCTGGAAGACTCCCAGCCAGCAGCCCAGCTGTAGATGGGGTCTTCCTGGAGTAGATACCCTCCTGCAGTCATCCTTATACCCAGGTTAAGCCCTGGTGACCTAGAACACTGGGCTAGGATGGGAAGATCAGTACACAGAGCTTCGGTATTTGTATGAAGGTCATGCTCCCACCCCAGGGACCACTAGGTGTGGCTTCGGACGAATATACACACATGCCATCCCAACGTTTGTTTTGTAGTGTAAACACATAGTCTCTAAAATAGGCAATGTTGAGTCTCTGGCACAGAATAAGGGTGGGAGAGTCACTGTTTACAATCTCTACAATCCTCCAGCTTGCAAAAACTGTCAGATAATGTCCACAGGAAAAGCTTTTTCCTTAGCAGTGGGTCCTTGTCCTGTGCTCAGGCTAGCTGAAATGATAAAGCCATAGAAGGGCTTCAAGGGTCCCAAGTCTGTCCCCACAGGAGTGAAGGGGAGAGAAGGGGACAGGACATCAGTCCCTGGGGAACCCTGCATGGACAGGACAGTGCCTGGCCAACTAGAGAATAGACCAATTCTGGCATGACTACTGGGTCCTGTAGCCCTGTCACCAATCCTGGGCTTGCAAATCTCAGAATTATTTATTCAAGTATTTACTGTTCCTCGGTATTTATTAACACAAACAGGATGAGAAAACAACAAAAAGCGTTTTCTTCTCATTTCTTTCCATTGTTCTGTGTGGAAACTTTATTACACATTTGTTCGAAATAAGCTGCCAATAAAGTTGGATAAAATTAAACTCGGGCTGAAGGCTTTTTTTTATTTTTCTTCAATCACTTTTCTCAGGTTGTTTTTATTTTCATAAGGATTTGAGACGTGGCATCAGAGGTGGAGAATTTCACCGCCTAGGCAGTTACAACTTCAGGAGAGTTTATGAATTCTAATTTCAGTTCTTTAAAGATGAGTTAGGTGTTTGACGGCTTGCTTCCCACAGAAGAGGTCTGTGCAGCCGAGTATCTTCAAAGCTCAGGGCGGAGAGCCAGAATCTTCCGTACCATAATGAGACTTAGAAAATTTCTATGATTTCTGATTTAGCAAAACTCCAGAACGGCTCACGGTCTACAACCCCAGTGTCAACATTTGTTTGAATAAGTGATTTCAAGAAAGAGATGGTTTTTAAAGACAGAATTTGTGAATAGGTTGAGATGATTCAATTTAAGATAGCAAAAAAAAAAAAAAAATTAAAGAGAAAAAGCATCTTGCAGTGAAAATTACATACTATAGTAATTTGATTATAGTGAAAAGCAAACACTGTATGTCATCAGCAAACAATAGAAATTTTTATGCAACCAAACATTTTTGGGGTGATCTAACTATGATTTATACATCTAAAGTGATAAATTTAATCCCATCGCCAGTAGATCAATTGCAGGTATTATAGATAAAACCAGAATAAATCATTATATTGCTGTGTCAGGAACACAAAGGGCTGATTGGGAGGGAATTCTGACTTGAAGTTGAAATCTGTTTCTAGGCTTCAAGAGGACCATGTGCCATGGGGAAGTTCAGCGTATACACAAAGTCATCCGACCCAAATATGCTAATGATTTTTATTGGTCGAATCTTAAAAGTGAGGTTTATTTTTATGAGTATGCATTAATTAACCCAGCATGTCCTATCTTTCAGCCTATCTTGCCAGGGACTTTCATTTAAGATGTTTATTGTGAAATGTTTGCATTCTCTGCATTTGTGGCCCACACAAGGATTATTTCCTACTTTGCTTCAGAGTACTTTAGAAAGTTAAAAGGAGTTATTGTTTTTGATTAATGCCATTTTGGGGCAGTTTAAAGACAAAAAGAAAAAAAAAAAGTGGGGGAGGTCCAAATCCTAGCTCTGCATAAGTTCTTCAACAGTGAAAAAGAAAAGAAGTATCTGTGTATATCGCACACTGCACAAAGAGACGGGGGCGGGGCCGGCCTGGACGTGTCCTGAGGTGGTGTCTTTAATGCCTGTGGAACAGTGACCGGCCACCATGCATCAACCAGGAGAGAAGAGAGACGCTGCTTTTAGCAGAGAGCCTGGCACAGTGCCACGCAGATGGGCGTCCTAAGGCCCTGCCTGTCATCTTTTGATTAAGAAAAGGAAATGATTTCACTAAAAAGATATTCCCTCTTGTGTTGTTTTGTTTTAACTGAGTTTGTACTTTCCACTGAACTGGACATATTTATTGAGACTCATAAGTTCCTTCACGGTTACCAACATCACGACAATCTTAACAAACTATTTTTTTCTTGGCCAATTATCTAAATATCATAACTATAAAATATCTTAAAACAGTTCCCGTACTGTAAACATCTTAGCTACAAAGCTTTGAGTGTAAACAGTACGATACATCAGGATGGTTTTAAGCGATGTTATAAAAACTACTCTTAAAATCTAAACAAAAATGTAAAGCTTCCATCTGTTTTATGATTTTTCCACTGCCGAACGGCTGCTGTGTGCCAGTTCACTGAACCGTGGCTTGCTAAAGAGATTGCTGGGGTCACAGATTGCAAAAACAAAGAGCATGTCTTTAATGCTGGGATTTTTTTCCCCCTCAAGTCTCCCTGACATGGCTGGAAAGGAATTAAGAGCAACAGCGGTAGAAGAGAGGAGAGACACACACAGCCTATTGCAGGAGGAAGCCCTTCTCCTGGAGACTCGCCTGTGCTGAAAGATGTCATTTCGGCAATTACATCAGGTCCTTGGGTGACTGGATAACCTGCAACCTCCATCCGCTCTGACTTCCTTGGGGATTTTTCTTTTTTGGCCCTTTCTGTACAAGTTAAAAACAGACAGCAAATTGCACACTAAGGAAAGGCATTCAGGGCTTATTTCTATACACATGTGCAGGTAGGGGATGAAGATCATTTTAGAACCTGCCAGCTCTCCCCTGCTCCAAGCCCTGGTCCATGGGGGTGACAAGGTGCCGTGACAGGTAAAAAGTCTATGCAAAGATACAAGAAGAAAACCAACCTTGCATGGTAACTGGTCACTATGGATAGACTCCAGGGAAGAGGATGCTAGAAGCAGAGAGGACTCTGCGGGCATCCTCAGACCTAAGTGCTCACCCTACTCCTCCACTGCATGTTCTTGCTCTACCCTGGGGGTGTTCCATCAGGCTGGCTCCACGTGGAGAGGGTCATAGGTCTGAGAGATTCAGGAAGAGAAATCGGAAGGAGAGAGCCTTAGAGGACAATGATTCTCATGAAGTCCTGCTGCAAAGAATGTTGCCTCCCTGAGAAGTCAGCATGGCACAGAGGGTGGGCAAAGGCCTGGATTCTTGGGGCTGTCCTAGTGAAGGCTTTAGGTAGTTGCTTACAATATGTCTCAATTGGTCAATAGCACCCATTAGCTTGCCCCCAAGCCTACTTCTTAAGAATAACAGCCAGTATAGCTCTTGCGCTTAGGACTCTTGAGCAGACTCTGGCATGTACTTAAGTAGTGGAGCCAATGTGACCTTTGACTCCCCAGAAGCAGCTCCAAGTGAGGAAGGCTTCAGGACAGTCCTAAGGCCAGAGTCACAGGACAGACTCTGCTACAGTTAGAATAGAGCAGGGCTCATGGCAGAACTGTCAGGAGTCAGCCTGCTTTCTCTAGGGGGTAACAAATTCCTATTAAGCTTCCCCACAGAGGGCCTCCCAGATCAGCCCCCATGGGATGCCCCTGGGTCAGAAGCCTGATCATGTTATCTGTGAGGAGAGAAAACAGGACTGGCATAAGACAGGAGCCGCTGCTTCTAGAATCTTGTCAACCCATCCACAGTGGCTTCAATTTCTCTGTGTCCAACCCCTTCTCCACACTCCAGGGTCACAGCACGTTGCCTCTCCATCACCATGCAGTACAGCAGAGCCTTAAATCCACCCCTATACCATGAGGGAAGCTCCCAGACTTCTAGGGAGGTCACCTTCTTGGGATCTCCGCCCTAGACTGAGCAAATCTCCATCATTCTGCACACTGAGACTTCACTCTTGTTCAACTCCACTCTGGGGCACACGCTGCCCATGTGAAGTGTGGACCTCTATCCTCCTGAGATAATGGTCAAGGCACCCTCAGAGTGGGGTCACTGGCTGTTTCCCCGAAAGCCACTCTTAGATTTTCCTTTTACTCAAAGCTCCAATGCCCCAACCCAGACCCCTATGGGATCAGCATCCTGGTGTCCAGGGTAGCAGTTGGTCTGGGTTCCCCAGGCAGGCTGGCATGATTCTTCCACATTCCAAATTTAAATCTGGAATGTTCTCCTCCCTTTTCACTGCACAAGAACATGGGGAAGGCATCTGCCTGGAAACAGCTGTCACTCAAAGGAGGAGCAGCACAGTGGCCCTCCTGTGAGTACATCAGCTAGGATTACTTAGCTGCAGAAATTCACATCCCCAGAGGAAGTGGGGAGCCTAGGGGGAAGGGTGTGAAGCAACATTCAGTTCTTCACCCTTCAGGTGGCTTGCTTGCCAAGGGTTAGCAAAACAACCCTGCAGAGAGGACCTTGTATCTTGACTTAATCATCAGGGAAACTGAGGCACAAGGAAACATGAAGATGACCAACAGCATGCAGCTACTAGGACGATAACTCAGAAATCCTAGTGAAAAACAGCAGGAAACGGTTTGCACAAAAAATTGTCAATTACAGTCCGACTCTCTATGGACCAGTGGGCCCAGTTCAGACTCTTCACGCCAGCTTAAGAAATGCTATAGGCACTGCCTCTGACAGAGACGAGGACACCAAAGCAAAGGAAGGTCAAGTCACTCACCCAAGGTTAAACAGTCAAGCAACGAGAGCCTGAGGATTCAATCCCAGACTATTCGGCTCCACTCTGAGCCACTGTGCCACATGGTCTATCAACATCACCATCACCATCATCATCATCATCACCATCACCATCATCCGTGGCAAAGCACAGTTAATTCTTCCTAAGCTCCTGCTGGGAGCTGGCCCACTGATGAGTTCTTTAAATGTCATGCATGATTATTTCAATTATTATTCACATTATCCCCCACTATGTGGATGCGAAGAAACTGGGGCACAGAGAGGCTGTGTGATTTAGAAAAGATCAGACAGCACCAACTGTCCAGTCTGATCATGTGTGCCTGTAATTCCAACACTTGGGAGGCTGAGGCAGGAGAAACACAGATGTAAAGCACAGCTGCACTACATGGGAAGACTTGGAAGAAGGATGGGGTGGGGGAAATCAGCAGAAAGCAAAACCAGCTTAGTTTATCAGTCATGTCTCCGCCTCCTACAAGGGCAATGAGCTTCATCTGGGCCTTACCCTGGGATGCTAGCCATCTCTCTGGCTAATGTCAGCAACGGGATGGGTAGGAATAGGAACGGAGCTTATATGCTGTGTCCAGCAAAGCTCTGGGTGCTGTGGCCACCAGCCCATGTGTACTTCTTTCGCACAGAGGCTAAGCTCCATGATAACAAAGCTTTATCCTAAGGCTAGCAATACAAAGCAGGCCAGGAAAGGCCTAGCTTACTGATGGCCAAGCAGAAATCCACAGTCCCCATGGAGGCAGGCGGTGTTGGAGCTGCTGCAAACACTGACCATATTTAGGTGGGGGTGGAATGGAAACATCAGGATTGGGCTCAGCAACCAGATGCTTTGGGCCAGCAGGGAGTGTGCCTTGCCAACTCCATGCTCTCTGGGCATGCGGCGCCACCATGCTATAGGAGAAGGAAAGAAGATGCAGCGGGGGGAGGGGGGGGGCAAAAGAAGATAGACATCATCATGCATCCTGAGGTCCTCAAAAGTGGGCCTCCAAGATCAAGACCAGGAAGAGATAGCCCGTGCCACCAGAGACCTACAAACCCACTAGCTACCTTTCCCCGCCTACTCAAACTTGGGCACATACGAAATGAAAAGTATGCAGTAGCCAGCAGGTCAGACTGCACTTTCCTCGAGCTAGTCGCTAATGAAGTTTGGGGTGAGCTATTTTGAAAGCAGTCCACACAGCATAACCACACGCCATCATCAGATGCTGTCCTCAAGTGCAATTTCATTCATAATTAAATATGAAAAAGCCACCACTTTAAAATAACATCGGGGGTCACAACTAAAGTCTCCAGCTCCGGCCCTACATGCATGCCTCTAATGACCTCTCTGACATGGTCTCTAAATCTTCCTTTCTACACTCAACTCTAGCTCCAGACACACCTTCTAAAGCCCTGCCCACAGAAATATGCCTCCCAGGCACGCCATCTTGCTCCTTTCGGCGCCAAGTGTCACCCAAGACCCCAAGATCCATTCGACCCACACTGTAGGTGCACACCTACAGTACCAGCATTTGCAAGTAGAGGTTCAAAGGTGGCAGGTTCAAAGCTACCCTGGATTAAATAACAAGGCCCTGGAAGTGTGTGTGTGTGTGTGTGTGTGTGTGTGTGTGTGTGTGTTTCAGAAGGGACCTCTGCTAACCTTACATTTCCAAAGCATTTGTTGATGCTCCCTCTGGCAAGGCCCCATGCCAAGTCTAGTGCCATCCTGTATCTTGCCCTTCTGAGAACCACCAACATCCCTGTGTTGATGTTCCATTCATTCACCCACTCACTCAGCAAATAAGCACCTCCTACATGCCAGGAAAACAAGCATTTGGACCAGACATGGTCCCTGCCTAAGTAGTGGCAATAGAAGGAAGAATCAACAAAAGCATCAAAGCTATGCATCATCCTTTACATCTAGACTCTAACGGCCTGCAGGTAAGTCCAGCCTCACACATATGCATAGGACACACATGCATGCTGACTAGACTGAAGAGATGCCTTGGTGATTAAAGTGCTTGCCCCACAAGCGTAAGGAGTACAGTTTGGATGCCCAGAATCCACACAGATGTGTGCACTCCATATATAATTCTGCACTCAGAAGATAGAGACAGGAGATACCCGAAGCAAGCCAAAATAAACATATCAGTGAGGTCTGGGTTCAATTGAGAGATCCTATGTCTATGAATAAATGGGAAGGTGATCAAGAAAATATTTCCAGTATCTGCCTCAGGTACACACACATATGCATGCAGGTGTACACATACACATCACACACATGAACAAACATTCACATACACACACACACACAAGCGCACACGGTGGGGAAGAAGATGTTAACTGGCCAATAGTTCCAGGTGGTGCTCTCCTCCCTGGTCCAACTGTGGATCTGTTCTCTAGAACACCTCTAGATGTGCATTTAGAAGTACATCTGCATTATTGAGCGGAGAGGGTTATTTAGCCAGGACCAGCTCTTGCCAGTCTCCATTCCACCGCCTGGTTCAAAGTAACTGCTGAAAAGCCTGCTATTGATCTATAAGCTATAGCAGCTAGAGGCAACTCATGCAGGACCATACCCTAAGCCCAGGTGACCAGTAGATACCAGGAATGTTTTAAATGATCTGGGGTTGGTTCCATGGAAGAAGATTTCATTCAGATATGATCGCATATTGGAGGAGCTATGGTGGATCTAATATCCACAGCATTGCAGAGCATACTGGCTGAGGGGAAAGGCCAGCCCCAGTGTAGAGAAGCCACAAAGCAGGGAGAAGACATGCCAGGTACTGGGAAGAGGCCAGGCATGAGAGGGCTGATGCAGCTGGCCAAAGACCCACTGCTTAACCTAGCACACATTTGGTGCAAGCCTAGGCCATGCAGAGATGCTGGGTAAAATACACCTAGCTGAGGATAGCCTCTGCCCCAGTCTCATCACTGATTTAAGAACAAGAGCTTCTTACATACTGGACACCATTATTTTACTTCCTGACATCATCACTCCAGGGCTGTGGTGACAGAGGTGCACAGCTAACATTTGGCCGGGTCAGAATTAAAAGCCAGCTGTCTGGGGAGCTTTGTTCCACCTAAGCCAAGTTCTCCACACGCTAACCAAACACCTTCTTTGTGACTTTCTCCAGGTACCTTCCTCACTTCCCACCTACCCCAGCTCCATATATTGCACAGAAATCATAAGAGCTTGAGATGGTTGTAATTTCACCATGAACAGCATTGTTCTGATCAAGACACCGGGCAAAGGTTCCCAGGGTTCTCTCGCGGTCCTCACCTATTCAAATATATCCATTAAAGGGGATCAGATTTATCTGCCTAGACCCAGCATATAGATGAGAACAGACAGAAGCAGAGGTAACCATGCCCTCCACCACAGGTGAGGAAACCTCATCCTTAACCACATCTTTAAAGTTGTCTTGATCTGACAACTTTACCCCATGGTCAACCAAGACATTGGCCTTGAGTGTTTCACTCCATTGGTCTAATAGCTATGATGTTAGTACATATGTCCTATCCAAGAATTTGATAAGAACTCCAAAGAGAAGGTGGGTTTCAGGGGTTGTTGAGTTCGTTAATTAACAATTAACTTTCTAGGTATCCAGCTAATAATTTTCTATAAACATTTTCCTCTACCCATTCCCAAAATTTGCACAGCTTTGAATCCAATTCGGAAGCCATGATCAATATACTCAAATCATCAGAATGATATCTCTTTCTGCATAAAGTAAAGAGGATGTTCTGGAACCCCAAGCACTCACTTCCCATTGGCTCGGCTGCCTCTTTGCCTGGTACCTACCATGCTCCAGTGAAGGATATGCTCATCAAAAGTTGTGGGTGTGTCGCCGTCCTGTGTCCATCAATAACCAGCAAATTAACAGCTTGCTTGTGTAGACACTTCTATTTTCAACCTGAAGGGTGATTTGGGGGTTTCTTTTAAATTTAACTATCCTCATTAAGGATTCATAGCATACCCAAAGAGTGGTTTTTTTAAAAAATCATCTCTGCAGAAAAGGAGTATCAGCAAAAAATAATCACTATTCCAGGCTCAACAATGAGTCCCTAATGAGGAGAGCAGTCATCAGTTAAACAAATATATCATTAGGTTGAGAATAGATGTGTCAACACAGACACGGTCCACTAATTTGTGGGGTGGTTTGTCTGGGGTTGGTCTCAGTGGGGTCCAGAAGGTGGGTGGGCATTCCTAGGGCGGAGTTCTAGGTTTTGTTCTCAGGTAAGGCATAAGCTATGGGTAAAGTTGGCTAGTAGGGTCTCTACCACTAGGCAAAAGATAGTTAAGGGGTCACTGTCCAGAGAATGAGGCAGATCTGCAATGGTAGATAGGATTTTACTACCAGCATGGTATCAGGAGAGGCCCTAGACAGAGAGAGTAATGGGAGAATCATGAAGAAGTATGTCTTCCTTAAAGGCCTCATCATTATGCTGATGCCAGGGACCAAGCCCTATCTTGTGTCTTCCCAACTCTCCCCAGTGGTAAGGATGCTTCCTGCTAATTCCCAGACTTTACCTTCTGCTACTGTCCGCCCCATCAAGGGCTTCTACCTGGCCTAGAGTCATCTGTCCTTGAATACAACTTCGCTTCCTCGGAGGGTTACACTGGAGAGCCAGTAGAATTTTCAAATTTCTCACCGGAGACCCACAATCTTCCACATACAAATTGGGGCTATAGTCAAAGAAGCCTCCATGATGCTCAGTCTCCAATATCCACTTGGCTACATTAGGAGTCACCTAGCAGACGCACTTCTCAGTGGGCCTGTAAGCCTCACCCGGAAAGTGGGCAGCACCATCCTGTAGGCTGGGGTCCCAAACTGAATAAACACAACCAGAGTGAGCTGAACACCAGCATTCATCCCTGCTTCCTGACTACAGATGCAATGTGACCAGTCACTTCACACCCTTGACCCAGTGTCTTCCCCACCAGGAAGGACTGCACTCTCACACCATGAGCTGAAATCGCCTCTTCCTTCATTAAGTTGCTGTTATCAGGAATATTTTTTAACAGCAACAAGAAAATTTAACTAACACACATGACCCAAGCAGGACCATGGATCATGGGAGCATGCTCATTTTCAACGTATTTATAAAGATTCCACACGTATCGGGTACCGTACGAGATTCTAGGATACAACCCAGACCAATGAATATTTGTTTAGGGGAAGGGGAAAGCTGGAAAATGGATAAATAATTAAGATAATTATAGATCAGGCTAAGGCGTTATGAATTAATATTATAGTAAGTGGAGCTAAAGGATAGGAAATGATTAGGTAAACTTTACAGAGGGAGGAGACAAGGCATCCAAAGGGATGAAGAAGGGACAGTCCTGTGAGTGCAGGCAGGCAAGGGTCTTACCATTCCATATAAGGTTAGTCATCATACTGCAGAGGATCCAGTCTCTAAGGCAATAAAGGACTGTGGCCTCCTGTATCACAGAGCAGGACAGGACAGGGCCAGTGGACACTCCAGAGAGCGTCTCTTTTCTCATGGAGACAAGACCACCTCACAACAGGTAGAGGAAAAGAAAGAAAAAAACAGCATTGACCATTCTTAACAAGCATGAGAGCCATGGCTGACCCACTGCATCTGAGTGTCCACATGCAGTACCCACTGGGGTTGAAGATTCTTAGCTTAGTGAGATTCATCGGCTCAACTCTATGCTTTTCTCCTGTAAAGTGAAGTGTGAGGAGTTGGCATAGGCTAGGTGGATATCTGAGTCCCCTGGACTGCATAGGATGAGGGAAAGGGATGCCTGCCAGGAAGCTGAGGGGAGATGTGAAAAAGTAGTTGAGAAGGTGGATTGTGATGGAGAAGCACACAGCAGTGGGGACAGGGAGGCAGCAGGAGGGTCAAAGGTGAGGACTGCAAAGATTGGACAGTGGAGCCAGCACAGAAAGTGGTTAACAGAACACAGGACAGTGAGTGACACAGCCAGATGTTGGAAGCCATTGCAAGCGATGGTCACTGCCAAGTCACAGTGAGACTGGCCGAGTGGTTAAAATCAAGTGAGTAAAAGACACTTTAGTGGCAGTGAGAAGGTTAGAAGGAGCCGTCCATCTGGCTAGATGCAGAACCCCTGCTCTTGGCCAGAGGCTCAAAGCGGAAATGCTTCACCGGAAGCGTTTCGCCGGAAGCAGTAATACCAAGGTTATTCTCAATCCACTCTGCAAGGCGGTCTGGTTGGAAGCAGGCAGTACTGTAGCAGGACAACAGGACCTAACACTTGCTTAAGAACTGGTAAGCTAGGCACGGAAGCTCGCTCCTGCCATCCCAACAGTTGAAAGGTCGATACAGGAGGATTGCCAGGAGCTTGAGGCCGGCTTGGGCTACATAGGGAATTTCCAGCCTGCCCAACTGAAGAGCTAGACCTTGTCTCGATTGGAAGGGGTGGTAGCAACGGTGACAAAACCCAGGATTTTGTCACAAGGATAAACATTACCTTGAATTCTTGGTGTCAGTGACCTTGAACATGTGGTTCCCACCAATGCATTGCTCTTAAAATGTGAATCCTAAAAGCAGTTGCAGAAAAAGCAATGCAGCTGTGTGGTGAAAATCCAGAGATCTCTGCCTCTCCAGGCTCAAGCAAGGGCTTTGTGGGTCTGCAAGCCACACTCTGTAGAAGTGAGCCCTTGGGGGCAGAAAGCTAAGCCCTAAGTCAACACTGGGAAGTCACCAGCCATGTGCTATTCCCCCCTTTCACATCCTGAGAGCACATGCCTGCAGTGGCTCTGTTCTAGGAGCAGCTCAAGGAAGCCGGTCCCTAGCACTGTTTCCCAGACAAGAGCTCAGAGACTGAGGAGCCTTGGAAGTCTGGGAAGACCTAAATGGGCCATCCAAAACACATGGAGGCAGAGAAAGGTTTCAGAGGCAGTCCTTCAGTTCCCCACAGTAAAGTCATATCTTCCTGCATCTCTCTGATCCCAACTCAGCCCAGGGAACTGTAACATGCTGCTCTCACAGTGAAGACGGGTACAAATCTGAGCTGCCCACTACCAACATATGTTCACAAAACCAACCACTAGAGAGGTGATTCCTACCCTAGTCATTCTTTCTATTTTTGTCCAACCTGCTTACACTGTTAAATTTATTTTAATATAACTCCCTATGCCACAAACCTGGACAAGATCAAACTTAGTACAATTAATATTTAATATGCGAGCACCAGAAACTCCTGGCATTCTGATGAATAAAGTATAAGACACATTACTCAATATTTACCTGACTCTGAAAAATCAGATGTGGTTCTATTGGTGATGGAACTCATCATAGTAATCATAGTAGGAGATTTCTTTATTGAGTGTCTACTGTATACTTGCCACGTGGTTGGTTGTTTTGTTTTGTTTTAGTATCTCATTTAGGTCCTGACATAATAAATGTCACCCAAAACACACACTTTTGCAAAATTTAGTCTTATTCTACTCGATCAATATTTTTGCAACATGGGTAGTTCAGTTCCATAATAGCCAAATCAATTTCATTTTTTTTTCTCCCCAGAAATTTGGTGGATGAAGTATCTTCCCCATAAGCAGACCTGGGAACTTAAGTCATGCACCTGAAGCAAAATATTCTGCCACAGTCAAAGATCACAATTTTAAAAAAATGATGTGCTGTTTGAAAAACAATACAACTCTGAGAACGTTTGGCAGTTAAGAGCAGTGTGCCTGCATGGAAGGAAAGAGACTCAACAGTGGCAGTCCCTGTGGTTCCAGAGGTGGTTCTGTCCAGTCACAGGAGCACCTGCCTATAATCCTCTGGTAAAGGAAGCAGGACCAAGGGAGCAGGACCCAGGCAGGAAGACTTAGGATTCCAGGCCAGCCTTGGCTACACAGTGAGACCTTTCCTCCAAAACAAACAAATACAAGATAACTGTAGCAAGTACTTGTAAGGGCTATAAATTAGCAGTTCCTTTAAAGGCGACTTAATTGCCACTTAGAAGGGCCTTTTACTGTGTGAGCCATCCACTTCACAAAACAGAATTCTATTAAGGTTTCACAGTATGTCCAGGTCTATAAGCAGGCAGTTTGTCCAGCAGGTTTGAAAGAGATTCCTTCCCACCTTCCATTCCCCAGTCCTCAAAAATTCCAGATAAGCCTATTTTTACTCAGAGGGCAAAGTTGGCCTCGGCTTATGTGTGTTCCCTGCACAAAGGATATGTTTTCAGCAAGCAGGACCACATTCCTACCGAGCAAAAATATTCTCCCATAAGCTGATTGTCCTGGACCTGCCGAGCCTTTCTCAATGAGGCTCTGTTCTGCTGCCTCAGATGTGTGGCCTGTGTTCTCAGATGTGGCTTGGGACAGGTGTTTGTCTTTGGAGAGGTTGGAGAGGGGACCCTGAGCCAGCCTTTGCGACCACTGAGGCACCTCATCTAGAGCTACTAGCGTTCTCTACATTGGAAAAGCAAATTCTCCAACAAAACCTACTTCAGTATCTCCCTATATAAATTCACCTTTCTGCAATCCTCTTCTCACTGTCAAAAAGAGTTCAAAATTCCACTAACATAAGAGAGGAGGGGGGTGTCAAGAAGGGTGACATTAAAGAAGTCAGCGTTTGGAAGTACCTTTTGATGGTCCCTAATTTATAAAGGTCACCGCTAGAAGGGACCTTTATAAAAAGTACACCCATTGACTGCTGACTTTGGTTCCATGAGCAATGGAGGGGATACAAAAGGAAACTCCCTTCACAGCTATGAATATGCAAGCATTTTTTTTTCTAGAGAAAGGCATGCTTGTGTCTCTTGCATGGTTGAAGCCCACCATTCTGTCCCTCTGATAGTGTGGAATCACTACATCAGAGCGTTATTTCAGACACACACATGGAGGGCACTTGCATTGCAAGATGATCCCAATGGAACTTGGGTTAAGGCTATGTGGACAGCAAAATAACACAACACAACTTACTAAATAAGTGAACATTAAGAGCCAATTTCCCCCTCTAGTCACTGCCGAGAACATCCATTGAGTGCAGATCAAGGGTAACACAGGGCCAGTTATGTGAAGACTCTCCTTCATACATGCCTGGGAGTTCCTTACCTCACCTGGCATGTGAGGTGTTCCTTTGATGGCAACAGGAACCCCCACAGGAGTGAGACTTGTCCTTCAGTAGTCATATCCAGCCAAGAGCATCCCCAAAGTCTCAGGCTGCCCCTTTATTGAGGCTGGGAGGGAAATGGGAGGCTTTCCCTGTTGACCTCTTCAGGCTCTGTGGTCACTGCAGCCCAGCAGTTCCTCTCCACAGTCACAAGGGAGCTATGCAGAGCTGAGCAGTAAGTGCGAGCGAGCGAGCGAGCGAGCGCCTCATTGCTCAATGCTAAGCTACTATTTGAGCAACAATCATCATGCTAATTACGCATGCAAGTCTTTCACTATGCACCAGGCACTGTGCTTTACCTCACATTATCCCCCAAAGTAGAGACCCTCCTTATCAGAGAAAAAATAGGCATAAGAAAACCTGTCTACCCAAGGCCGGTGGTATGGACCAGTAGGGTTTGTGGCCCAATGGTAGAGCATTTGCCTAGAATCCTCCAGTGAAGAACTGGGGTGTGATATAGCGGTAGTGTGCTTACCTAATATGTCTAAGGTTCTAAGATTTATGCCTCCTTCCTCTTCTTCTTCCTTCTCCTCCTCTTCCTCCTCTACTACCACCACCACCAGCACCACCAGTACCAGCAACACAAGCACAAACACACACACACAGACACACAGACACACAGTCTTACTCGTCTATGATAATCATGATTCAAGGACCCTGGGCCACTCTAACTTATTCATAATACTGGCCACGGTGTCTGAGTAGATTTTTGGAAATGTGCCCTTTATGATGGGGAAGGTTACCGGGTAATCAAAACCTGCCCCTCAACCTTAAGAGTCATTGGGATCACTAATTCCTAATTCATCATTGCCCTCAAATTCAAATACATTGCCCTCAGGATAAAATCTCACAACTCAAGTCAAAAGTAACAGAGATGGGTGCCATGTCCGTGAGGCTTGGGTGTGATCTGAGGGTGACCAAAACACACATGGCCAGTTAAGAGAATTTAGATACGAACACAGTTCATAAAAGCAGCCCCTAAAGGAAGGGTATATGGTTGTTCCCTGCGGGCTTTTCTAGAGGTCCCAAACAAAGCTGAGGGGGACCAGGGGAACAATTACAGCATGCGAATGTCATGTGATTTTTGTCACTGATCTTTTAACACGCATAGCTGGGTTCATGTGTCTCCAATTCAAAATCTAAAATTGAATTCTTATGTGAAGATAATTACAAGCAAAAATCAAATGCAGGCTTGAAAAACACTCCACTTCAGTCATAAAATAACTGCTCGCCAAGAAGAGCCCAGATTCCCAGAGGAAGTAGGCATGGGCAGATTTCACTGGTCAGAGCAGGTGTCAGAGGTGAAGGGTACTGCAGGCCTCCGTCTTGGGCAATTTAGTGTGAATCATGTTGCCTTCGACTTGAGTTTTATGCCCGAAGCCTGAGAAGACATGCGTTCCTTTTTATTTCATCTCAACAACAGAGCCTTCTTCTTCTTCCTTTTTTAAAGACTTTCAGCAAACAGGCCCAAACTGCACAATTGGAAAATAAATAAACAAGCCGGAAGTTTAAAGAACAAAAATTAAGGTGTCTTCAGAAGGTCATTTGTATGGTCCAGTCCATCTTGGTGTGCCAAGGTGGAGATTGATGGCCATATCTTCATCCCATGATCTTCTCCTCGCTGTCAGAAACAAGCAACTTGAAGAAAATCCCTGGAGAAACCAAAGGGATGCGTGTGGCTGTCCAAATGGAGACCTGCCACTCTGAAGGTTCACAGAGAGGGTCACAGAGCTTGGGTTTCCATGCTTAGCCCAAGTTTTCATCCTTTTCTTAGCCTGTCTCCGACTCCATAGATAGACCCCCTCCCACTACATTCCCCCAAGGCCCCAGCCCTCCTCCTCATGTTCAGCAGAGCGCCAAGAGTTCCTCATAGCAGGCAGTGCCTCCTGGTTAGAGCCTCTTCAAAGAGTCTGCTCTTCTGAGTTTTGCCTGCTTGCCTGGAGCATGGCAAGGGGTTAGCATCTGACCCCAGCACTATTAAATCTTTTTAAAGTTTAATCTTTGGGGGATTTCAACTGTAAATAAAGAACACTCCACATGTAAGAAATAAACTCACACTCATGACTTCATGCATGACCCCAAGTTCAAGTTCTGTTTATGATTTAGCAGAGAGGAGACGAGGTATTCTGGGTGTAGTCTCTGGGTATGGGACAGGGCTCTTCAAAAGCATTGTGGAACTGCAAATGAGAGAAGACAGCCCCTCACTCTACAGGAGAGGTGACAGACAACAGCCACATGTCTGTCATGGTAGTACAGCTGGACACCCATGATCAAGCCTCAGATCACTCTGCACTGTCCACATCTGGAGTCTGTTCACAAATAACATCTGGGCTAATCTTTTGCCAATATTTGGTGCCATGGGCTGCACTCTCATCAGGCCACAGAACACAGAATTGAACCCAAAAGGAACAGCTAGAACTGGTTCCTTCAAGGTTCTGTGGCTCACCCCCTGCAGATCACCGGAGTGGTCTATAGGAGATGGCAACAGGATATATGATGCTTCCAAATGGGAGGTATAGAATAAGAGCCCCAGGAACCCTCTGCAGCCTGAGGACCAAGGTCAGTGCACCCTAGACAAACCTGTGAACCGCTCTCAGCCTCTCTAGCACGTCCCCCGTATGACTCTTGCTTGAGGTCCACCACAGCTTCCAGCCATAATTACACAGCAATTATCATCCATATTCTATTTCAGAGATGAAGAAACCTATTTCTAAAAAGCCCTACCTCCTTGTAGGTAACAGCTACAAAGACTGCCTGCCTCTCCTCCAAGTTCTCCAGCCTATAGATAAGGAATGGTCTCAAGGGCAAGTGTACTAGAGCCCATGTTGTTAGTATAACTAAATACACAGGAGGCAGGCTGCTTTATGACCACCTAAGGCAAGAGGTTCTGGAGGCCACATGACTAGTGACCCAAATTTGAGAATGGCCTCACTGAAACTGTCCTGAGACAGCAGCACAGACCTCTGCATTAACAAGACACAGGGAGTGTTATGTGAGTTTATGTGCCTAGCTGGTTTCTTTTTTTTTTTTTTTTACATGGGATTCCTGATGATTTTCTCCATCCTAATCAAGTTCCAAAAATCCTACCTGGAGGCACTGTGGTTGGATGACTTTCCACCCTCTTAACTTCTCACAAGAGAAATTACATGCCTGTCCATGAAGCTTAGAGAACGTTCAAAGCACAGTAGCACAGAGGAGAGCCACGCCCATCTGCGTAGCTAGAGCTATCCCCTGCCCTTCACACACATGCCAGAGCGCTGAGAGATGGTCAGTATAGAGCATGGAGAAGAAACAGCATGCACCTTGATATCAAAACCATCACTCACTATGTGTCCTGTTGTTTCTATGGGAGAAGAAGACATGGACCACCTCCTACAGTGGTGCAAATGCCCAATGCTGATGTAGGTGAATCTAGAACAAGAGGTCTCACTCATTCAAGAACTCACAGCAGCTCTGGTGACCAACATAAGTCCTGCCAGCTAAAAAATTCTAGTGTGGAAATGGACAGGTCTTTAAGGCCCCAACCCTAGCTGGGGAGATATTGTCATTGACAGATGCTATTGGGAGGACAGTCACTTTTCTTTTATGTGTGATCACTGCAACCCAGTAATTAACTCCACAGCAATGGACATATGGGCGGCACTGATTTTTTTAAAGAGAAAGGGGGGCTAGAGAGACAGCTCGGTGGTTAAGTGTACTTGCTACAGTTGTAGAAGACCTAGGTTCAGTTCCCAACCACAAAATGACTCATAACTCTTGGTAACTCCAGTTACAATGAATCTGGCACCTTCTTATAGCCTCTATAGGTGCCAGGCTTGCATGTGGTACACACACATACATGTAGGCAGCACATGCATACACATAAAAGTGAAAAAGAGAACTTGAATCTGGGGAGCTATGAAGCAGAGGAGAAGAGGGAGGGAGAGTGAACACAATTACAATGCACTGTATACATGAAATTGCGCTGACCTGGCATGCAGAGTCATCCAGCCACTCACGGACTCACCAATGGCTCTCTCCATCTACTTATCAACTATCATGTACCTATTCATCAGCCATCCACTCATTTATGCATATGCCTATCACCCATCCATCTTTATACAAAGATATAACTCCTCATATACCTGTCTACTCTTACCATCCATCACTCTACCGATCATTCATCTACCCATTTGTTCATCCACACATCTACTCACCCACCCACCATCTGCCCATCCGTCTATCCATCCACCCGTCATAAAACTTTCAAAGAAAAGAAGAAAAGTTAGCTCACTGTATAGCTTATAGCCAGTGTGTTTCCCTCTTCACCTCCTTCCTCTTTCTCTGTTTACAACAAATGGTCCTGTTTCATAGATGATCACTGTTTGCCATTAACATCTCACCAATGTTCGGCAAGAACAAGAAAAAACAAAAATTTTATAGAGAAATGCTGACCTCATCAGGGACCGTAAACAGAAAATGACCACCTGATATCATTCATGGTGATTTCTTTAAATGAGCCATC
>JADRCH010000246.1:626533-651680 GCA_019843965.1 Rhynchomys soricoides | reverse complement strand
AGCCACGCCCCCAGCCCCTCACTGGGGGATTCTAGGCTGGGGCTCTATCATTAAAGTATATCCCAAGACCTTTTCGTCTTTTCCTCTTTTGAGACAAGGCTGGCTCACTCACATGGTAGCCCTGTCTAACCTTGTTATTGAGATTCTCTGACTTCAGCCTCAAGTCCTGGAATTAAAGGTATATTCTAACAAGCCTAGCAATTTTTATATGTAGTGTGTGTGAGTGTGAGAGAGAGAGAGGAGAACAATATCCATATCCATGGGCGTGATGGATGTCAAAGAACAACTTTCAGGAGTTGCTTCTTTCCTTTCCTTCCATTATGTGAATTCCAGGGATCAAACTCATCCTCAAGCTTGGCAGCAAGCACCTTTACTGCCTGAGCCGTTTTGTAGGCCCTGTTTGTTTCGTTTTTTTAATCTTAATTTTAATTATTATTTTATACAGGAAGAAAAGTCAGGTATTTGGGCTTTTTATTTTTGTTTTTGTGTTTCCTAGAAACTCCAGTGATTTAATTGAACTAGCAAAAAAAAAAAAAAAAATAACAACAACAACAAAAAACAACGTGTGGGTTGGTTTGTTTGTTTTGTTTATTCATCCTAAGAAAGTCAGGGAACTAATATTTGAGTGAGAGGGAGATGGCAAAAGTCCAACTGTCGGGCCTGGGAAGGTCTCTGTTGATCAGAGGACAGGGATAGAGGACTTTGCCCTACCCTTGACACCCTCAGAGCCACTCTTCCCCACCCCCCACCCCCAGAAGCCCACAGTGAATGTTCTCACTTCTACCTTGTCCGGCTACCTACCTTGTGACCCACAAACTCCTAGGATTCAAGGTCATGGTCACCCCACCCCACCCCATGGCAGACCTGCCCCCTTTATCCCTCTTTTTGTCACACACACAGTGGTAAATGCAAACTGCCCGAGGTATTCAGCACCACACCTTGTACCCCAGTGATAGGGCATGAGCCTCACCTGGTCAGGCGCCAGTCCTGACCCCTGAAACTTGGGGGGGGGGGGGGGGGGGGGGTCCAGCTCGTCTGAGCAGATCAACCTCAGACTGCGACAAGAAACAGCTGAAGTGAGGGGGTAGAACACAGCAAGGAGAGAAGAGATTGGTAGGGAGAGAGGAGACAGAGAATGTCAAAGTTGATATAAATAAAGTTTCCTTAAATAAAATATTAAACATCATGGCTGTGACCAAAGGACCCGGAAGACGTGAAGGAAGACATGAAGCAAGGTTCATCTAGAGTGCATCAAGCATTGGCACAGAGCAAAAGAACAGCGTAGACACCCAGATCTTGGAAACACTTGAAAATGATGGTGCTCTTGAGAAAAAGTACTAAACACGACAAACCTTTAGGCTCCCTACATTTACACTGTGACTCGACGTTCTTTATTATCTGAATGCCCGTGTGATTGGAAGAAGGAGGCCTAACTTTTTAGAGGTACGGGGTCTTTACATCTTATCCCCAGTTTGAGGGCTGCTATGTGGGTAGATCTGGGATGGACAACCAGCTGGTGTCCCCCACTGCTGCCCTGTATCCGTAAAGATGAGAGCAGCTTGGCAAACTCCTCCTGATGATGGGAAAGCCCTCTTGACGCTGAGCAGGTGTTCAGCCCTGCCCTTTATAACTTGAACTAAGAAGGAGCCCCAAGTCAAGGCTTTGGGACATCACATCCCCTTGGCCAATCTCTACAAGGACACCAACCTGAGCCCCGGGGTTAGCACGCAGGGTGCACCACAGATAATGAAGAGTGGGCTTCACCAAGTAGCCCTCTGCCATCCTGATCCACCCGTCTCCCTGTGGCCCATTATCTGAGCCCTTGAACCCTGGATAACAATGAGTTCACCGAGAATGAAAGTGCTCGGCTTTAATTGTCTGCATTTAGTCACGCAAACAGAAGCAATGGTCTGAGAATGGCTAGTTAGCCGCTGACAGCCTCTGCTCTGGAGCTGGCTCTGAGGAGCGGTTACAGACTGTTTTGATGGAGACTCTGCCAGAGCAATAAATTCCCTCTTAAACCTGTTTGCCTGGAACAAGTTTTCCCCCTTTTTACTGTCTTCTCCTTCCTCCCCACTCCCCCTTTTTTGCCTTAAATGAAATTCTTGCCGCAGCTAATATCCAACAAATAAACATCATTAAGAAATTGAAGGCACTGAAAGAATGTGCGGTTTATGTTAAATTTTCCCCTGTCAATCAATTCTGCATGTCTGCATGAAGCCGATGATCGCATCATCGTGTTAGTGTGCCTGACTTGTTCAGCACAAAGAAGGTGGGAACACTTTCTCAAGCAGGGATGTCAGCACTTGAAAACCCATCACCATCTGTGCTCATTTTCCGAGAGGGAGAAAAACAACCCCTGTTTAAGAATACACCAGAACAAATAACTTGAATGTTTGAAAATAAACCACGGGGTCAAAGAAACTTTATAATGAAATGGGGAAGCGGCAGCATTGTCTGATTTTTTTTATAACGTGGGCCTTCGGTACCTTCATTTACCGAGGTCTTTGCTCTAAAAATAGATATTAATAATAGCCAGGCAACGGCCCGAAGTATGTGAAACGCATACAGACATGCTATTTTAGAAGCACGGGCTCTCAGTGAGGCCCCAGGAGCAACCTATAATGATACAGGTCTCACCCTCTCTCAGGCTGGTCCCCACGGCTTAGGGAGTGTCACCCTTCCTATACCTTCCTGTACCCCCCGCCCCCCACTTTCCCTATTTGAAACAAAACAGGAAGCCCCAGCAACCATACAAGATGATCAGTTAGAAAAAGAAAAAGCTAAGGAAGGAAAAACTTCCGTTGCCCAACTTTTCCTAGCAAAGCCTGTCAAAGCGAGGCGGCAGAAACGGCCAGAGAATGAATGGGAGCATTGTTCTACCCTTAATAAACTTATAAGCCAGGAGCTTTTTGATCCTATTTTTTTTTCTTTCTGCATCTCACTATTGTACTTTGTCACGAGGAGGTCTCGCATAAATAATGTCGTGTTCTTATGAAAGTTTTTAAGGAACCCAGAGTCGGACAGCGCGGTTACAAATGATATCTAACACAAAGACTATCAATTAATCAAATGAGAACATACTACAGGGGCTCACAATACACAAGCAGTGAAGGGAAAGATAAATTGATCTCTGCTGAGGCACTGGGCCTTTTCAGCAGTACAACTGTGTGAAAAATACCAGTTACAGCGTGTGCTGAGGCAGCAAAAGCATTTAATACACCACAAACAGTTATCTAAGGCACCGTCCAATAACCGACAGTACAGTAGTGTGACCTACATACTAAAGCAGTCATTGTCAGACGCGGGAGCCACGCACTCCGTACCAGTTACGTGGCCCACAGCTTTCTCAATCTTTCTGGGAGTTCCATCCCTCTCCCCCCTCCTTTGCCTGGTTTCTCCTGCTAAAAGTATCTTCTGGGAGACAACCTTAAAAGCAGAGTAACTCAGCAAATGTGTCTGTCCTTCGGCTGCTTCCTTGGCTTCTGCACGTGTTTGAGTGTTTCTTCTATGGCACACTGTTTTGTTATTTGTCCTCTGATGTCCTTTACTTTGGTCCCTTTTGGGTCCCAATCTCAATAAACTTCTTGTCTTAAGGAAAAAAAAAAAACAAAAAAACCTTTACCCCTGGATTCAGGTACAGGTGTGCGCTATCTGTTATATATGAAAAGGTCACCCACATATGGTAAACATGAAACGTCTTAAATACCCAGTCTCTAGCTGGTGGACATGTGTGCAGACTGATAGAAAATTAAGGAGATGAGGCCTCACTGGAGAAAGTAGTTCCCTGGGTGGGTTCCTAGAGATATACCCCCCCCTTCCTGTCCACCATGAGATAATAAAGCTCCTCCTCCACACACTGTTTGCCTAAACGCAGGGGGCCAAGAGACTGTGGACCGAATCCTATAAAACCATGAGCTAAATGAATCTTTCCTCCCATAAGATGCTTTTGAAAGTATTTTGTCACAGTGGCAAAAGGTCTCTCACTAACATGGTAGGATTCTTGCTTCTGTATGGGTTCTGTTCCTGGTGCTACTCAGAACCTGGCATGACAAACTTGGCCAGGGAAATGAAAGGAGAGAGGTGAGGTGTTGTGATGAGGGACCCCAGGGTCTCAAGGTCTTCAAGCAAGCTTCATCTCCAGGTCCGGTCAAGCCCTTCTCAGGAAACATTGGTGCTCTCCACAGGAGCACAGAGAAGCTTCTCGGGAGATGGGCTGGTAGGACTCAGGGAAATTCATCAACCAAAGTCTGAACTTCAGTATCACCACATGGAAACTTCTAGTGACTGCACTTTCCAGACTGTCTGGAGAAGAGCAAGCCTGTGGACCTTTGAGCAACTGAGCAGCCTTGTAGGCCTTCTTGAAAGGTTTTCCTAGGCTGGCTTCCCCCAGCAGCTGACCATGGCCTCCTGGAATCTGTTCCCATGCGACACATGAGGATAATGAGGACCTGAAAAAGTCCTGTCAGTCCCTTCTTACCATGGAGTGAGGGACCCAAGATGTCACCGAAGCTAAGAATTCCTCTCTGACTTGAATTGAATGGCGTACCAGCTTTGTAAGTACTTAAAAAAAATCTTCTTTGTAACCCTTTCTCCCACCCTACTTCAGTCTTCAGAACTTATGACTGATAATCCTCTTTGTTTCAAGAGAACCATGGTTCACATAGGGGAGGGGGGTGTTCACAAGATTACATGGCGAGATCTCCAGGCCCCTCTAAAATAATGCCACAGAGTTAAGCTCATCTCATTTTTAAGTTTAGTACTTTTTAAGGAACTGCTATGTTTTGTACACCAAGCAGCATACAGAAAAGCATCCTGTGGCTCAACCCCCAAGATGCAGCAGGTAGACTCCTGGCTCTGGCCACCTCCTGCTTAGGTGAGAGCTGACTCGTCCTTTGACACATGTGGCCTAATTTCTGCAGGCTGTCACTGTCGTCAGCCAGTGTCCGTGTGAACATAGGCCCTCACATAATGAATGGTGTACTTTGCAGACTCCTGTTTCTAGAAAGGAATGATTTAATATCATAAAATAAAGCTTTAGACCTCCGTGCCAATTACTGTGTTTAAGTCATCGAAAGCCACTGAGGAAGGTTAGCGGGGCACACCAGTGTTAAGGGAATGTGTAACCCATCTGCAAAGAGAGGCCAAGCTGAGCTGCTGGCCGGGTAAGAGGCACAACTTGCTAAAAGCTTCCACACAGCGCGAAGAAAATGTCAGACGCACAACCCCACTGCACCGCAGTAAACACAAGCCCAATAACTAAATCGTTGTCACAGGCTTTACTTGAGGGTCAGGCTTAGAAATACTGAAACACATAATCAAGTCTTTACTGTATTTTAACAGAAAGGGGGAAACCATAGAGTTCACAGCCCACTGACAGTTCCTACAGGGGAGGCAACAGCAAGGGACACTCAAGAAGAAAGGCAGCTAGATGGGTCAGGAGGCCCTTGGTGATGATGGCAGGGCTGCACAGTTGGGGAAAGACAGCATCCTCCTGTTCTTCCTTCTCTCCTCTCCCCTCTCCTCTGTTAGGACCAGGTCACCTGAGGGTACAGAATGGTTGGAATCATTTCCCATGGCTTCCTGCCATCCGGCTGTGGGCCATCCAGCCATAGTGCCCAACCACATTGGTCATGCTTTCCCTTGCAATGGTTCAATTTTGCATTAGAAAAAAGAGGAGGAGGAGGAAGAGGAGGAGGAAGAGGAAGAGGAAGAGGAGGAGGAGGAAGAGGAAGAGAAGGAAAAGAATGAGGAGGAGGAGAAGGAAGAGGAGGAGGAGGAAGAAGAGGAGGAGGAGAGGAAGAAGAAGAAGAGGAAGAGGAAGAAGAGGAAGAGGAAGAGGGAAAGAAGAGATGATATTTCACAGATCTACCAAAGAGGGAAACAAAGGGAAGGTATTTAAGTTATTTTAATATCAAGTGTTTTTCAAAGCTATAAATACAGATGAGGGGACTAATTGTAAACTTCTCTCAGAGACTCAAATCCAAATTCATGTTGCCATGCAGATTCAATGATAATAAATTACATCCTTCTAAGTAAAGCGCGCACTGTAATAAAACACCCACCCTCGAGAACTTAGAGGCCTGATCCCAGCTAAAAGAATTCATGGCTTTGGAATTCTGAGTATATAGATTATTTTCCTGTCAGTTCTCACAACTTCTCTCAATTACCGATGTTCTCCACATAATGAATTTTCCCGGGTTTGATGTCTGATTGTGGCTATATTTTTAATCTATATGTTTTGTGGTCCCTGTACTTAAGCTTTTTGCTCACAAATCCTTTATTAAAAATACTAAATTGTAAGAAGTATATTCATATTTCACTCCGTGTTCTCTACAGAAACGTGGTTCCCCCGAGCAAACACAGCTGCGTAGGAAAAGTCGCCGTCAGAAAATGCGTACAACGACATATCTAACTTTGGGTGTATCAGCTCCCAAGTAACTCTGCTGGCATTAGATTTCTGAGACACCCTTGTCTGCCTCCTAGAAGAAACTTACAACCGATCTTGCATTTCCCAAATCAAAACGGAAGGTTGAAGTTTCACTTTAGATAAGGCCCCAAACCAAAAAATAAATAAATAAAAGTCAGCAAGATTCATACCGAGACTCTTGACACTTGTGCTTGTTTTATTAAAATCATACAGGTAAGAAGCCATGTGGGATGGCTCACAGCTGTGGCCAACACCCAGGAGGATGAGCAGGAGGATTAAGTGTTCAAGGCCAGCCTGGGCTACTCAACCTGGGTTACGAAGTGAGACCCTGTCTTTAAGAAAACAAAAGAGGGACTGGAGAGATGGCTCAGGGGTTAAGAGCACTGACTGCTCTTCCAGAGGTCCTGAGTTCAATTCCCAGCAACCACATGGTGGCTCACAACCATCTGTAATGGGATCTGATGCCCTCTTCTGGTGTGTCTGAAGACAGCGACAGTGGACTCATATACATATATATATAAATAACAAGTAATTTTTTTAAAAAAAGAAGACAAAAGAAAGGGAGAGAGAGATGAAGGGAGGAAGAGGTAGAGGGAAGGAAGGATGAAGGGAGGGAGAAAGGTGGGAGAACTAATCAAAGCTACAACCCAGTATGCAAATGTATATTCTCTTTGATACTGGCGTGACATCAAACCTTAATTTGAAATAGAAAGACAAGATAGAAAGAAAAGCCAGGCTCAGGCATGGAGCCAGGTAATACGATGACAGAAAAACAAGACCAGAGACCCACCCTGTCCTGGGGGTTTCAGGGTTATCAGTCTGAAACAATAGGAGGGAAGGAAGCTCAAAGCTGAAGTCTGGCCATGTAAATGAGCATCTCTTAAAACAAGAAAAAAAAAAATCCTTCCTCCAGGGAACATTCACACTGGCCTGGTCAGCTAGCAAACCACTGACCTTTGGAAAGGGGGAACATAGAATTAAAGCTGCCAATAAGATGAGACAATTACTCAACAGATTTCAAGAGCAAATGAATACATGGGTGATGGGAGCATTTGTCAGCTGCGGTCAGCAGCATAAATGAGTCTGATATTAAAATTTGGAGGGAAAATAACGGATGTGACCCCTCTGTCAAATCAAATCAGCATATATGTCTCAAGAAGCCCCTCTGGGCCTAGACCAGGATTAGTGTCACAGGTTGTCCCAGGAAAGGATGGACACTCAGTGAATTTTCTCTCCTTGCCAGGTCCTGTTGCCTCTAGCCTCACTGGTCTCAGTGAAAGGCCAGGCAAGGAAACCTAGATCTGCTGTACGCCGGTAACCATTCAAAGGGGAAGAGTCCTCCAGGAGTCAGAAGACAGGATTCTCAACCCCAGGCACTGGGACCGCCATATGTTCCCAACCTTGGCAGATAGAGGCAAGACACCACCCCCTCATAAAGAGGTCCATGCTGTGCACTTGGCCTCAGGGTGGGTGTGAATACATGACTCAGGAAACATTTCTTATGGCTTCCTAGTGAGTAGGGCAAGTCCAGGGCATGTCTGGTGGGTGTGGAGCTGGGCTGTGCAGCAATCTGCACTGCCCCTGCCTAAGAGCAGCAGGTGCTCAACATACACCGCACTGACCTCAATTCCCCCAGAGAGCGTTGCTCATTCACACACCTGCAGTTCCACCTGCACACAGGCGTCTAAGCGTCCTCTCCTTAACTGGTTCAAATAAAGGAACAGCAGCCACAAAAGGCCCCATGGAGTCTTCTTGCCTTCCTTGTCATCCCAGCATGCCCCCCTCTTGACAGGCATACCCTGTGCTCCCATTCTATCTGGTACCTTCTACTGCCCTGCCTGAAGTGGGCATATACACTGTCCAGCTCATCTAGGGAAAGCAGAGACCAGAGGCAGGGAGAGTCAAGATCCTTGCCTCCCTCTGCTTCAGGCCTTCCTGATAACTTTCTTAGGAGCTTACTAAAAATGCTACAGAATTCAAGGGGACAAACAGGTTGGGGACAGAGATGTCTATGTGTCTCCAAGCAATCCTCTAGACCCAAGGACAAGAAGCCTCCCCAAATCATGTCCTCTCTGACAAGACATCTCTGCAAAGATGACACAACTGCCCACCAGGCATACCTTCAAATCTACAGCTGCCATCAGCATCACTATCTGGCCTAAGCTGCCCCCTGTCCACTGTCTTCCATGGTGGAAGGGTTTAACACCCATGCCTAGTGTGTGGGAGCCCTTGGGTCCTCACCTCCATCCTGTTCACTGTGCCAACCCAGCCCTCAAAAACAGTTTCTCCACTTATGTGGTACCTTACAGCTTTCAGAGCCTACAAAGGATCTACAAGTGACCACAGGCAGTCCCAGGGGCTATGAAAGTGACATGGGGGTGACATGGCAGAGCTGGCCAAGTGGTCATCGCAGATAGTAACTAGTCCTCAGGCCACTGAGTGCTCTGAGAGCCTGTATGAGACCCAGCCCACAGTTACCCACCCGGAGGAGAGTAGTAGGGCAGCAACATCTCTCCAGTTCCCTCCTGTCAGTGATAGAGACTTCTCTGGAGGCAACAGTTTCCCCATACTTCTGTCCTGTTCCCATGGCAGGCCAGACAGCATCCGGTGCACAGACTTGAGGCTGATGACAGTGTCTTCCAAACTTGGCTAACAAAGTGCCCAAATCAAACAGACCACAAGACCATGGACAATCCTCAGACTGCTTGCTCCCCAGAGAGGCTGTGACCCCAGATGGCCACAGAAACCCAGGCAAAGCAAATGCTTCCTGGAGTCTGCCCTGTGGTAGTTATGACTTCTAGAGTTGTCTGTGCCCTTCATCTCTAGTATCTTCATCACAGTTGTCTCAGGCGTTGCCATGCCAACCTACCTGTCAGAGATAACACTCGTGAAGAACATAGGTCCTGTCCTCCAGAAGCTTGAGGCACACCTGGGAGGTGGATCAGGCTTGATGACAATGGGGACATTAGCAAAATACTCGGTGCCCATCCCAGCACCCAACCCCTGGAAAACCAACAGGGGATCCTTCTAGATGCTTGTACTAGCTGGTTTTGTGTCAACTTGACACAAGCTGGAGTTATCACAGAGAAAGGAGTTTCAGTTGAGAAAATGCCTCCATGAGATCCACCTGTAAGGTATATTCTCAATTAGTGATCAAGGGGGAAGGGCCCTTGTGGGTGGTACCATCTGTGGGCTGGTAGTCTTGGATTCTATAAGAAAGCCAGCTGAGCAAGCAAGGAGAAGCAAGCCAGTAAGTTACTTCCCTCCATAGCCTCTGCATCAGCTCCTGCTTCCTGTCCAGCTTGAGTTCCAGTCCTGACTTCCTTTGGTGATGAACAACAGCATGGAAGTGTAAGCTCAATAAACCCTTTCCTCCACAATTTGCATCTTGGTCATGACGTTTGCACAGGAATAGAAACCCTGACTAAGACAATGCTTAAAAATGACAAATAACTAGTGTGTTATACTCAAAGGCATTCCACAGATGAAGACTCAATGTTTATCAAACCTGGTAAACCAAGCCACTGAGCATTTCTGGGGTTTGTTTTATTTCTTTAGTGCTGGAAACTGAACCCAGGATTTTAGGCATGCTAGGCAAACACTCCACCACTGTGCTAACCCCTGTCACACCCACAATGCCCTGACTATCACTAGTGAAAGCCAGCAAGGGCTCTACCACTGAGCCATACCTCAACCCCTCACTGGGGAATGCTAGGCAGGGGCTCTACCACTGAGCCATAACCCCAGTCCCTCACTAGGGGATTCTAAGCAGGGGCTCTACCACTGAGCCACGCCCCCAGCCCTTCACTGAGGGATGCTAGGCAGGAGCTCTACCACTGAGCCACACCCAGTCCCTCACTGGGGAATTCTAGGCAGGTGCTCTACAACTAAGTCACACCCTTAACCCCTCACTGGGGGATTCTAGGCAGGGGCTCTACCACTGAGCCACACCCTGGCCCTTTGAATATCCCTGATAACTGTAGCACCCACCAGGTATGAAATGATCCTCTTTCTTCCTACCTGTCCAGTTGAAAGCTGCATATGGGGCTGTTCTCTGCACATGGGGAGTTCTCTGTTCCCCAGGCACTAGGAGCAGCTGGGGACGTAGGGGCACCATCTTGCCCTCAGGGAACACTTCAGGGAAGGCAGAGAGCATCATGGGACCAAATTAATCTCACAGCACCATAAAGAGGAACTCTTCAATCTGAGCCCCCGAGGACTTTGCCTGGAGGTGGAGACAGTGTTGACATTCTAGACAGAAGGCATGGCACGAGGAAGCTTGAGGAAGATGGAAGACATGCGTGTAGTACATGAAGACCAGCTAAGGAAGGTTATAAGCTGGTGGCTCCCAAGATGCAGCCTCCTCCTTAATTCTATCCCCAGACTAGAAAGACACGACTTCTCCCAAGAGTGTCCCCGCACTGAATTCTGCTCTTGTTTCTTCCTCAGTGGCTGTGGGGCCCTGGACACACACACACACACACCCCCATTCCTCTCTGCAATCTCTCAGGTCTTTCAGGAAATTATTTTAGGTCTATGCATGGTTAAAAGAGACCAGGACCCAAAGACATAAAACCCCAAATCCAAGTTCTAGGAGCCAACTCTGATACTCAACTGGAGCATTCTGCATGTGGCTGTGATCTTACTCCCCCTCCTCAGGGGCTGGCAGGCCTTCACACTTTTGAGGAACTGCGGGACAGTAGTCCAGTCTGCTCCAGGGCATCTGAGATGTGTGTTTCCACATTTCATCATTAGGAAATGTTAGTGGTACATGAATCCTAGTTTAGAATGACTTCCTCTGTCTTACCCCCAAACCTACTTATTAAAGCAGAGAAAAATATTGTATATAAACAGTTATTATAAAAAATTATTTGTATAATGCACTAGAACGTGCCCTACATCTTTATTTAGCATCATTTCTAGGAGTGCGTCTCAATGCCTGGTACCTTGATGCTGGCTTTGCAGAGCCCTCTACACAAGTCTCTCTTTAGCGTGCAGGGCTGGTGTTACCCAGCAAACACCAGCACCTGGCAGGGACCTGTCTGCACCCAGCCCGGTAATTCCCATATTCCCCAGACTTTTTTTTTTTTCCTCCAGCATCATACATTACATTTAAGTCTCTCCAGCAATACAAATTTCAATTTGGCCAAGCTCTTTAATATTAATAGTTGTCAATCCAAATGCAGAGTGCATAATAAAAAATTTAATCGAAATGAATAGCTCACATATCCCTCTTCCTCCTATATATAGTCACCAATTAGAAAATATATATGTATATAGTTATATAACTTCACAGAATTAAGGCCACCTACTAAAGGCCACTACTTAGGGCTGAAGATGCAAAGCTGCCAACTCCATCCTGTGCATTATTAGGGCATTCCTTTCTTCACAGACACAAACAGTAAAACGGAATTCACAAGCAACAGTTCAGGGGAGACACTGAAGCTGAATTATAATCACAGTTCTCTGTGATGATCAGGCAGGGTTTTTATAGTCCTTGAGGGCTTCCTAGGCCCAGCCTAACAGAAGGATGGTAAATAATAGCTTAACCTTCATCGCAGCCCCATTTTGCAGATAGCATAACTGAGGCCAGAGAACAAAGTGACTTGTTCAAGCCCAGGCCAGAGGGATTTCTCATGGAGGGCAAGATGAAAGGCTAACTTTCTACCATGATAATTGGGGTGTCCCATGGGTAATTTCAAAACCATAATTCTTGGGCAGAGGGACCCTTCCAGCAACCCGGCATGTAATTAAATAGCCTATCATGTTGAATGCAACATTTTCTATTTCCGCAGCTACAAAAGCAGTCCTGGCCTGGCAGAGAGATTTGACCAAGGTCACCCAGCCAGTTAGTGGCAGAGCTGAAACCAGATATCACACCCTCCCCGTAGCACACCCACAGCTAGCAGGCACGCGCACACACACACACACACACACACACACACACATGCTCACATGCACAAGCTCACATGCACAGAGTCAGGCTCTGGCCAGGCTGCTCAATTGCAGAGTATCCTGCTGGGCACCAGGGTATTTCTTCTGTAAATTACTCCAGGCCTCTTTTGCGATCTGCTCTGGGCTTTGCCCTCAGCTACATCAAGCAGGAAGTTTAAATGAAATGGCTCCCAAGTTCCTTAAATGGTTTAATAAAACATATAGTGACTGCAATGTGCAGTTTATAGTGGCAAACTATTGCCCCTCAGTTGGGAAAAATGACCTCCGGTTGGCAATATTGCTTTCAGCTTCATGATTCTCATCCGTGGATGGCCATTCTCTCAACCCACCGGGCAATTCTTTTCCATAACAAGGCCTGCTGCTGCAGCCACTGTGTGTGCCACTGCAAAGGTGTGGGCTGGTAGCAGCAGCCTCCTACAGCTACTGCTGTGATAAGACAAAAGAGAGAGCAGGCACTTGATAGTGACACAGGAAGGACAGGATGCCACTGGAGAGCAGAGACGTCAAAAATAAGTGTGGGGCATTCAGAGAGTCTTGAGGAAATTGAATATACCAAACAGAAAGCTGTGTGTGTATGTGCATGTGCACATGTGTGTGTGTGCATGAGCATGTGTGCATGAGCATGTGTGCATGCATGTGCACATGTGTGTGTGTGCAGATGTATGTATTTGATATTCAAGCACATGATACACATATGTTATATGTGTCTTCCCTATTTGGCATAGTCCATAAAATTGGAATGGTCAAAAGTAAACCAGCTTCAGGGGTAGAAAAATGGCTGAACTCCACGAATGATCTTGACATCTGTGACCATAAGATTTAGCAAATGCAAAGAGGGTAGATATGAATTTCTAAAAGCCTCTGCCACGTTAATAACAAATAGCTATTAATAACACTTCTAATAGCAAATGCCATTTCCGATATTTGGTGCTGAAAGGTTCTGCCTCGTCTGAAAAGTTCTGGAATTTCACTGCCAGAAATGGATGACTTTTATCCTAAACCGTGCATTGAGATGGGTTCTTGGACTCATTAGTATTATATGGGGAATTAGATTAGACATTTTATGATTTTTCAAAAAAGCCTTTTTTGATATAAAAAGCAGCAATTTCCTTTTTTGACATTTTTCATTTTTAAGGTAATAAAAATGGCACATGTGTACTGTGGCATAATGGATTAATTAAGGGATATTATGTTTATCCTAACTCTACCAAGTTGTACATCTTCATAACTCACTCATAAAAATTAATGCATTATCTTATACCCTGTAATGATAGATCTTCTATTTTTACCAAAACTGCTCAGAATACATCGTTCTAAATTGGATTATTCTGAGAAATAGCGGATACCATATTCTGATATCACCAGTCCCAAAATTATATTGTTATTTTAAAATGTTACAGTATTATATATAAAATCAAAGCCTTCTCCCTGCTGTGACTTCTAACTGTCTGGGTGTTTCGCCTACAACAAATGAAGCTTCTCCCTCCACCTACCCCCAGACAGCCTATTCCATAGCTCCTCATTCACAATGGATACGTTGTTTCAAAAGAAATGCATGCATAGCATCAAAGAATCACTGGACAGTATTTTTTGGCTATTTCTTTGTGTCTTCATGGTAGATGTGAATATAAAAGAATATTCATGCAAGATTCATAAAGGCCCCAGATTTCTAAATCAACACGTGAAAAAAAATCCCTAAAAATAATAATGTCCAGATGTTGCTTATTTAAATGAGCAGTTGCCGTTTAATGTTGCCAATCACAAAAGTGAAAGAATTTGTGAATTCCAAGGTATTCATCGTTTATAGAAGATTATACATAATTTTTACCAAGGAAACACTGGGTGATTAAAATGAGCAATTTCAATAAATATGAATGATTCCTCTTATGGAGGCTACCTTCCTAACCTTGGCCTTGCTCACAAATCCACTCTGTAGATCACTGAAGGCTCTAGGCAATGACACAATTTACTTACCCCTAAATAGAGATTATTTTTAAAACACAGCTTCAAAAGTGGATAGACTCTTCATAATCATGTAGGTATAATATCTCTCTCCTCTCTCCTCCTCTCTCCTACCTCTCCCTGTGTGTCTTTCTCACTCTCTCTTTTTCTCTCTGTGAGTATGTGTGCTTGTGTGTGTGTGTGTGTGTGTGTGTGTGTGTGTGAGAGAGAGAGAGAGAGAGAAAGAGAGAGAGAGAGAGATTCTCTCCCCATCTCTGGATTAAAATTGCATGCTTTAATTTGGGGGTTTGGTTTTGGTTGGTTTGGTTATGTAAGACAACCTCTCACAATGTATCTCCAGCTAGCCTGGAAATTGCTGTGTGTCTCATGTTGGCCTTGAACTTACTACATGGACCAGAATATCATTCCTCCTGCCTCAGCCTCCCAATTGCTTCGAGCACAGGTGTGTGCCAGCATGCTCAATGTTGTACCTCTTCTTAATGGTCAGAAAATGAGAACCAGAAACTCAAAATGTTTAGCCAGAATCTTACAGCTGAGAAGCAGAAGGGAATGGAGAATGCAGCTTTCTGGGGTGGATCCCCTGAGTCTCAGTGTTAACTAGAATCCAGGCCCATCTTTGTGGCTATACACAGATCCAAGGACAAACATGCAGGGCCTGGGAATACCCCATCACTATAAAAGGTTCCCTGGTCCCACACTCCCTCAGATTCCAAGCAAAGTTCCTTGGAATGAGACGGAATGACAGAGTCAGTGAACTGATCCTCCAAAGTTTTGATGGTTCAGGCCTGCTGCAAAAATCCCTAAGCCTAAGCCTCCAGGGTTTAGGAACACTCCCTCAGGAGAACATCTAGAGACCTGTTCTCAAGAGACTGAAGAACAGTTCACCCTGGTACTGCTAAGTCCTGGATCTGAGAAGTCCTGATCACTGAGAAGTCGTGGACCTGAAGAAAAGCTATATACCCAGGCCCTGTCTAACCTGGACCTGCACTGGTCCTCTGAGAGAAAGGCCAGGTAAAGCAGGCTCCCCCTGCATAGCTGCTAATGCAGGGCCTGGCCCACATAACTGACCTTGGGCACATCACCTAGGATCCTCTACACAACCAAGAACATGAGGTTGACTCAGACTTTGTGGTGATTTGAAAGAGTGTAGTGGAATTCTAAAAGAAGGGCAGAAGTCTGCGGTGTGGGGACAAGTCACAAGGGTACTGTATGGTAGGCCCGTGAGTCCTGCCTTTGAGCCCCGTGCACATGTTACAGTAAAAACAGGCATCCTCTCTTCACAGTTCTCTCTTAGCCTGAACAAAAGGGCTGTCAGGAAGAGAGCTACCCCAAGCACAGGGCCATGTCCTTACCCACTCTGTCACCGTAGTCCCTACAAATTCTAAGCTAAGATCTGCAGATCTAAGAGAGAGAAATCAATTTCATTCCGGCGGCATGACCCTGAGAACAGAGTGCAGATCTCTCCTGGTAGGCTGTCCCTGTGTCTATGTTAAAGCATAGCTTAGTCTATCTTATCCCCAGATGCAGTCCCATTCAAGAACTGAAAGAGGCTTGTGGTTGATTTTTGTTGTTAAGTTAATGATCTCCTAATAAAAGCACAGAAAGGTAGTCTCTTCAACCTGATGTAAACTCAGTGCACCCCGTACCTTCACCAAATATACTAAGAGAGATTGTTATCATATGTCTGGCAGCACTCACAGCAGAATTACAACTCAGTCTTTTGGTAAATCCTTCCAGTTGTAAGATGAAGATAGAACACAGCCAACCAAAGGGATGATCCAGGGCTTCACGTGTGACTGTACCTCGGGAAATGTCTGATGATCTCTCAGGTGGAATCTCAGTTTCTAACGTAACGTCCACGTAGGGGACGTGGCACAGCTCTGGCCATTAGAAGGGCCTCAGCCCTGACTCTAGATATCTTAGGATTTCTTCAGTCATCTTGTCTTTGGTGAGCTTTGCGTGCATCTCTCCTGTCTGGTGTCAACACCCCTCTGCATGCTCAAGCTCCACTCACATCCTAGGAACCCTGAGCACATAAGAGGACAATGGTGGGTGACTCAAATGAAGGCTAAGAAACGATCCCATCCATTCTTGCTGCCACCAGTGGGCCAGGCGCCACTTAGAGAACAGCAGACCCCCCTCGATCTCTCTTCTTTCAGTCAGTGATCCCCCTACCCCCACCCCAAACTTCAACTCAAGCACCTTAGGTGAACAGGGAGATAAACTCACTTTTCTGTTGCCTCAGCAAGAATTTGCTTTGATGGACTAATCCTTGACTTCCCATGGGTGGAGGTGTTGAAGGCAAAAAGAAAGCCACCCAAACAGAACCTGGACTGTGGGGAGGTCTACCCATCCTTCTCCCTGGATGACATTCAGAATCAACACAATCAAGGTTCAAACAAAGGGGCTTTCCCCAAGGAGAGACTCATTGGCCAGGTTCCCCAAGGAGTCTTGGACCAATGAAATTTTGACCAAGAAGGGACAACTGCAGAGACTTTTCCTGGGACAGTCATTAGCACTGAGCTCTGTCATCAGGCCCAGAGAGCAGGCCAGCAGAGCTGGATGAAGCCCATCGTCCACCACGGCCCTCATCTACCCTGCATTCTCACTACTGTTCTTTCATCCACAGTCATCCCAGAAGGCAGCACCAGAACCTCATCTCTGAAATGGGATAATGACAAGACTCATTTCATGAGATCATTGCAGAAATTAAATGAGATCATGCATATAAAATGAGGACAGTGCTTGTCACTCATCGTCAACAGGCGCCAGCAGCTGCACACGTTGGGTTTTGCCAAGGGCTGATCTGCCCAGCACCAGGCCAGGCTCTGTGGAGGCTTCGCAATGGATGTAAGCAATCAGGCGAGAGGCCGCAGAATCCAAATCAAAGCACTTACTGTGGGATGGGAGGGACAGTGGCCACATCTGGCAACAAGGATGACCAAGGGTCCCCCTTGTCTCTCAGCTGCATCATCCGCGCTCTCCAGTCCCATGACTGAAAGCCTTGCCTTTAAAAATCCAAGGTTTGCAAACACTTATTTTTTTTTGTTTACCCACAAACCTCTTTCCAAAGAAAGCTTACACAGACAGATGTCAAGCAGGTGGCCATGAATTGACCCTGGAGGGAGCATGCAGGGAGAAAGCAAAGTCCTAAGGGAGTGTGCATTGTTTGGCACGGTCATAACCGTGTTAAGACCAATGACTCAGCCCCAAGTGAGTGGCAAAGCCTTCCCTGGCTAAGGCTCAGAGGGATGGCAAAGCCTTCCTTGGATCCAAGAGTGAATGCTCACAGTGTGCACAGAAAATGTCCACCATAGCTTTCTCTCCCCAGTATTTACAGCCTGAAGAGCGCTCCCCTGAAGAAATTGCTCATAGTGAGATTAGCCAAGCCTGTTTCCTTGTGCGCGATAACCTTGCCTCTCTGTTCAGCTGTATGTAATAAACGCACTAAGCTTCTTGGACGCTGTGGCTTTTCCATCAGAGAGCCCAAGCCACCAATCCCAGCTTGTCTGAGTCCACATGCCTAACAATTCTTCATCCCCGAACCTCCTCTGGTCAGAGTCCTAGGACACACACCATGCCAAGCATGGCAGTAGGAGACCTGTGCCCTGGACTCCCATGCCACTCCCTCTGATTAAGAACTATCAACAGTTGGTCACATTGAATCTCTGTTCTCAAGTGTGAGCCCCAGGCCAGCAGCACAGGCACCGTCTCAGAACTTACTAGAATTTACTCTGAGCCAATTCAAAGACCCAGCCGAGAGCTTTTGAATCTGAAAATCTAAGCCAAGGCTTAAAGCTGATTTTTTATCCTTCCCAGGAAACTCTGATACCTGTTCTAGTTGAAGATTCCCTAAACTGTCAAAGATGCTTATATCTTAGCTATAGTTGAACCAAGTTTTCCAGGCCCAACATCCCCACAAGGAATTTTACAAGTTGATTTCCTGAATGACACCCAACATGGATAGGTCTTAAAGTAACCTGAGCAATTCTAAACTGACCATGGTTGAAAGGAACACCAGTCTAAGACACTGTCACTCAAGTGTGGTCCAAGGAACAGAAGCATCAATTGGCTGGGAGCCTGTTACGAATCTCTGCCAACACACACACACACACACACACACACACACACACATCTGTATCAAACCACGTGTTTCTAAGACATGTCCCTGATGTCTTTATCTTGCTGCTATTTGTGTTTTTGAGACAAAGTCTCATCTCATTATGTAGCCCAGGCAGACCTCAAGCTTGTACCAATCCTCCTCTCGGGCCCTAGAGTGTAGGGATTACAGATGTGCACCACCACCCAGATAACCTGGATCCTTCTGTATTCCTAAAAGACATTTAGATTGGTTCAAACTCCCCAGCCTTCGGGGGCCGTGATGACTGGCCACTCTCAAGGCCACCAAGGCTGACAGCAGGGGACTGAAAATGGAGCCAGTTTCTTCTTCCAAGACCAGCCCTGTCCCATACATACACATGTTTTGTTCAAAATGTGACATTCTAGATATAACCCTCACTCCGTTACCAAGACAGTGAGTGGCAGACACCCTAAGAAGAGGTTTGGGGCCTTGAACCATCAGCTCTGCTGCCATGGGCCGAGCCTCTGAGATTACTAGGATGCAAACTGCATACTGGAAATCAACTTGTAAAATTCCTTGTGGGGATGTTGGGCCTGGAAAACTTGGTTCAACTATAGCTAAGATATAAGCATCTGGGGCCATCCAAGCAGGCTTGTCTCCACCTTTCCCAGAATCTTCTTCCAGATTTTCATCCCAGTAATCTCAGAGACAGAGGCCTAGTGGCGCTCAGCCCATGGCAGCAGAGCTGACTGTTCAAGGCCCCGGACATCTTCTTAGGTCATTTGCTGCTCGCTGTCTTGGTAATGGAGTTGGGATCGTATCTGGAATGTCACATTTTGAACAAAACATGTTCCTAGGCTTAAACACATAAACACACACTCACACACACAGAGAAACAGAACAATGAATCCCTCAATTTGGGGTCCATACCTCATTGTCTAAGGCTAAGCTGCTAGCTGGCCAAAAAGACTTGAAGGGAAATGGCAGTGAAAGTCAAGGCATCAGAGGTAACAGAGGATGAGATGTTGCCATGCTGCCAACCTCCAAGTGAACCAAGCACCAAGCACTCCAAGTGGAGTCCAGCACCAGGCAGAGACCCAGTCTTAAGCCGTAAATGTCTCCACATCCAAAGCCAGTGGAGAGAGGACACCGCACATCCTCCCTATGTGGGACTCATTCGCTCTTCAGAGATTTACCAAGCTCCTGCTGGGTACAGCCCTGTTCTTCCAGGAGCACTGCAGCTTTCAAGGATGGAAATCAAACTCCAACATCTTCCTGCAGTGTTCTCACACCCCAATGCAATCACCATCACCACCACCACCGCCACCACCACCACCGCCACCACCACCATCATCATCATCATCATCATTCTACAAGTTCAATCATATTTACTTTGTGCATGGTACAATGAGCCAGAAAACCATACAGCTGAACTTCAGACCCCAGCCCATGAAACCCATTGTTGAAGGGCAATGGTCACCAAGGATAAGGTATTGCCTGTTCCCAAATAGAAAAAAGAGAGAGAAAAACCCCCTTCACTTGTAGCAGTCACCAGACCAACCATTCCCTGGGGCCCTTTCAATACTGGGTGTGGAGAGAGTAGTTTTGGAATACATACAAACATGTGGAGTCAATTAGGTCTTCTCTCTGTGAGGAAGGGACAAATAACTCGTCATGCTTCATCCTTTATGTATCAAGAAATATCAGAAGGTCCCTAGTACTGAGTCCACACATCCTAGGGATGGAGAGGGTAGGAAGTGGGAAGTGGTTAGGTGTGGAGGAGACTGTCTCGTTCATATCAGGAGCCATCCGGCCAGCAGAGCCCCTGAAGCCACAGAGGTGCCTGAGGAGCCTCTCAGAAAAGAGAAAGTAGATTCTCTGCCAGGTGTGATAGCGGTGTGTGCCTGTCATCAGCACTCAGGAGGCTGAGGCAAGCGAACACCAGTTGGAGGCTAGCCTCCATTAATAAGACTAATAATAGTAATAATAATTTAATAACAAGGATTCATCTGAATCAAAGCATAATCCTAAAGAACCAAACATCGCAGGAAGCATCTTCACAGTCCTTGGATTTCCCGCCCCAGTTACGGAAATAACTCTCTCTTCTCAGTGAGAAGCTGCTAGCTTGTTTAGCTTTCCCTCTGGACAGGAGGAAATACTGAGTACTGTAGGCAGGCCTGCACCCCAGCACCAGCTCCCTCAGCAGAGCTAGAAAGAAGAGGGAACAGGACAGGATTGAGGATCCAGGTGTCACTGGAAGGGCCATAATAGGACTAGGGCCCAGGCCAGTGACTGCCTAACCTCCCTGAGCTCATCCTCAGCAGCACTACGTATATACTCCCTCTGAGAGCTCTCTCTCTCTCACTCACTCCCTCTTTCTCTCTCCCAACATCAGACACACCCGCGCGCGCGCACACACACACACACACACACACACACACACATGCATATTTTTTCTGATATCAGGTTTAAAAAGGTAACAGTCCATGCAAGCACCCGAGGCGTGAGGTTTATACTTGGTGAGTTTAAAGGTAACTCAAGCTCTAAAATGATATCCTGCCTAAATAAGTAAATAAAATGTCTCCTACTGGCACATTGCTGTATTCATAGATCAGTGCATCATTCATCCCTCATCAGAGAAACTTCTCCTTGTAGTAGATGGGAACTAACAAAAGACCCATAATTGGGCAATGGGTAGAGAGTGAGAGACTTCCTTGGGGCCCCAAATGAGGCAAATCCCTCCTCTCATGGCTCAGGGGTCTATGTGGAAGAAGAGACAGAAAGTCGGTGAGAGCAGAGATGGTGAGCAGCTTTAAGGAAACAGCATTTTTTCAGACACAGTGGGGTTGACCCACGAACGGACTCACGGAGACTGACCCGCACGCACAGGGCCTGCACAAGCTCAAGTTGGACAAATTTCCCAGCAGGGAAAAGAGGAATTAGGAATAAAGTCTCATCCTCAACCAAGAGGCTGTCTACGATGAATAGCTGCTGGGGAGGGAAAATCAGTTTCCTTAGATGGAATGGCATTAGATATAGCAAGTGCTCCCTGGATAGGCCCTGCCACAGGCGTAGTTGAACATCACAACTCAGACTCTGTGTTTTGTTTTGTTCTCAGCGTTTTTGTTTTGATTTGATTTTTTTAAAGAGAGAACAAACCTGGGGTAGGGAGAGCAAAGAGGATCTGGGAAGACTTGGGAAAGGGGAAAGAATCTGATCAAAACATATTGCATGAAATTTCAAGACAGGATTTCTCTGTATAACAGCTCTGGACTGTCCCTAAACTTGCTCTATTGACCAGGCTGGCCTAGAACTCACAGAGATACACCTGCCTCTGACTCCCAACTGCTGAGATTAAAGCCATGTGCCACTACTAACTGGCAAAAAAAAATTTTAATTAAAAAATTTAAAGTTCTCTAGAAAAGTACTTTTTTAATAATAATGTTGAAAATCAAAAGCAATTTTTGAATGCTGGTATGTAAACTTGAGCAGGGCACAGTGAGCCATCCGTTGCAGGAGAAGGCTGGTGACTCCTCTCAGTAGTCAGTTATGTTTCAGGTATAGTTGGTCTTCATGGTCCACAGTCTCTTCCCCAACTGCACATCTCTGCCATGGTGAGGAGAACAGCCATAGGTGAAGTGAGAATGAATACGAGAATCTTCCTCTCCATAAAGCCACATTGATAGGACTCTGAAATGTGACTTTGTGCCAATAAAGCTTTGTTGATACGCTTGCATTTGAATTGCATACAATTTTCATGTATGCTGAAATTTCTTAATAAGTTGAAAAGTAACAACTTTTACCAAAGACAGAAAAAACTGGGACCCTTCTGTTTTGTTGGTGACCATGTAAAATGGTGCAGCTATGCAGGAACCGTGTGACCATTCCCTAAACAGTTGAAAGTAGAATTACCATATAACCCAGTAACTCCGCCTTTGGCTAAAAGTCCAAGTGAACTAAAGCATGACTCTTGGAGAAACTTAGAAACCCACCCACGGAGCAGCATGACTCATAATAGCCATGATACAGGAACAACCTGAGTGCTCACTGAGGGACGAGCATACCATGGGCTGTGTCTGAGGTAGAAGAGTAAATAGAACCCCTTTGTGTTTGTAACTAGGGAGACCTCCACCCTACTTTGTCAGCATTTAGTCATTAAAATCAAAAAGTTCTGGAGGTGGTGGTGGGAGTGGTTGGAACAATATTTGGTACCACTAATACTTTAAAGTAATCACAATGGAAGCCAGGCACAGTGATACAAGCCTTTCATGCCAGCACTGGGGAGGCAAAAGCAAGTGGATCTCTGTGAGTCTGAGGCCACCCTGGTCAACATAGCAAGTACTGGGCCAACCAGAGCTACATAGTGAGATCCTGCCACAAAATAAACAAACAAATAAGCAAATAAATAAAAAAGGAAGCTTTTATGTATTTTCTACCACAGATTTAAGCTTTTAAACATTAAAAAATGATCAAACAGATAGACAGTTTGTCCTGCATGATCCTTGTGCTACAATGGATCAATGCTTGGCACAGGGGCAGAAGACGGGCCCAGTACATACTCCCCTGAAAGGAAGAGAAAGGTGTCGGGGCTATATGTGAAGAAAGTGACCAGTGTCCAGTAAAGATCATTCTAAAACTTTATTACATCTGTGAAGCACAGGCGCTGAGTGAGCTGGCCATACACACAGACACAGAGAACATGCCTGGACCTGCAGTTTGTCCCTTCTGTCCTGCCCAGGAGATCCAGAGTCACTCTGCCCATGCATGCTTACCAGCATAGGGGTTGCACCAGAGTGCCCTGTGGGCCAGAGGCAGGAGGTTGATTCAACCACCCAGGCACTTCCATGGCTCCTCTGGGAGGTGCACCCTGCCTATGGTGGTCAATGATCTTGTCAGGGACAGGGAAGTTCAATAACTACAAGGGTGAGTTTAATTATACGTTGTCGCTGACTAGCAGTGGTTACGGTGGTACAATTATACATGTAATTTATCAGCAAGATACTTGCATACATAATAAACTAAAAGCAAAATGTGAGATTTCAGTGGCAGCTAAAAATATAAAAGTGAGGCTATGATGCGGAGTGGAGCAGACAAGCAAAGCTCCAGGGCTCCCCTCCCTCCCAAAAGCAGGAACAATTCACCCACTGCGACCACGGACCACGTGGCTTCCATCCCAGGAATTCACTCCCCCATCAGTCAGCAAATCCCAAACCCCCAGTGGTGTGTCAACAATGCTCCCTCACAAAGGAACTGGATGAGAAAGCTGGTTTAAGAAACTCACCACCCTTTCTGATGTCCTCTGAACTTACTAAACCAAGGTCCCCAGGGGTGTTAGGGAGACCACATGCCTGGCAATGTCTTGGGGATCCTAGCTTTGGTAGGAGCCAGAGAGAGCTTAATTGTTCAGAAATGGTTTATAGTCTTGTTATTCTTATTTAAGCCAGAAGAAATGAAGAGATGACCAAGCAGGGAAAGTGAAAACAATGAATGTTTCACACATTCATTGTCTACTTTGAGCTAGACATTGTGTTAAATACATGGCATAGTATAATCCATGGCAGGATGTTATTGTTATTCCCAAAGCAGAGATGAGAAAATGGACATGTAAGACACTTGGTACACGTTCATGCAGCCAATGGGTGGTAGAGCTAACGTCCTGACCCAGGAAACATGACTCCCAGATTCACCTGTTTGTGCTGGCACTCTAGGCCTACTGTGATAACTAATGGGTGTCTCTCTTCTCTATTATTTTCTCCCTGATACTCCACTGATTGTCACGGTATAATAACTTGAAGGTCACTCATGGGGAGACCTGGACCATCCCCATCACTGGGAGGATACTTCCTCGGATGTGAGTCCATCGAATCCCCTGTACCTGATGGCGAGAATACACCATAGGAGTATCAACCCATCCTGAAGATAGCTCCACCCCGCGGGGTTAACCAGCCCAAGAAAATGAAGCACAGTAAATTGCAAGGAGACACCAAGAGCCTTTACAAATATGAAACACACACAGTTATGATCTTAGCCAGGAGACAGACATCACACATGCGCACAGAGCCTACTCTGAAACAGATCACCTGCCCCTACTTGAGCTAGTCATCCATTTACCCATCCACTGACCCCATCCACCTATCTACCCTTCCCTCTAGCCATTCATTCTTTCTGGTGTCTTTCAGCCCAGCCATGGGTACATGTGCTCTTGGAGATCTTCACACATATATTTTTTTTACAGCAAAGTATCGTTCCACTAACAGAGATTGCCTTACATACTCTTAGAAATATTTTTCCTTTATTTGGAAAAAGTAGTTAAAACGAAGAGGTAATAAGAATGACTGGCCAGGCAGTGGTGGCGCACGCCTTTAATCCCAGCACTCAGGAGGCAGAAACAGGCGGATTTCTGAGTTCGAGGTCAGTCTGGTCTACACACTGAGTTTCAGGACAGTCAGTGCTCTTCAGAGAAACCCTGTCTCAAACAAACAAACAAACAAACAAACATCTGGCTGCCCATTTTGAAGTTTAAAAATATAATGTTTTAGAGGTTAAGAGGTCAAGCATGAAGAGATGGTAAAAGTGTATTTCACTTGGACCAAAGCTCACTATTGTCATGAATTTATGTTGAGACTTGAAACACTGTCTCATGGGCCCACCTATCCATCCGTTCATCATTCACACATCTACCCACCCGTCTACTCGCCCATCCATCCATCTACCCACCC
>JADRCH010000246.1:605400-621533 GCA_019843965.1 Rhynchomys soricoides | reverse complement strand
CATCTACCCACCCGTCTACTCACCCATCCATCCATCTACCTACCCATCAACCTTTCCCTTCTCTAACCTACTCAGCTGTCCACGCATCCATTGACGGTACACTGATCCATTCACCTAACCACCCATTCCTCTATCCGTCTGCTCTTCTTCCCACCCACTCATACATTTGCCACTCATCCACCTAATCCACCTGATCCACCTAATCACCCACCTATCTATCTATCCATCCGTTCATCTTTTTATCTGCTTATTCTTCTCCCTAACATTCACCCACCTGTCCATCTGTCCTGCTACATATCCGCCATCTACACATCTGTCTTCTCAACCCTCCAGTTATTCACTTAAAAATCCATCTATCAAGTCATCCATCCATCTAAACATCCATCCATTCACCTAGTCATTATCCATCCATCTATGTATCTAGCTAGCTAGCCATCCATCCATTTTCCACTATTTAGAACATAATATTAGAGGCTGGAGAGATATCTCAGTTGTTAAGAGTACTGGCTACTCTTCCAGAGTTCAATTCCCAGCAACCACATGGTGGCTTACAACCGTCTACAATGTGATCTGATGCCCTCTTCTGGCATACAGGTATGCAGATAAGGCATTCATACACATAAAATAAATAAATAAAAGATTTTTTTAATGAAAAAAGTACTATTTACCAAGTACCATTCCAAGAACTAGAGAAAGAACACTGAACAACACATAAAATACCCTTACCCTGATCAGTTTTACCCTTCAGGATGGGAGACAGACCAGAAATGGGTAAAAATGCTTCCCACCCAAAATATCATAATGCATTTGCAGTCTTCCTAACACAAAGGTAAATTAGCTCCATTTGCTCATTTGTTGTTAAAACCAGCAAGGATGTCTCATATGGAAAGTGTTAGTGGTGCAGAAATCCACTCCAATGTTGCAGCATCGTCTGAGGGTAAATATTGCGGCAGTATTTTTATGACAAAAGCTTTAGTCCTCATCTTCTCTAGCCTTGATTTAAATATATACATGTATGTGAGTGCACACATATCAAGATTTGAGTATTTCAATATAAATTTCGTATTCAAAATACTTTCCTGATTTCAGTTGATTGCATATTTCAATGTTACAGTAGTAATTCTTGTTCTGAATCAAAAATAAAATCTCTCTCTATCTCTCTCTCTCTCTCCCTCTCTCTGTCTCTGTCTCTCTGTCTCTGTGTTTCTCTCTCTCTCTCTCTCTCTCACCTCCAGTCCTACACAACCCCAATATTCAAGGTACTTGTCAAGCTGAGTAGTTCAAGAGACAAAGCCTGTACCTTCCCATTTATGTCCCTGCTGAGGCTTTGTGGGGGACTGGGAGAGGGGTGAGGATTAATGGGAGAACGGGGTGGGCTGAAATGCAGGCTCAACCCCGTCACAAGGGCGTCGGGGATAGAAGGACAACCCTTCTCACTTCGATTTGAGTGTGTGATTGTTTGAATACGTCTCTCCCCGACACTACAAAAATGTCATCCTTGGTTGACACAGATTTGAAAGTCCTTTGAAAAGGTGGAATGTTATCAATCATGAGCATGATTATAATGGGATTTGAGTGGAAGAAGCTAAAGATTCAGGCCTTTGCTCTGGTTTGGCTCTCTGGCAGAGCAGGCAGGAGAAAGAAGAAAGAGAGCTGTATCTCAGCCAAGCAAAAGAAGCTCAATGTCCACCGTCTATGAGTCCCCCTTCCCAGAGTCAAAGATTGATAAAAGGTACCTGAGGCTAAAGAGTCCCCTCTGGAGTGCCCTCCCATGCAAAGGGGTCTGCCTGTGTGTCTGTGAGGTGAATGAGCCTCCAATAAAATGTGATTTGATCTGCAGGGAACATGTGGAGATTTCTGGATACATCTTGCTTGCTCCAGTGGGGAAAAGGCTTGTGCTCATGTCAGGACAAGACCAGGGATGCTGTGAAATATCCTGCTGTAGGGACAGCTTCCTACGGTGCAGAATTATCTAGTTCAACATGTTAATAGTGCCAAGGCTGAGAAGCCTCATGTCAGACCTAAAGAGGTCTGATCATGGGTAGAGGTAAAGACAGGCGGCTTGAGAGGAGCTTCTTGGGACATTTGTCTGATGCTAATTCCTCTGGCTTTGCTACCTTTCCTGTCTGCCAGCAGACTGGAGCAGGTGATGAAACAGGGGACCAAAGAGCAAGAAAGAAGAGCATCTTAGAACCAAATTGCATAGTCTTCTTTCTGCCTTCTGACCCAAAACATACTTTGCTTTTTGAAATCAGAAGGAACCAGAGACCTGCCAATTTGTGTTGTTCCTTTTCTTCTTCTTCAAGGCAAAGCAACCCAGACCCGACAAAAACAAACTAATCTTCCCGGCAGATCACTGGCACTGTCACACTTTCAACTGACAAATCACGACGGTGCCTACAGACCCGGAATTCGCCCGTCACGTCCAATCACATGCCCTGGATTACTAAGGCAAAGAATTGTGAATTTCATTAAATATGTTAAAGGGGGGAAAATCAGCTTTGAAAAATAGTAATCCTGTCTTTCAACAAAAATATTATAGGAAGCTATGAATTTGGTAGATCCGAATAGGATGTTGGTACATGTTTTACTAAGGTATATAATGGCACACTATTATTAGATCACATTAATCATTACTGTGCCAACGGCACTGACAGCCCGCTGAAAAGGATTGAAAGGCCTGGTAATGGATATAAATTACCCATTGTGTGATAAAAGGATTTTTACTAAGAAGGTAAGAATAAAACAGCAAATTTCTAATATAACTGTTGTGTAAAAACCAAAATAAAAGTAATCCACGGTCAGTAATATCCACAAAATCAGAAGTAAGCACTTTTCCCCCAATGAGATAAAGTCACAATAAAAAATACATATATTCAGTACAATATAAAATTAATTTCAGAGTGCATAATTCGACTATCAATTTCTCTTGGTTTATAGAGTGACCTCAGGGGTGCATGGCCAGAAGAAGGTGGACTGGACTAATTATGAATACTGGGGCCACCTTAATGGGGCCAGCACAAGCATCATGGGCCTACGACATTCTTCTGTATTATACAAGTTTCTATGAGCCTCTGTGTAGGGAAAACACTCTAGTTCTGAGCTTGGTGTCTTGGGGCTGAGATGACAGAGATGACACTTCTCTGGGACAGATGTCCCCCCAACTTTGGGCCAGCTACTGAGTCACATAGGAGTGTCAGGGAAAGTGACTACAGGTGGTACACACACAGGGTCACTTGGCTTCCAGCAGCCCCAGCTCACTAGTCCCAAATTGCCACAGCTCAGATGCCTCATAACGGTGAATGAAGTCGTCCTTACTGGGCTCAGCTCAGCTGTTGACTCCACGTGGGCTTCACAGGCATGTCTGCTGAATACATATGTTCATCCCACCCAGAAGACCTGAATCCCAGGCCACCTTCCACAGTCCACTGCAGCCGTCTGAATATAGGGGAAATCACTTAAGAATTCAGTCTCAGCACAGAAGCCTGTGACAATCCCCTCCCTGAGAAAAGGCAGCCTGTATTTCCCCAGGCTCACAGACAGACACCCCCTCCCCCACACACACATACACACCTTTCAACAAACTATAAAGCTACAAAGTGATAGTGGTTCTTACCAGGCAAGTCTTAAAGCCACAGAGTTCCGTCTTGGGTGTAGGAGGTTCTTAAAGCCGTGGCATTCAGGAACTGTAAAAATAAGACCTGTTAGAAATTTAAAATGACAAACAGTCTTCAAGAAGATATAAAAGACAGCACCCATCTGGGGGCAACTTGCTGGGCTTTTTGGAAGCCAAACATATTTGCTAGCCCACTCCCTCAATTCTTTGAGTAATTTGCCAAACAGTAGCTTGTATGACCTTTGCAGTGATGAGCCAAATCTGCTCAGCTTGTTTTCGGTTTGGGGAATCGCCACCTGCAGAAGAGGAGGAGGCAGGGCCACTAGCCATCACTTCTCTAGATAGGACAGGAGAAGAAATAGAGCAGAGAGGCTCTCTCTCTCCTCCATCCTCCTTGGCATCCTTAACACAGGGAACCCAGAAGGTTCTTCTCACTTCTGTCTATGATGCTGTCTGCAGTAGATCGAACTCTCATGCACACTTCAAGTGGCCAAGTCTGTTCAGTAACAGAGGAGAGTGTTTGTTGAGACCCTGACAGGATTGTGCCCCAGTGCAACTTAAGGATGCCATGTTTAGCATCTATCATCTCTGCTGAGCCAAGCCCAGAACAGTGGCCCACTTAGCTCACTAAGTTTCTCATCTGCATCACAAATGTGTTCAGTCCCATCCAGACCATGTCATCTACCAGAGGGCTCAGTTTGTGAGACATAGCCCAGCTAGCCAGCTAGAGGCTCCAGAGTCACTGGCTGGATACTCAAGGTGACCTGTGGTCACCAGCCCACTCTCTTCTACAACACCCTAACTGCCATCTTATGGAATCATTCTATGGAGCAAGGAAAAGTCCTCTCGTGGTAGGTGGCATTTTACTCAGTCTGAGGTTACACATTTCAATTAAAGAAGGAAAATTTCCCATGGATTTGAGAGTACTGGTCTGCAAACAAAGATCACAGACAGACTCAGAAGAAGAGAGGTGACAGCTTTGACCCAAAAGGCTCAGATATTTGAAGTGTTGCAAGCAAATACCCCATCTGACCGACTGACTTCTGGCCACTGGAAAACACTCACAGACTGCACGCTGAAAGCATTTTTTTTCTGCTCAGGATTGGAGACCAGTAAGGACACAGCTATTGTGGTAAGCTTGTTCTTTTGTAGGTGAGAAAGGTTGGTGTGCTTTGGTTTTGAGCTAGGGTCTCCTTATCTATCACAAGCTGACCTGGGAATCCCTGTGTAACTTTCCTGGTTAGTTCTTCTCTCAACGTGACACAGGCTGGGATTATGTCTCAATTGAGAGGATGCCTCCATCGGATTGACCTGTCAGCAGGTGTGTAGGGCAGTTTCTTGATTAATGATTAATGTAGAGGACTCAGCTCACTGTGAACGGTGCCATATCTAGGTAGATGGTCCTGAGTTGTATTTTTAAAAGCAGGCAGAAGAAGCCAATAAGCAGCTTTCCTCCATGGCTTCTGCTTCAGTTCCTGCCTCCAGGTTCCTCCCCTGGTTTCCCTTCAGGATTGTAAGCTGTAAAAGGAAATAAACCTTTTCCTTCCAAGTTGCTTTTGGTCAGAGTTTTATCACAGCCATAGGATGCAAAGCAGCACAGAAACCCAGACTGTCATCCAAGTCACACCATCCTGCCTCTGTATTAGAGGTATTGCCACCATGACTTGCTTCTGTACATACGTTTCTATCTGCTTGTCTCAAGACAAGGCTTTCCATCCAAGCCACCTATAACAAAGAATAATCCCCCAGATTCTTCTGTGCTTTCTTTCTCTGGGTCATTAAGCATGACAACCTAACCATTGAAAGACCAGCACTCAGGTATTGGAACAATGACTCAGTTGTTAAAGTACTTGTCCCACAAAACTAAGGACCTGAGTTCAATTCCCAGCACCCAAGTTAAAGACAAGATGTGGTACCACACAGTATAATCCTAGTGCTAGAAATGCATAGACAAGAGTTCCTGGGACTCTACCAGCCGAGAATAATCAGTGAGCCTCAGCTCTCAGTGAGATACCTTGACCTCTGGCTTCCACATGCACACACATGCAGCTATGCAACACACACACACACACACACACACACACACACACACACTGTAGAGGCAGGGATGTTCTTGAAGCAGATGGAGTGACAGGCTCCATTAAAGTAGCTGTATGTGAGGGGTGTGTGACGCTGGTGGCTGCAAGTTTGTGTGGCCTTAGTTAAGCCCAAACTGAAAGATTCTGAGCTGCACAGGCTCTATAGAGCCCGCTGCCTTGCTCTGGGCTCCCTGTGTTGGGGAGGGGTGGTTGGAACAGCATGCAGACTAGAGTTTATATCCAGGCTCCGGCTTATGACTTGCAAAATTCTAGGGCTATTCCCCCAGGAACTGTTCACTTAGAAGCTTTGTAAATTCTCATGACAGGAGAGCACAGAGAGGGAGACTTCGCAGGGAAGTCCCACACCAGTTTGTCCTCCGGCACCAAGCCATTGATCAGAACACCCCTGTCTCTCTCAATCTACGAGGGGAGGTGATGGGAGCAAACCGCCAGGTTCTGCATCATCAATTAAGAAAATGCCCAGCACTGCTTTGGGGCTATGTTGCCTCCCTGTTACTGATCTGGAGCTTGTCCAAAGGCGAGTAGCCGGCATGCCAGTGGGCAGCTGCCAGGTAAGGCAGTGCTGGAGGCCTAGGACAAGAAATTGAGTTAGCTCCATTCCTGCCTTTCTGAATCTGTCTAGAGAAGAGGGGCTCCCTGTGTCTGATGTCATTAGAATCATTGCAGGTTGGGGAAGGTGACAGCAGTAGACCAGGGATGCTCTCTGAATTCAGGTAAGGAGAAAAGAAAATACCAACATAGTCTTTCCATCTGCCTCAAGGGAAGAAACTGCTATGTGGGTGCAAATGAAGAGCATATACCTTTAGAGGTAGTCTGAGGTGTGACCTGAAGCTGTCCCAGATATGTGCCTTCCTCTGGGCCCTGCATCCCCACTGCTGAGGGGACACTGGGAGGCTGCTACTGGGAAGACATTCCCCACAAGCCCTATTTGGTGCAGCCCCTACTAAAACATGGGAGGTGGCAGGCTGCAAAGGCAACAGAAAATGAGGCCTGACTGAAGAGGTTGGGTGTATAGGAACTGCTCCACCCAAAACAAATTACTGTCATAGGTTGATATTTTAGGGCCCCAAATCACCTATACTACAAAGAAACCAGGGGTAGGGCAGGAATAAAGTATACACACAGCCAACCTCTGCACAGGGATCTGAGTGTGAGCAAGTTTAAGAGAGCTAGTCTCCCAGATACAGACTTCCGTCTGATCAACCATTGCACTCCACACCCTATAGTAGACAAGCAAGGACAAAAATAGGGACAAGCAAGCCTCCTACGGGACATAGGAATGGCTTGTGGAATGAAGAGATGCCTGGCTGCACAGGTAACCAATCCAGGGTTGTCATCGATGAGAAAACAGAAACAGAGCTTAGTGAGCCCCCCAACTGTAGAGGTAGGGATATTCTTGAAGTAGATGGAGTGACAGGCTCCATTAAGGCAGCTGTATGTGAGGTGTGTGTGATGCTGGTGGCTGCAACTTTAAGAAAAAAGAGATGAGCCTATGGACCAGGCAGGCACAAGCCTAGGAGTGCAGAGTCTAAAGAGAATTGAGAATTGGGGGCCAGCCTTAGCTACATAAGAAGAATCTGTCTCTAAATCTACAGATGCAGGGTAGGTCCTTACTACCACTTTCTGGGTGGTTTAGGTAGGGCCAGGAGCAGAGGATATTTTCTACAACCTGAAGCATCCCCTGGCTTCTCTGAGGGTTGAGAGGAGAATGGAAGCCACAGAGTTCTGAAAGAGAGCCACAGAAGCAGAGGTGAGCAGAGCAAGATGATATGAGGGGCTCCAACAATAGAAAGTGGGGTCCAAGTAACTGTGACTTCAGACCATGGACTTATTCATCCAATTCCTGGGAATTCTGCCCAGGAGTATGTGTAGCCTGCACACTGTCAGGTGATGCCAAATAGGCCGATCAGCAAGCCCCAAGTCAAGTGGCTTCTGGTGGGGGCGGAAGTTCTCCCATGGCAGGCCAATACAGAGCTGAGGCAGAGAATTCTTCCCTGGCTTCCTGAAGCAGTAAGAAGGGGTTTAGTGAGCCAGCTCGAAATCTGCAGCCTTGAACCCATAGAAATGTGTGATAGACTTAACATGGCACACAAATCAAGGTGTGCACGGACCTGTCTCCAGATTGCCAATGCTTTCTGTGGCTCCAGAGCCAATTTGACACCCTGAGATATACTGAAATGCAGGCTCCATCCCTCCACAAGTACAGTATATTCCCTGATGCATATCAAAGACCTGCTTAGGCACTACCCAGATCACATTGCGGCCCAGCATTCAAAACATTCATGTTCCACTAAGAATAAAGAGTTGGTTCATGCTTTTAATCCCAGCACTCAGGAAGCAGAGGCAGTTGGATTTCTGAGTTCGAGGCCAGCCTGGTCTACAGAGTGAGTTCCAGGACAGCCAGGGCTACACAGAGAAACCCTGTCATAAAAAAAAAAAAAAAAAAAGAGTTGGTCAATAACTGGACCAACTCACAGTAGACTCGATTTCTACCTTAAGCACTGAGCAACTGGGTTTTTTGTTTTGTACAGTTCTGGGCAGAGGGGACAAATAGTGCTCTGAATAACAATTGTCCCTACAAGATTCCAACAGGAAGCCAGGTGTGGTAGTATGCTTGTAATCCTAGCACTCAGAAAGGTGAGAAAACAGTATGGCAAATTCCAGGACAGCTTCAAAAAGCGATCATAAAGGAGGTTCCAAAAGGCCAGGACTGAGTAAAGAAGCTGTCAGAAAGATAGGCCTAGAACATCAGCCACCCACTCTACGATCTCAGGCAAGAGACTCCTGCATGTCTGCCAAGTGTCTACACTGTGGGCAAACAGCACAGAAGAGCGTGTCCGCCTGCGTGGAGCCCGTGTCTTCATAGCAGATTCAAATTTACATTTTTAAAAAAAGAAAGTAAAATATAATGTCACCGAAAGGAAATAAAAGCCAGAGCAAAGGCACCACCACAGATGATCTTTGATAAGCCATTCAGAAGTCTTCCTAACAAATAATGGGTAAGCAAAGGAAGGAGTCTTGTGGAAAAAAAGGGGAGACCTTTACAGAAAGAGCAAGTGTGAAGGGCCTGGGGTCAGAAGGAGATGTCAAAGAGCAGCGTGACACTTGGGCGAGTAGACGTGGACTGTGGATGCAAAAACAGGAGAGGGTGGCTAGTTTTTATCCAGACACCTTGACCACCACAGTAAGACGTTCGGCTTTGTCCTGAGCCCTTGGCAGGTTTGAAGCAATGACTGGTTCTGTACTGGATGCAGATTACTCAACTAGTGGGCAAAAGAAACCAGAATGGGAGAAGTGTCACGAGCCCAGTGGGGTACAGCTGCCATTGTACAGAGGAGCAAGGGAGAGAAGTCATAAGACTGGGAACAGGCCAAGCCCAGGGACATCCAGGCATTCCCTGGCCCAACATACTGGAAACCAGCCTTCAACCCTGCTTTCCGTTAGAACTCAGAGATGTGACCTGTATGCTGCCCGTGCTGTGATGCCTGGGGGCTTTGTTGACCTGGAAGGATGCCAACCCATGGGTAATCAGTTCCTGGAGATTGAGAATGATTGCCTCCATCTTCCTCCTCCACAGAAAGCATCTCTGACTACCTTCTCCACCAGGCTCTCCTACCACTTCATACTATCACTACACCAACTATGCAGAGTGGAAACCAGACTAGACCTGAATCCCAACATGCCCTGAGCCTGTTTTAGTTACTCACAGGGGACAACACCAACCCTGTCTCACCAGCCATGCCTAGCCTGCAGAGACCACAGCCAAGAGTCCTGCCCACAGATCCCTCTTCTTCTGTCTCCTGACCTGCACCTGGGAGCTGAGAACAGCAAACTCTCTCTTCAGGGCTGGGGACATATCTCTATTGACAAAGTGCTTGCCTTGAAAAAGTGAGAACCCAAGCGTGCTCCCCCAGAAGTCACAAGAGAAGAAAAGAAGAGGAGGAGGAAGAGGAGGCATCAACATAGTAGAAAACAACTATAATCTCTGAGCTGGGAAGGGAGCAATGGAGATTCCCAAAGCCTGCTATTCAAGCAGGCTGATCACCTTAGAGAGTTCTAGAACAATGAGAGACCCTGGCCTCCATGTTCATGTTAACAGACTATATACATGAACACACATGCACTCCCCCCCCCCCAATGTTCATCTCTGTTCTTCTGGCCTTACATTGCTTTGGTAATAATAAAATCTACATGGAAGGATGTCAGGTACCATGTCATCCTATGGGGAAGGAGCCAGACTGAAGAGTGCACACCGGAACCTGATGAAGATGGGGCCTCAGGGCATGCCTGACAGGGCCACCCTGAAGCTACCCACTTCTGTCTGGTCAACCTTTGTCTTCTCACTGATGTTCTGCCCAAAGGGGCTATTACTCAGCAGCCATGGTGTCTCAGTGCAGATTGCTGTAGGAACTCTGTCTAAAGCCCAGAAGTTCGTTCCCGGGGTCCCACAGCTGTCCCTGTGCAGGCAGGCCTAAAAACATGGAGTTCACCCACATATTAAGGTGGTGGAGGCATCCACTCTTGAGCAGAGACCAGCCACTTACAAGGCAGATGAAGAAACATATTCCCTAGGACACCTTCCACTCTCATTTAAAACAAAGGGGATGGAGAGGCCATTTGATACCTGTTCAGTCTGCAACTTTCAGGACAGACAGACATCAGCAACCTGAGATCCCAAGACATGGACCCAGGCACCAGGATGGTCAGAGAGGAGCACCAGGACCCCTTGCAACAGGCCTGCCTACCGTAGATGTGTTTTCACATGCTCAAACATGAAGAAAAGCCAAGCTGCTTGGAGCCAATCAAATTGTGCCCCTGTCTCTTTAATAAACAAACCCATGTGCACGTTAACAGTGTTGAAAATTCAATTTAAACTCTTTGTCTGTTGCTGCTTACTCTAAAGATGGTCTTTCTTTAACAACAGAGCACCAAGGAGTCGTTAGTGCTCTCTCTTCATTACTTCAAAAAACCAATCATTAGACACCAGAGTATATACGTAATTAGAAAATCACTTCCTTTGCAATCCAAGCTAAGTAGTTTACATACTGTAATTACAGGGACAAAATCAATTTTTAATCATTTCCCTGATTGGGCTCATCAGCTCTGTGGGAACATTGTAACCTGCTTGTTGTGCAAAAGTAACATCTGGGCTAAAACAATTACCCTTTGTTTGCTACAATATTCCTTAAATCTTTTTGCATAAAAAAAATGAAAACATGCAGATAAGATATTTGGATGTCTTTTTGTCCTTGATCAACACACACCCGAAAGTTCTCCTCGTGACACAGCCGCGTGTCCCCCAGAATTTACAGCTTAACGGTACACATACAAGGAATGGATTTGTGTGTGTGTGTGTGTGTGTGTGTGTGTCTTTTTTTTAAGCCAGTGAGATAAAAGTATCTGATTGTTTTAAAGATCCATTCAACTGTCTAATTGTTGCATGGCTAACACATGGTATTCAAACATCCCACATATTACAAAAGCTCATCTGGGGTAATCATGGGTAACTATTATTGCGGCGGTTTACACTTTTCTAATACAAATGAATGGATTTTATCAAAACTTTTAAAAAAAATCTAAAAAGCTGAGTATGTGTGAAAAATAGCTGGTATGAATTGGCAAGGCGAGCCTGAGCATTTTGTTCTCTTAATAGGAAATGACCTCATTTACACTGGAGTAATAATTAGTACTGCTTCACTGACAGTTAAGAAAAAAAACTTTCCCAGTATAATACAGCAGCCTTGCCTTTGTTAGGCGATCTACATTGATTATTAACCCTTGCTGAGAAAGTCCACATTTTATTCTGGGTTCCACTGTGCCCTTGCTTGCTGGTAAAAGATAAAACTAGCTATTTTGGAAACCTTTCACCCAGATTTCCAAAAGTTGTTTATATATTGGAGCTCCTGAGTGACCATCTGAAACACTTGGTGTCATCTTTGAAGATATATAGTAAGCCCCCACCATTGCAATGACCAGCCACCAAGGGCCCCCACTAAGTTCCCTGCACTCCCCTGGTGGCCTGGTCCTCCCTGGCCTTTTGATGTTTATTGGTTTTGATTATGGCTTGTGAGTTTCCCAACCTACAATTAATTCATAGTCAAAACAGGCCTGCAGGAAAAAGGAGAGGAATGGTGTGTGTTGAGGCAAAGAGTGTATAGCCATGCTAGGCCTCAGCCCAGCTGATAGAACAGAAGGTAAAGGTGTCTAAGAGACTAAAGAACAGTCCGGGAAGCAGCCAGAAGATCTATAAATACACACACACACACACACACACACGCACGCACGCACACTGTCCTGAAGGGATTTGATCCTCCACTAAACTCAAAACAACTATTAGCTCGTGTGTTTTATGTATTTACTAGGCACCCCAGTGTTCTAAATTCCAATACTCCTGGCTTCACTCATCTAGGAAGCAGTTCTGTGAAGCGGGGGCTGTGACCATGATCTTTTGTGGGTAGGAAACTGAGGAACTAGCCATGAAGCAGAAGAGCTGAGGTGTAAACTTGAACAGGATAGCCTGTGTTAAGAACCACTCTGCCACACTGGATGGCTCAGCGGTTAAGAGCACTAGCTGCTCTTCCAGAGATCCTGAGTTCAATTCCCAGCAACCACATGGTGGCTCAAGACCATCTGTAATGGGATCTGATGTCATTCTCTGGTGTGTCTGAAGACAGCTGACAATGTATTTACATATATTAAATAAATAAATAAATAAACATTTTTTAAAGGAGGGGGTGTGGTTTTCCAATGGAGAGGGCATGGCCTAATGGAGGGGGTGTGGCCTAATGCCTACTACTCAAAGACACCCGATGATGACCCTTATAACTTACAAGGCAGGCACAATCCTCACTAGGCTCCTAGTCCTCATTTCTAGGAGGTAAATAATACCATGAGAGCAAAATAGAGACGAGCTGATCCCATTAGAACACAAGCTGAGTGATGTTTGTTCCCCAGAAAGTAAGAAACACGAATGGAGCCAAGTGAAGTCACTGGCATGAAGCAATCTGCACACACGCAGGATCAGAGTGCTAGTCACTGAGAGCCAGGCCTTGGAAGGCTCCACTGGAAGGGGGAGATACTGGTTTGTCCAGTATCTCTGCTCTGCCTGATCCCTGTTTCCTATCATTCTTAACAAAAAAACCACAAAGTAGTTATGGACCCAATAAGATGACAGAGTACAGAGAAAAGATGCTGGAAAATTTGTGATGCTTTCTAACACGCTGTCACATGAGCAGAAGTACCTCTTCTGTCAGTAGCATCGCCAAATCACCCGGGTGACACAGCAGCCTTTCCTGAGCGGAAGTGCACAAGAGCAGGAAAGCGCTGTGGTTCTCAACTCACCTGCGCTACCCATAAGCCACTGCCAATCGCTGAAGCTCTGCAATCAGGCCATCCTGGGCCATCAGACTGGGTAACCTCTAGCCAAGTGTGGCTACTAAACACTCAAATTACAACCAGTGCAAAGTGAGGCCGGCTATAACCTTAAGATGGAAATCACACTTAAAAAAATGCAAAAGGTCCTATTAATATTTTTTCCCCTGCCATTGTTGTCCTGAATGTAGTCTCCCTATGTAGCCTGGGTTCATCTTGCATTCACAATCCTCCTACCTCGGCCTCCCAAACCCTGGGATTACAAGTGCATGCTGCCCTACTCAGGTTCATTGATATTCTTCATACTTTTCTGTATAGTAAATGATATTGTTGGAGGTAAGTGGAATTACAGACTACAGCCTTCCCACCAATTTTGTTTCTTTTTGTCATGTGTAGTTGTTAGAACACCCAGTACCAAGTACCTTAAAGCGTAGAAAAGAGAGGGAGGGAAGGAAAGATGGGGGGGGTGAACAAAGGAAGGAAAGGAGGGAGGGAAGGAAGGAAGGAGAGAAAAATCAGAGTACTATGCTGACAACTGAATTGGACTGTGGTTAAAAATAAAAACAAAAAAAAAACGAAAAACAAAAAACTGACTTGAGTGCTGAGGCCAGTATTTTATTATGTGTCAGCTGAATGTTGATCCAAGAGATCTAGGCCAGACAAAAGCTATGCACATTTTGATTGGACCATCTTGACCTTTCCCCTACTGTGATCACTCTGTATTCTGGCTCACTTATTCTTTTACTTTCATAAAATTAATCATTTAGTAAGCCAAGCTTATTGGTGGAAAGTGTGGAATATGCAAAATATCACAAGTAGGAAAAGAGCACCCATCCATAGTTCCATTATCCCGTGAGGGTAATGGCACTATTTTGGTGCACTGGGTCTTTCCTGTGTGTGTGTGTGTGTGTGTGTGTGTGTGCGCGCGCGCGCGCGTGCGTGCACGCATGTGTACTTACTTGAGAACATACTTAATTTGTGTCTTTGTTTTGATGGTTGGTTGGTTTTTATATGTATGGGTATTTTGCCTGCATATATGTCTGCACTCACATGCATGTCTGGTACACTCAGAAGCCAAAAGAAGGCATCAAATCCCCTGGAACTGGAGTAACAGATGGTTGTAAGCAACCTTGTGGGTGCTAGAAATTGAACCCAGGTCCTCTGCAAGAGCAGCTGTTGCCCTAAACCACTGAGCCATCTCTCCAGCCCCAATGTCTTTGATCTTAAATTCCCTAAACCTGAAGTCCCAAATGTAAACAGGTACTGTTGCATTAAATACAGGCTACAGGCTGGAAGGCTGCTTTGTAGGGACACACAAAGGAGAAAGAGCTGCTAGCACAGCAAGATGAGCCCCACTGAGAAAGACTCCAGAGATACCCAAGAAACAGTGAGACACAACTATACAAAGAAAACTCAATAAGAAAGAAACAAATTAGTTAAAAACAGGTAAAAGAGGGGGCTGGAGAGATGGCTCAGTGGTTAAGATCACTGACTGCTCTTCCTGAGAACCTGAATTCAATTCCACAAAACCACAGGTGACGATCAACCATCTATAATGGGATCCAATACCCTCTTCATGTGTGTCTGAAGAGAGTGACAGTATACTCACATTCACAATAAATAAATAAATATATAAATCCTTTTTTTTAAAAAAAAAAAAAAAAAGGGTAAAAGACTTAAACAAACACCTCACTAGATAAGACCTAAACACAGTGCCTCACACCTGTAATAAAAGCACTTGAAGCCAAAGGAGGAAAATCACCATAAATTTGAAGCCAGTCACAGCTACATAGTAAGTTCTAGGCCATCCTTGGCTATGTTGTGAGACCTTGTACAAGAAAAGAGAAGAAGAGAGAAAGGAGAGGCAGAAGAAAATAAGAGAGGGAGAGGAAGGAAGGGAGGGAGGGAGGAAGGGAGGGAGGAAGGGAAGGGAGGGAGGAAGGGAGGGAGGAAGGGAGGGAGGAAGGGAAGGGAAGGGAAGAAGGGAAGGGAGGGAGGAAGGGAGGGAGGAAGGGAAGGAGGAAGGGAAGGGAGGGAAGGAGGGAGGAAGGGAGGGAGGAAGGGAGGGAGGAAGGGATAAGTAAAATAAGCCCCACACCCCTGTCATTAGAGAACCGCAAAGTGAAGCAGAAATAGGTACTTTTACACACTTATTGTAGTGGCTAAAATCCAACACCATGATAACACCAAAGGTTGGCAAGGATGAGAAACCATGGGGTTTCCAACTCATTGCTAGTGAGAATGCAAAACAGTACGGCCACTTTAGAAGACAGTTTGGCAGTTTCTTACAGAGCTAAATATAGCCTTACAATACAAGCAAGCTGCATGTTCCTTGGCCTATAAAGAAGCTGAGATTTTATGCCCATACAAGAAGTTACTCACACATACTCAAGGCAGAACATTTAAGGGATGGAATCATCTTTAACACCATTGTCAAGCCTAAGAAGCAGCCAAAGGTATCCTGCAGTGGGTGAATGCACATACTGTGGTAAGTCCATACAATGGAAAAGTATTCAATACTGAAAAGAAGTGAGCTTAGCTATGAAAATATACAGAGATAGTTTAAATGCCTATGTCTACATGAAGAAGCCAATCTTAAAACTCAGTTCAGGAGGCCGAGAGATTGAAGATGTTGAGTTCAAAACCAGCCTGGAATATAGAGACCTTGCCTGAAATGGAAAAAAAATGAATCATCCAGCTACACAAAACTACCATATATTCTGAAAAAGATACCAGTGGCTATCAGAGGTTCAGAGATTCGGGGGAGGGATGGGGGAGCAAGCATACAAACTTTGTAGGGCAGCAAAACTAATTACAATGTAGTTAAGATATGTGTCCCTCCTCACAGTTCAGAGCCCTGAGAATGTACCCTACAATGCAAAGGAGCAGATCACAGAGTAAACCACAGACTCCAGTTAGAGACAATGCACAATCATCTAACAGAGAAGACTCTGAATGTCCCCAACAGAAAAGATGTCTCTGTCTGAGGTAGCAGAAATGCTAGTCACACTGGTATGACCATTGTCTAAAGTATGCGGACCCTGAAA
>JADRCH010000246.1:536297-596297 GCA_019843965.1 Rhynchomys soricoides | reverse complement strand
GTGTGTGTGTGTGTGTGTGTACCTAAGCCTAGGAGTTTCTAGGAAGATGCTTCAGAAGGAAGCCAGGTGGAAGGCTTACTTACTTGGAGATACACAACAAAGGGAAAATGAGGTCTAATCGTAATCCATAAACAGAAAAACAAGCTAGCGTGCACACACACAGACCTGTGGCTACAGGAGCTGTCTTCTTACAAACGGAGCAGCTAAAAACTTGATGAGCACAAACATTTTTGACCTGGGGCTGAGTTGGGGAGTGGGTCAGGAAAGAGGAGTAGAGCATCACGGGAGAGACCGGTGTCCTCATTCATGGTCATGGTCACCTTTTATATTTACATCCCAGGAATACCCTGAAATTTCACCTCTAGTAGGTACCAGCATTAAGTCTACAGGTCAGGGTATTGAGGATCAGATCACCAGAGGCCCCAGGGTTCCAAGCTCAAGGACAAGTCAGAAACACCATAGGCACTTTCCAAGATTGCTAGGCTGGCTCTCATAACCACAGATAGACCAAGGCTAAATAACTGATATTTACTGAACATTTATTATGTGTCAAACACTGGGCCCATCTCCATTATCCTGCTTTATCTAATGTCCCTGAGAAGTCTTCCCTTGCAGGGTCCTCTGGCATGCAGAAACCATCTCCAAATTTGCCTATTTCTGAGTGCCAGCACTGATCAAATCGGCTCCCAGTCTACCTACCTGTCAGACACAGGGAGCTTGTGTTATCCCTCTGTTTGCAAGGAGTAGAGAGGCTCCAGCTTATAGGAACCTTAAAACACATCTCATCCTCCTTACAGTCGTCCTCCGAAAGTTCTAGAGATTGAACTAAACAAACCCAGCTAGCCTCCTGGACAGAGGGGTTGGTTACACATAAGCATGGCAGAGTTAGAACATCTTTTCTGAGGGCAAAGTTCCTATCTCCGTGGGAAAGACACGCTATTGCTCCCCCATAAGTACCAACTACTCATTTCTCTGAGCACTGAGTACCCAAAGAGCTCAGAAAACAAGGGGTCCTTCTCAGGTCCTGGAAGATACACCCAGGCCCTGGACAGATTGCTTCCCAAGCAGGGTGTCACTGTTGAGCTCTCCCTTTCCAGTGAACCCCCAAGATAGCTCAGAAGCACAGGGGTTTCCAAGACCTCTCAAGCCACAGCCTCAAAGCAAGAAATCTAAGCACAGCCTGCAGGCAGGTGCCACAGACAGCACTCCTGTGACCCAGAGACCACGTATGCTTTGACTGCATATCAGCCCAATATCACTTAGCAGAAGGGTTTCTGTCACTTTGATCCCTTCGAGAATCTTGGTGGGACTACTCACTGCCAGCCCTGTCCCTGTTTCCAAGGACCTGCATCCCAACAGGACATGGACAGGAGAGAAGAGGATGCTGAGGTCCGGCCCTCCCACTCTGGGTCTCTCAGCCAAGGAGAAGAACTGGACTCTGCTCTTAGCTATTTTTCATGGACTGGTGTTGTTTTTCCTTTGTGAAACTCCACCAGCACCACCAGCACCACCTAAACCAAACTGCATTTCAGGAAGGGGTGAACTACATTTTTCTTCATAGCTTTGAACCTGTGGGCCTCCCACAGTGCCAGTAATTGCTTTGCCAAAAAGATACAGAAGTGAGCCCATGAGCAGCATGAGCCTCCAAGGGTGGGTGGGAATCCATCAAAAAGCATTCACTCCAGTGTGGCTTCCCCTCATCTGCCAGGGAGATGTGCTGCAAAGAGGAGGCCTGAGCAGCATTCCCCCATGTCAGTTCCTCACTATTGTCCTTGGGCCACTGAACTTAATACTACTTTGCTATAAATTAACTTTAAGTCAAGTCATTTTTAAAACTTACTCTCACCTTGAGAAACAACTGTGAAGTCATAGCTCTGATGTTAGTTACGTTTCTCTAACAGGGCTTACGATACCTAACTTTCAAAACTTAAACTCTGTGTATTACCCAAAATTGCCTGACAGATTTCAAGCCTCACTTGGAAAGACCTCAGCAAGAGACATAGGTAGATGAGTCTATGAGGAAGGTCTCAGTGTCCTTGGGATAGGACTGAGTTGAGAGGTACTGGGGACATGTCACCACTGCCTGAGCGGGCCACATGTCACCACTGCCTGAGCCGGACACATGTCACCACTGCCTGAGCCGGACACATGTCACCACTGCCTGAGCTGGCCACTTCTTCTCTGCAGTTGAAGCAGAGACTTAGATACAGCAGCCATAGCTGATTCTCAAGCCATAACTTCCTGATGGAGAGTTATCCCCTCCTCTCATTTCCCAGCCCAGAGAAATATTCTCAATAACCATGAAGTGAATAGCCAATGAATTTTATTACCATTCCATCTTAAACTTACCACCAAAAGGATCAGTAATCGCCAAGAGAGTTCTGGTTGTAAAAAGTATGGGGTTTATCAATTAAGAGCACTGGCTGCTCTTCCAGAAGACCCAGGTTCGATTCCCAGCACCCACATGATGGCTCATAACCGTGTATAACTCCAGTTTCCAGGAGATCTGATGCCCACTTCTGGCCTCTGCAGGCATTGCACACATGTGGTGCAGACATACACATGCAGACAAAACATAATGATAACAACAACAGCAGCAACAACAACCTTAAAGTTACAAAGAAAAAAGCAAATAGCCAAGATGTCAAGGGTGGCCAGGCTCCTGTTTTCACCACTAACCCTTCCGGTCCAGGCCTCTCAACCATGGGACTACAGCTTCTGTCCAACATTGCCCTCCACCCGATGAGAATCTTCTTTCCCCACTTGCAAAGTTTAAACAAGTAACTGTGGAGACTCTATGAAACTTGAGTGTCTGCAGCGCACCAGTAAAAACACCATGCCGCCCCCCCCCCAGTAAGGACAGAGAGATGCCTAACACCACATGAGATAGGATGCAGAAGTCACAGATCAGCCACTCCACAGCTGACCTGTTGCGATACAGAAAGCAGAACTCCCCAGAGTTCATGCATGCATAAGATATTTAAGATGTCAGTCGCTCTACGTTTTACAGTTCCTTTTGGTCAAATAGTGAATTGGGAAGAAAATAAAACCATCCTCTTTTATATACCTTGAGGCAGCCAGTTTCACCCTGGAGTGTGCATCAGAAACCTCCAGGGGTGGGGGCTAGTTCACACACCAGCCAGATCACCAGCGGCCCCACCAGTCGGTCTGATTGCAGAGGTGTGAGAATTTGCATTTCTAACCAGTTGCCATGTGACCTCTGCCCTCTCTAACCAGGTTCCCACTTGGAAGATCATCGCTTGTGTTCCTCTCAGGATCCTGCTGCTGTACGGACAGATCCACTCCTCTGCTCCCCACTCTATCGCTCTGGTAATGTGAAATTTCTGATTATCTGAGGAGTGTGAGGTCTCTTCTCTTTAAAGTGTAATCACCCATATATGAGAGCATCAGAATATAAATGACGCAGAAAAAGCGAAGACATTGGATGCCAGTTCCCACTCTGTGCACATCACCATCTCCTCTCCCCAGAGCTGCAAATAAAATGAGACAGGGGACTCTGAATTCATGCCAGTTTCCCTTAGATTTACCCAGCAGCCCCCAGTACTAGCCCTAGACATTCAGCAGCTCTCACTCTCATGGAAGAACCTTCTTTTGACAACAGATGGAGACCACCACAGAAATTCACAACTAGTCATGCAGGCAACAGCTGACGGGAGTGCTCATCCTCAGTTGGTACAGTACAGCACAACCCTTACACTTAAGGTGCAAGAAACATCTCGGGAGAGGGGTGGAGAGATTATAGGAGCCAAAGGACCAGGACTGTGTGATGGTGTCTCCTATCTATGACAGGGAAGCTGCGCCCGTGACATCTCAACAATGTGGTCTCCTAAACAAGACCAGCACAGTGGTAATACCAGTTGACAAGCCAATGTGGACGGAGGAAATCTGACAAAGCCTCAGCCTTGGATGAATAGCTATAGGCAATTAACGGCTGTTAAGAGGGGAGACAGTCGGTCTCTAATCCAAGTGGTCAGCCCTAAACATGCCTGCATAGGAGCAACAGAGTGTGTGTGTGTGTGTGTGTGTGTAAAACAGTAATAATTAAAGACAAGGTCAGGAATTTGAGATGGATTTGGGGGAGCATGGGAAGAGTTAGAGAAGATCAAGAGAAAGTAGAAATGATGTGAATACAGCGCTCATGCATTAAATTATCAAGATACTAAAAATTAAAATATTAAATTATCAAGATACTAAAAATTAAAATGGAAAACTTTATCCCAGAAGTCTATGATGCCTTTAATGTTACACTACACAAGAACAACAGTGAAAAGAAAATTCAGAATAGAACCTGTAGAGCCTACTCAACAAGCTACTAATAACACAAAAACGAACATTTATCAACCATTCATCTATCCAATGATCCTGACCGACTAAGAAAACCAGGACACTCTCTGGTTCTAGAAGACTCTTCCATCCCAAAGGCATTTTCAACTATACCTGAACTGTGCAAAACCCTACAATATACACTTTATTATGAGATACTTTTTCCCAGAAAGGCCCCTTCACTTATGTCATTGTTGGGCTCCGGGGCTGTATCTGCTTATGAGTGAGATTCACTCTTTTCTCAGTTCACCAGGAAGATGGAGTCAGTTTTGTTTTTAAAAGTCCCTTCTGTGACCAGTTGCTGGTGACACTCCCAGGCCAACTACTTCTGTCTGACCTGAACAGCCTACCTCCTTGTCCTCTGATGAGAAATTTCACAGGCAAATGGTCAATCAGGAGAAGACACACATGTACGTGCATGTGTACAAGCGCTCACACACACACACACACACACACACACACACACACACACACACACGGTGTGCAGATCCAAGTGAGGATCGGAGGGGATACAGAAAGGGGGAAAGCATCTTGTCCTTCTCTCTTGGTTCTGAGGGCCCAATGAAACCAGTGACAGGATGATTCACTCAGAGACAGCATGGGAGAAAAGAAGCTAGCTGACTCCAGTTTCAAGATCCAAAGTTTACCCAAAGAAACAACTATCCACCCAGACTCTTACCAAGCATGCATTTAGAGATGGGTCCATTTAGAGATGGGTCTCACCAGCTAGCTGACCAGACCCTGGCCTTGCAGGGCTCAACGGCCGTCCCTCCCAAAGAGTGGCAGCCTGCCCTAGGAGGCAAGCCTTCTTCTACATTCAAAGCAGCACTCCCCAGCGCCACTCTGTTTAGTTCTTCACTGTAAACAGAGTCGACCCCAAGCTGGTCAGCTGCTAGCCACATGGTGGTAATGAGCCCAAGAACCAGGAGTTCACAATTATTTCAGATTTACTCTCTTCCTGATCTTTCATTTTATCAGCAAAAACATCCTCTTGGCAATGTGGATGGAGCTAAAACTTAAATTTTAAAAAAAGATAAAGGAAGACCGCGGAGAGCCCAGAGAAGGAGCGGCATTCGAATATGGGGTGTTCAGGCCTCAGACTTGGCCTTGGCCTTTTGCTGTCTTTTAACATTAAACATTTGCCCCACCTTCGAAAAGATAAATGTGGTTTTTGATGACAGCCAATGTTATCTGAGGATTAAAATAGCCCTCTTGCAGTGCTCAACATTAAAGTCTTCCGCGTTTGCAAAATTGCAAACAGATGCAACTCAAGTACCTGCAAACGATCTGCCAAGTCCAATTTCAAAAGGGAGATTTCAAAATATGTGGAAGTCATTAGGACATGTATTATTTTTGCAATGAATAGGCGCCAGGAGTGTCTCAAGGAGCAGATGGGTGCTACTTTGTTTATAAAAGATCAACAGAATATTCGGCTGCAAATGAAGACATATAAGCTATATGAAACAATTATGGTAAAATGGCGAACATTTCAAAGCTAATTGTAATGGTCTTTTAAGATCTGAATTCCTCATTTCTTACTGCATGCTAAAATATCATTTTAGTTTTGGGTCTTGATTGATATAATTACCAAAATGACAGAAAATTAAAGCAAATGCTGTCAGTTTCACTGTTGTAGACGTTCTCGGTTTATCACTTGTTTACAGTTGCACCAATACTGATAAATGAATATTTTTCAACATGAATAAAAAATGTGACCTCCGTCTACCGGAAATCTTCAAAAAGGACAGCCCTGAACGCAAAGAACGCAGACAGAGTGAACCTCAAACTGCATTATCACAGGCTTCCAAATAGCCTCTCTCTCTTCAGCTTCAAAAGACTTGTTAATAAAAATCTCCACGATACAGCAGAAGCAAAACAGAACTCGCAAATGCTCCAATCATCCAGGTCCCTCAGTGTGCCTGTGTCACTGCCCAAGCAGGATGGAGTTAAACCTCTGTTCCATTTGCCTGTTTTATATTGGTAATCATGTGAATTAGATAATTACTCATGGAAAATGTGATTAAACATACGTCGCTATTGCCAATACCGAATCATGAAGACAGGGCATTGCTGCGAATTGCTTTTAACATAAATAGCAAACTGGGCTCGTAAAAAATGTCCAGTTAGGCCAATATCTGATGATAGATGGGCTGATCCTATGACTTGCAAAGATGCAAATCCCATACAGGCAAAATGAGGAGTCACGTGATACACCCCGGGTACACATTTCCACACAAAAGACTTCTTTGCTCAGAATGTGTTCAAAATGTCAGCAAGTCCTACAAAGTTGAGCCTGTGTCCTACAATTAAGTTTCCTTGGGGACTGGCACTAGGTGGGTTGAAGGAATACTCTGTGCACATCTGTAAGTTGAAGGGAGGGATTTAAAGGGGGTGGTGGGGGGAGAAAGCTAGGCTTAGGGGAAGCAAAGAGGAAAACGCCCAAAAGGAAGGACAGTAGAGGCAGGTCACCAGCTCCTCACTTCCCCAGCCCAGTTGGCAAGCAGGCAGGCAGGCTCGAGCTTTCCAGGTTTGGTTCCCTTAATCACCCCCAGTCAGGGAGCCATGGAAAGGGAGGCCATGGGCCTCAGCGCTTCCTATCTTGACCAACCTCTCCAGAAAAGCTTTCTGTAAATCTTTCAACCACACACATATATTCTCCCATGACAGGGGCCTTGCAGACGGAGACCTGCACCCTACAATCACTGATGAAATTTGTATTGACTCCAAAATCAAAAGTAATGAGAAGAAAATTGGTTCACAGCCTGACCCGACAGTTCCAGACTGCTGTATTGAAGTTGCAAAAAGACATTTTTTTCATTGTCTCCAGATTTCAATTAACGACATCGAGCCGTCCCATCCTCCTATTACTAGTGTGAACAGAAGATCAGGTTTAAGAAGTTTCACTAAATTAATTACTGTAATAGTATCCTGCCTTTCTGGAAACCCTCCGTGGTTGGTGAAGGGAAGACATTCTTTTACAAATTGTGGGATGCACAGCATCCACATGCCCCTCCCCCCGGATGCCTGCATCCCAACACGTTATTTCTTCAGGGTCACATGTGTGTCTATGAAATGGCATGTACATCCAGGCTGCATCACCGCTGGGCAGTTATGAAACTACAGCTCACCTCAGCTGCAACTGCATCTCTGCAAATACTTCTTGTTGAGTTTCAGTGCCTAAGCTGCAAAGTCTTATTACCCCCAAGATCTTATGCCATCTGCTCCCCACAAATTATTAGCAGTGAGCCCCACAAACCATCACCATGAAAGCCACCAACATGGGCTGGCCTCTTTGCATAGAAGAGACTAAAGGAATATAACCACCATTGCCCCTGTCTTGAGTAAAAATGCAAATTATGCCACACGGTGCTAAATTATTCTGGGATATTTCATAATGTGAATTAATACCCACTAGAGGCTAAGCCGAGATCATCAAACTCATTTCACATAAGACAACGAATTTAACCACCCGTGACTCTATGACTGAGAAGTTAACAGGGTCTCTAGCAACACCAGTCACTCCAAGGTAGAGCGTCCTAAACACAACTGCCCATTTTCAAGACCGTCCGGCCAAGGTAACTTCTCCACTCTCTGCAGACAGCAGAACATTTGATAGGTGCTCAGGATGTCTGTTCACTGAATGATAAAATCCATCCCATGATGCTCCAGCTGCCTCTAGTTACCATTCTTAACAAACCCAAGGTTCAAAAAAAAAAAGAAAAAAAAAAAAAGATCTGATTTCATCAAAGTTAAAATAAATCATTCCGACTCCCCAAGCTCGGCACAGTCAGGCTGCCCGCTTCTTGTTAGCAAAAACAAATGTCATCTTTTCAATCTGCGTTTCAGAGTCCACATTCCAGTGGAGGGTTAAATGATTCTTTTTTTTTCCCAAATGTGAACAATCAAATGTGAGACAATGCTCACAAACAGGGGGGGGGGGGGGGGGGGAATCAAAGGCTCTGTAGCCCAATGCCAAATGTATCTGTAATGCACTTGAACAATAAGACAGGCTGTCCCTACCCCAGAATAACACTGCCCGTATGAATCCCAGGAATTCAGTGTATCTGACAGTTTCTCTCAACCACCCATAACATTCTTGCCTGTCTCACTGGAGCTGGCAAAGGAGAATTCTGTAATTGAGTGGTAGAGAACATGTGCCCTCCTCGCTAGAAGATGACAGATGGATTATAAAAACTTCAAAGCCGAGCGCTTGGAGCACCAGGGGAGAGATAGTGGGCATTTGAGCTCTCTGTCTTTACCCAGGAGACAATGAGGCTGTGACATGGAGCATATATCAAGGAATGGTGTAACTAGATAGACGTAATCTCTCTTTTCACTGGGTCTTTAACATTCTGTTAGGGACAAGTTTCAGACCGGCTAAAGTACAGCCGTCTTCATGCTAATCGTCACAGGGCCTCGGTGACATGGGCCCCCCTTTTCAATTGTGGTTAAATCAGTCTTCTCTGCAAACTGATCTTTTTTCTTTCTCTTTTTTTCAGGAAGAGCTTCTGCTTTAGGAAGGAGGTGGTTAAAGAAAAGTTGGGATTATTGTCTTTTCTGACTCATTAATCTACTGAAGCCTTGCTTCCTTCCGTACGACTAAGGAAGGACTCTCACCAGCGCTTGTCCATCCGTTGCCTATCTGAGAGCTCTACTAGGACTCTCCTGAGCCCATCAGAAGCTGTTGGTATCTCTCCACAGGTCTCCAGAGACCAAGCCTCCCTATCTCCTCCCTTCCCACAGCCAGCCAGGACACAGTAGCACCACAGGCAGTGAGGACACAGTCCCGTTCCTAATGACAGACCTGGTCACTTCTTGCCCCCACATTTCAGCAGAGAAGAGCAAGCCAAAACAAGGCAGAAACGATCCACAAGCAGTTCTTAAAATCCAGGCTGGAGCCTACTGGGCAGCATCAGGAAAGCTGTCTCTGGTCCCACCTAGAAGCCACTGCATAACCATTCCTATTGATTTGATGAATTGTCAGCCAAGACCCCCAGAAAAAAAAAAACTTAAATTTTCTATGTCTCTTAAAATTTTGATAGAGGCATAAAATGGCTTATAGAATCTAATTATAGCAACGGACTTCAAAAAATGTCTCAATGTCAGAGATTAGTGAATCAAAGGCACATTTTTAAAAATCGATTCTTCCTTCTGAATATTAACAGTATTTATCATTCACACTGCCCTCTAGAACCCTCCTCCACCCCACCACAAGGGTCTCCCTGTACCAATTAGGCCACCAAAAACCAATTCACTCTGGATGCTGGGGAGTAAGAGCCCCACCGGGGCAGGACCGCACTTCTAGATCTGTAGCTTCTTGCCACCATCACTGTCACCATCCTTCCCAGCCACTGTCTGTCCTCTTCAAAGTACCATAGGACAAATGGAGTTAAGCTAGAAATATTTTTATGAGATTCACCACAAACTTTGTAAAATAATCAGACACGCCCTCAATGCTCTTCTCATTGGGACCCCACTCTTCCAAAGTCCCCACATCGAGTCTTAAATGCCCCAGGACTCACCAAGCTGGGATGAGCAGGGGTCGGTCTATACCCTCCATCACACCTCCGCTGTTTGCCAGGCAGACACCGTCGGACTCACAGGTGGTTATGAATATGTCTGCTGACTCAGAGATAAGGGAGGCATGTGTCCCTGCATCGCTCCACACAAGTAGGAAGAAGAACATAAAAGAACAGAAGCTGATTTTAATGAGCCTGCATGGTATTGTTGTGAAGTAGATAGAGGAAATAATGTCCGATGCTCCAGCCGATGGCACGTACTTCTGGCCTCTCCATACTCTGAAGTCTGTCTCCATTACTCCCCAGAGGAACTTAAAGACCCTAGGGAGATCTGGACCACAGTGCAGTAACAGAGCCAGCCTGGGCCAACAGAACTTCTAGGACGCACTCCCCCAAAATAGTGCTTTATGTTTTTATTTTAAGGCTAAACTGGGCCTTCAGTAGGAAGTAAAATGTTAAGGAAGCAGATCAGAAATGTCCTGAAAAGTCCAAATGGCCCTGCTCTCCATTGCTCAATGCATTACAAAAAAGGCCAAAGGCCAAGGCTGGACCCTTTACCCAAGAGCAATTGGGGCCTGAGGACATTTCTGTGACCCCAGGAGATCTACCTGTCTGTACCTCCAAAACAATCATACTGGGAAACATCTGGCCTAACCTGGTCCTTACACTCACTGTGCATTTTAGTGCCATCTGAAGCGATACAGAGGAAGAGAGAACAGAACATCTGGAAGGTCAGTGAACCCAGAGCTGCCACAGCTCTTGCTCCAAACTCAGTGGCTTTTCAACGTATCATATTCTCTTCTCGGCACCTATCATTGCCAAGTCTACCGGCCACGTCAGCCACTTTCTCAGGATTATTCCAGAAAGGGATGAAATCAATCCCTAACTACATTGGTGCAAGATCTTTCCAGAAGGGATGAAATCGCTCCTTAACTAGACCTGTGAAAACCATGTGGTGGAAGAAAGTCCCACGCACACGTGCTCCATGCAGCTCCGTGCCCCGAAGAGTCCATCCCCAGCATGCCAACACACAGTCACAACCCTTCCCTTTGTGTGCTAATGCTTGCGTTCCTGGAGATGAAGCCCAGACTTGAGTGATGACAAGAGGGGATAGGGCTGGGGTCTTTGAAGGAGGCTCGTGCACGAAAGCCCTTTTTAGAAGCTCATTTTCATCTCTTTTGCTCACAGTGATCTTCTGCCATGGTGGAATGTAAACACCACAGGAAGAGATAGAATCGTGAATTAAGGATCTGGAAGCCTCCCGTTAGAAGTAATCTTCAAAGAATGAATACCCCAAACATCAGAGTCATACAACAAGGCTCTGAGCTGCTTGTGTCTGCCTGCAAAACAGCACAGGTCACACCTATGATTATCAGTTGAGTCCTGTGTTGCCTTTAAAAATCAATAGAAAGCATGTCCTTACATTTTATCAACTTGGCAGGAGGGTGGATTCAGAGTGGGCGGCCTTTGCCCAGACAAGAAAGCACTTAAAAGATGTCCTCCGCCTCCAACGTATTACCAAGAAGTGAGTGGGGAGTTTACAGTTTGGGTGTGAAATGTGTGTTTAAACATGGGGATCCCAGCTGGTGGCATGTGTTTTAGGGAGCCTTCTCTGGAGGATGTAGGTAGCTGGAAGTGGGCCTTCAGGCTCCAATAACCCAGCTGTTTGGTCCTCCCTTAGATCTCTGTTCCCAGATCTAGACAGATATGGAGACCCAGAACATCCTCCTAGAGCCACTAACTCCACTATACATCCTTCCGTGATGGACTACACCTCTCAAACTGAAATACAGTATATCCTTAGTCCACTAAACTGATTTGACCAAGTATTCTGTAACAAGCACCTGAGCATGGGTAGGAACTAGCTTTGCATAGCTCAGCTGGGTGGCTTAGCAGAGAGATGCATTACAGCCCAGGGACTCTGTGACCCAAGACATCTGTCTCCATACTCAGAAAGGTAAACTCTCCGGGTCCATCCCCATGACCAAATCTTACAGCATGGCCATGACATGCATAGCATGGCAGTACTCCCAGCTGAGAGTGGATGTTTCTTGGGGTCAAGGATGTAGCGTGCACCTGGCTTGGCCACCTGCTATGGGTCTGGCAAACCAGACCTGTGACTCCGCAAAGTCACCTCTGAGTCATGCCACAGTTAGTGTCGTAGAACCATCCGATGCCACCACCTAGCACTGGTATAGATGAATGCACTTTACCAGTTTGTTTCTACCCATTCCCAGCATCCATGTTAGGCACTGAGTGAAGGCTGAATGAGAGAAAGGAGTGAGCTTTCTCCACACAGGTCCTCCTTATGAAAAACAAGACAATGGCATCTTTCCAACCAAAGACAAAACCCACAAAATAAACTGAATGTACTTTTGTGAGCACAGAACACGCAAGCATACTTTAAGGTGAAATCTGTATGAAAAGTACCAAAGTCAAATGCCGAATGGTACATTAATTATGCACAGCCCGAGATCTGGGAGAGGTTAAACCCCCGTTCAGTAGCAAATTGAGTTCTTTTATTTGATACGAAATCTGTACATGGTGATGATTTGTCCTCGGTGCTTAATGTCACCAAACTTCAGGGGGAGGTGTGTTGAAAAGACAAAAGGAATGGCTAGGCATGGGTTTACTCAAGGGTACTCCTTGTTAAAAGATGGAATCTAATAGGCACCAGAAATAATGGCTCCTCAGTACCCCTGCCGGCCGAGGTCAAAAGCCAATGCACCTGCCGCGGTATTAATAACATCTTGTCCCGCTTGCTCCATTAGGGAGTTATGAAGAGTATTTCTAACTCGTGTGGCATGAGCAGTTCATAAGAGGAAAGGTTGGAAGTCTCTTTCCAGTTGTACGTGAGCAGAGCAGCCAGGCCTTTCAAGAATACTTCCCTGACTTCACATAGAAATCCAAAGACCCGTGAGCCATGCAAACAGGGTAGAGTCGTTTGTTGATGCAACAGGATCCCTTCGATTTACGTGGGAGGCTGTGTGTAAATCGTGGAGAGTCTCTTGTCATTGCCTGATGTTTTCTCTTTGGTTTGAACTGAACATTGAGATTCGGCCACGATAAAAACATCCCTCTTGCACAGTCAAGAGCCAGGTAAGTTCTGCCCAGCTTCTACATGTGGGGCTCCAAGACCGGCAAACATTATTAGGAAGTTAAGTCAAAGAGAGGATTCATGGGTGGCTCCCTAATACTGCCACCAATCCTGAAAAGTGACAGGATTTATTTTGGGTGACACATATCTAGAATTGCCTATGTGACTGTGGCTTGGAAAACATTCTAATTTTTCAAAATGTTACCAGAATAGGACAACCTGAAGGAAACCCAAGTAGGCAGTGGGTTAGGTTTACTAGTGTTTAAGCACACCCTTCACCTCCATGTTTATTGCATGGACTGGAAGGGGCCACGGAAAGTAGCACTCTGTGCGATTGCTCTCTCCGGGTAAGACCCAGGGGTTGAAACGTTCAGCGACATCCCAAATTATTCTCTTTCCTTCCTCTGTTTTCAAGTAGGGTAACTGAGCCTCAGCTGGAGTAATAAGCCTGCCCAAGCACACAACCCATCAAAGCCAGCTCTTCTTGTTGGTTGTTCCCTCCACCTCACCGTTGATTGTAAACCATACATTGCTCTGCAATGGAAGTGCACAGAGGAGACCCGTTTACTTTCATTTATAAAGTCAAATAACCGAAACACAGCAGGTGAACAGGAACCTGGAATCTCTAAGACCCTGCAGAAGAAAGGTTGGTAGGCAGACACCAGGAAGCTACTCTCCAAGCCTCAGTGGTTAGTTAGAAGTGCGTCACCCCAGCTTTCAGGTGAGAAGTGGGGCAACCCTCTTTAATCAGAGGTAAATGGCCAAGAGTACAATACCAAGGGACTGTTTACTCTAGGACACCCCACTTGTTACAAGAGTTTTACTCTTCAACAGTTCCTGCTCTGTGCCGTAATGGAGTCTGCTATCCATAGGACAGTGTGAGAGTTTTTATTTTAAAACATAATGAACACAATGACTTGGGACTGTAGCTCCGTGTCAGAGCCCTTGCCCCACACATACAAGGCTCCAGATCTCAACTCCAGCCCTGCAAAAATATTCCTAATAATTAGTAGACTTTAACCCCACTGACTGAAGAAGAAACCAGTTATTGGTAATAAGCAACCAAAAAGCCAAAAAAAAAAAAAAATGTTTTAACCTAGCATGCCTGTACATAAAATGATGAACAGCTCTGTGGGACATTCTTCCAGTTCTTTCCAGTTCTTTCCAGATGATCCACACTGTTGGCTGTCTTCATACATTTACTAAGGTTGTGTCACTCCCCTCTCTTGTCCTGATGCCTACTTACATGTCGTTAGCTGTAGGGAACTTACAATTCAGTTGAGAATAAGCTATATTGATAGATATGAATTAGACATACCTACATGTATGTATGTATGTATGAATGTATGTATGCATGTATGTATACACACATATATATGAAAAGGTATTCATGTCTTCGTTTTCTACTAAGCAAATAATATGGGTTAAAAGGAGAGAGATTTTACAGCATAAAAGAACTCTATAGAACAAACAGATGAACAAATGAAAATGGAGGTTCTTTAGGCTCCTTGCTCCTCAATTCAGCCCCCCTGTTCTATGTTTCTCTAGGAATTCTGGCTTGTTGTCAACTCATGGGGAGGAGGAAGGTAAAGGCTTCGAAGGCGTTCAGAAAATAGGTTCTTCAAGTCGCAGGAGCACCACTGTAAAGTTCCCCAAGATGGGAGTCACTCGGGAAACAGGATGTGACATAGGTCGAAAGTCCTCTCTCCCAGTCTGCAATCACGCTCAGTGATTCGAGTGTCTCGTTGAAGCCAGTGGGGTTACTCCACCTCACTCATCAGTCAGATGAGCGGCTCACCAATCAGGGCACCAAGCCGGCATCTTCTTCGGTCCCCACGACGCCTCTGCCCAGGGACCCCCATCAAGAGCTGCCAAAGATGAGAAGAACGCAGAGCAACTAACAACGCTGTCTGTTAATCAGGGCCCCACACAGCTGGCTCTCAGCAGCAACAAAGAACCCAGCAAGAGCTCTCTGTGCCCACCGTACTGCTGCCAGAGGTGGAGACCCCATGGTCCACCTCGGATAGTATGGCACAGGTGAGGAACTGGCCTCTAAGAGAAAACCTCTATGGTCAAATGCTAAACAAGAAGGAACAGTCTCACTGGATCCATTGTTTCTGGGAGTTGGGGGAGAAAACGTGGTAATGACACTAATATACTTTTGATACAGAGACAACTGTTCTGAACTTCTACCATGCGTGGTGACCTCTTTATGAGTTAAGAGCCAGCCACAGCTGCAGCTTTGGTTCCCAACAATGGAACAAAGGATGTGTCATGGGACAGTCAGATCGTGCTTCATGACACAGCATTGTTCCCAAAGGGTCAAGGACAAATTCCCAAATCTCATTCTCTCTCTCTCTCTCTCTCTCTCTCTCTCTCTCTCTCTCTCTCTCTGTGTGTGTGGGTGTGTCAAGGTCTCACTTTATATCACTGTCAAGCCTTGAACACATGATCCTCCTACTCCAGCCTCCCAAATGCTGAAATTACAGGCAGGTGCCACCCTTCCTGCTCTAATTCCTTTTTGCTGTCACTGTAGTATAGGTATCTACTGAAATGAAGCATATTATATGATTTATCTTCTTAAAGATTAATGTAACTGTAAGAATCATGAAATGAAATCATTTCTACAAAATTTGAAAATCATGAAAGAAAGTAAAGCCAACCAAGCTCGGTGTTACAGGCATATAATTCCAGCTATGTGGGAGGCTGAAGAAAAGAAATTATAATTCAAGCTTTGCCTGGTCTACAAAGTCCAAGGCCATCCCAAGCAACCTGTGAGATGCTGTCTCAAAACAAAATTTAGAAGAAATGAATAAATAAATAAGAAAGGGAGGGAGAAAAGGAATAAAATTTTTCCATTGGCCAAAATGTTCTTTCTGGTGAAATAGCAAAAACTAATATATTTTCTTTATGTAGATGAAAACTTTGGAATAAAAATAACCCTGTCTTCTAACATTAAAAGTTTAAGAAATGTTAAATGATAACTTGACATTTCATCTAGAAGTAAGTGCAGAGAAAGGTAATTTTCTTTGGTCTCAACACCTTGTTTGCTTTGTTTTTTGAGATAGAGACTCACAATGTAGCCCAGGCTGGCCTCAGATTCTCCATCCTTCTATTTCAACACCCTGAGTTACAGGAATGCACCTCGGTACATCTCACACTTTTATGAAAAGCATGTATCTGAGATTAAGACCCATCCATGTGAGGATTTAGGAAGATGGTGTCTTGCCAAAGCATCTACCCAATGGCTGCCATTTGCAAGTTGCTGTTTCAAAGTTGAAGCAGAGTTACCAAAGGATGGCCGAAGGCCCTGTGCTGGAGAGTTGTCCTGGGATGAAGGAGAGGGACGATGATAGTGGAAGCCATCTACGCAATTAATAAAGACAAGCCCAGGGAAAAGAGGGGGAGACAGACCTGTGGGATGTAGAGAGTGGCCAGTCAAGGAGCCCAGAGTAAAGGGTCAGGGCCAAGGAGTATGATTGAGCCAAAGAGCTTGAGAGAAGTCTGGAGAGCTGGAGCCCATGGGCTATGGGGGCACGGTAGAAGAGTGGAGAAGTAGACAGACGTCAACTGGAACAGGATGACATCGTATACCAGCACATTCATCCAGATCCCCCTCGGAGGTAGTTCTACCTCCCAGCCAGTACAGTGGCCTCTACCATGGCCAGCTTCCACTTGGTCTAAATCTTTCTAAAGCTATCCACTAGCATTTATTAGAAGGAGAGAGATGGCTGTCAAACAGTTGTGAGCAGCTCTACTGGCCTCTTTGTAACTGCCCTTGTAAGCCATTGCACTACCTCCCTTCCCAGCCAGAGTCCAGCTAGGGTGTTAATTAACCAGGACCTCCTTAAAGGGACTGCACCCATAGGGGTGTCACCCTTAGAAGGAGAGTCCGAGGACTCTCCCTTGAACAGCAGTCTGTAAGCGTTTGTCCATACCACAGCAAGGTGGAGCAATGGGGGAGACAGCAGAGTTCAGAATTCTTCTGTAATTACGGCTTGAATCAGAAAAATGCACATGTGTTCATGAGATGATAAATATCAGCATGCTTCTCCAAGTTCAAGTGCGTTGTCAATAAGACAATTAAAGCAGTATCAATAATACGCAGTGTATGTTATTTCTGCCATCCTATAGCCAGGCCTTTGTGATCACTAGAAAACAAAGAAGAGAAGGCCACAATGGCACAAATTCTTTTTGTTCAAGTAAAAGGTATAGTGGGGGGGAGGCAGGGTCCTTCTGAAACACTGTGTGAAGAGTATGGGGTGACACAGAATGGCTATGTGGGAAAGATGAGTACAATGGGAAATTAGCAACCCTATGTATGTCCAAGATGGATCAATCACTTCTGTCACATGGTCCCGGTCAATAAGAGCCTGAGTAAGCACCAGCATCGGCCTTAGCTGACAATCATCAGCCCTTGGAAATCAGAAACTCCAGAGCCTTTTCGAGCAACTGGAAACTAAGAGAAGATCTGAGTAAATGGAAGAATGTGGATGAGTGAGACTTCTAAGGGTGTTCTTAGTAGACATGAGTCCAAACTCATGTCTACTAAGACATGCACACACATATAGCCATAGATGCTCATGTGTACAAAGACATAAGTGGAAAACTGCATGGTGTGCTGGATTGGACTTGAGAACGGATAATCGCTTGAATACAAATTGCAACGACAAAAGTTTTATTGTTCCCCAAGACAAAAACCTACACAATGCCTCCTCCATACATCTGCAGAATCAAAAATCATTTTCCTCCAAAAATAACTTGTAAGGAAGGCATTTAATGCTGTGGAATGAGGGTAGACGCTAAAACTACTATTTGTTGACACGAGGCGATTTCAAATTGAACAGAGAAGTTGTCTCCAAATTAATGAGCCAGACATAATAGAACCCTGTCAAAATATTGATTTTATTTTATCCTACCTATTGTTGGCACTCTCCCCTAAGTTGGGGGAAAATATAATTTCTTCATTAACATTATTGTTTGTTACTATTACATTAGCCACTGTTTATCATGGGAGAAAAACCTCTGTCACTTTCCAGGAAGACGACAGAAGTCACGTGGGAATGTGTGAAAGAGGACTAAAACAAAGTAGAGAATGTTCCCCTAAACCATTTCTATGATAAGCTGAGGTAGTCATAAAGATGAGAAAGAAACTGTTAGTTTCATAATGCATGATACATAAACTTTATATTATATATTTGGGTAAAATTGCAATTTTTATCCCAATTAATACTCCAAATTAAAGAAATTATAACCTGTTAGAATCAGATGAATAGCCAATAAGTATTCTCAGACTTAAATGGATAAAGTTAGAGACAACTGTTTACTAAGATCTGTTCTTTTACTCTTCTTTCTTTAATTTTTTTTTATTTTACATGCCTGACTGCTGTGCTTGTGTGTACATATATACGCCATGAGAGTGCAGTGCCCAAGGAAGCCAAGAGAGGGCATCACATCCCCTAGGACTGGAGTTACAGATGTTTGCGAGCTGCCATGTGGTGGTTGGGAATCAAACCCCAGTCCTCTGGAAGAGCAGCCAGTGCTCTGAACCACAGAGCTGTCTCTCCAGCCCCGGTTCCTTTATTTTTTAAAGATTATTATCATAGAGCTCGCAAGCCTCCCCTTTCGGTTAATGCATCATAGAATTTGCTAAGGAGGGGGAAACATTTCAGCAAAGTTTCCAAAAGTGTAAGAGATATCACAAGTTTTATTTCTGTGATTTTTCTATTAAGTCTTTACATTTTCATTTTAATATTTTGCATCTACATCACAGGATATGAAATACTGTGTATACAATGGACAATGTGCAATGTTTACAGTTATTTGATGAATTATTTAACCACTTAAAACCCAATGATGAGAAAAAGTTAAGTTCCCAGAGAGCTGAAACATAATTCTTTTCTACTAAAAGTGAAATTAAATTAAACTTCACCACTGTGGTGATAGAACTAATAAATCTGAACTCTGGATGGTACACACAATGTCCACATCTGGATATCATTCTTTTGGGCATGCAGGTACCATGAGCAAGCATCTGGTTTTCCTGCCACCTTGTTCCTTTCCCTCAAAGGGACAACTGTCCTTGACTCCTGGATAGACTATATAGGAAGAGAAGATTGTACTCTCTTCAAAAGTCCAGGATGCTAGGACGTAACAATCTCTCGGGAACCCCATGGGTCGGGGACCCTGTGGGTCGGGGACCTACAAACTTCTGTAGCTGTCAGTCAACACCCTTGCAGTTCAGCACACTTCCTGACAGTGAGGTGGGATGGAAAGAGATGAAAGCAGAAGAACCTAGCAACATTCTGCCATCAAGCAGAGCCAAGAAACGGGACCCCTGGGATTCTGCTGTGAAGTCCTAGCTCACTCTCTCACCTCCAGACTGTGCAGAGCAAAAGGAGCCACTGGCACACACCACTCAACATGGCGATGTATCTGAGTATGTCACCATTAGGCAGTTTCAGCTCGCAAATGTCAGACAATGCACTTAACATGAAGGAACTCAGTCCAGGCCATCTGATTCTACCTAGACTGCACAAACACCAGACTTGCATTCCTGCAGCCAACAACAGGGGAAACTATTTACAATCATCTTCCTTCCTTTCTCTTTCATTCTTTCTGTTTTAGAAGCAGAAGTATTCCCCAAAAAATGATGAGGAAAAGTCATTTGTGATCAGTGTTGAGAATGTGACATACATAGATAGATGCTAGTGTTCCATGAGACTTAAGGAATGCAGATATGTTGGTGCCCGCACCCCACAGACATGTGAGGGACGATCCCTGATGCAACTTTGAAACAACTCTAGTCTCATGAAGGGGATGGTGGGGTGGGGAATAAAACTCTCTCACACCTGTCAAAATCCCAAGGAACCATATCATATATGGTCTGTCTTACCTAAAAGGTTGCTGTGAGGTGCATGACTGAACAGCCAAAGTACGGAGGAACCATGCATCCCAGGACACACACAACTGGGAGTGGGAGCATGTGGACAGAGACAAACAGGCATCACAAAACTGGTTGTGAATCACAACCCAACCCACCACGTAAGAGAAGTCTATCGTTTCTGCCTTCTGTCTAACTTTGTTTTCTAACTCCACAGTGTACTGAACTCGGATTAAATCCCCAGTGGATATCTACAGTCTAGAGGTGTGCTTTGTTTAACAAGATGGAAACCTGGAGGAAGCTAAGGAAGGAAAACCCTGCCTTGGATGGCAGCAGGAGACACAGCAGAGAAGACCACAAAGGACAAGAAAGAGACGCTCCTCAACAGGCTGCGGTCACATGCAAGACAGGACTTGGTCTTTGACATCCCCTGCAGGAGATAGGATCTAGTGCCCATACCATATCCCTGGGACACTGGACGTTTCAAGCCACAGTGATATTCCCCTCCAGCAGAAGAAAGTTAGTCAGTAACCTGACTTTTCATCTCTGGGAGCAAGAAAAGAAGTTTTAGCTACCCCTCTCTTGCATATGTGGCTTGTCCGGAGCACAACAGCTATAGGTTCCATGCATCAGTTTTGCATGCTCTGTATGAAAATCAGGGGTATGTGTGCATGAGTGAGTGTGTAAGATTGTTCGAATGGACAAGGCCTAGAACCAATGAGAGCATTCCTGCCTTCATTCTGCTTTTCTTTTGTTATAGTACCTCCGTTTGGTTTTTTTTGTTTGTTTGTTTGATTGATTGTTTGTTTTATCTCATTTTTAGGGATTGAACACAGAGCCTCGAGCATGTTAGGAAAGTGAAGACTGAGTATCATTCCCTGCCTCACCCCCCCCCTCGCTTTTTTGGTTTTTGGTTTGTTTGTTTTGTTTTACTATTTTAAGAATCTAGCTAAGTAGTCCATGTTGGCCTCAAATTTTCAATCCTCCTGCTTCAGCTACCACAGAAGCTGTGTCGATAGACCCTGAACCTCCCATTCTGGCTAAGAGTTATTTTATTTTACAGCATCAACTTTATTAGGATATTAAGGCACTTAATACAGCAAACAATGAATGAACGAGTGAATGAATGAGTGAATGAATGAATGAACGAACGAACGAACAAATGAACGAGAACAGCTCCTTGGATTTGGAAAAACATGAAGAACAAGACTTATATCATGATCTGGAAATGAGCATGTATGTTTGTGAACATGTTCATACACTTGTACACAAATAGCTTCCACACATGTCCTCATGTGGTGTATATGGCATGTGTCTGCATGTACCTGCACATGTGTGATGTGACATGTGTCTGCCTGTGTGCACTGAGGACGCCTTGGAACCAGTGCTAACACTTGAGGGCCTAGACTGCAAACCATTGTTTAGAGAAGACTGCAGGCCCCACCCCCATCCCCACCCCAGACTCTGCCTTGAACTAAGCTGACCCTTTAAGATGTGTCCTCAGAAGCAGAAGAAATCAATCCACCGATCTTTATTGATCCCCAGGTAAATAACTCAGAAGACTAGCCCAGGTCACAAAGGCAAGCAAGCCATTTCTGTGTGCTATGCAGTGATCAGCACCCACAGCTATAGGGTGAGTGCATTTCAAACAGTCAACAAATTCTAGAAGTCAGGCAGTAGTGCTGCCTGGGTACTCCTTGAATAGCTAGGCTCTTCTCTTTTAATCCTGCTGACTCTGTGAGAGAGAATTATCCCAAGTTTGCCAATGGGAAGGAAGACTTGAGGATTAAAATGATATGCTCACCAAATGCATGGAGGTAGAAGGGGTGGGTGTAGAACTCACTCCCCTCTGACTGACCCTGAGCTCCTTAGCACTGCGCAACGCTGCTTCGGAACAAGACCAAACAAAGCAGAAAATATTTCAAGAAGCTCTTTCTCACTCTCAAACAGAATGTTTGCAACTCAGTAACAAGAGTACCTCAACTGTGGAAGGAGAGAAAGATGGCTCCTAAATATTAAATTATACAAAAAAATGAACTTAGAGCTAGTGATATATCAAGCAACATGTATGGACCATGTAACCAGGGTTAAAAAATTAAATTAGCAAATCAAAGGCACACAAAGACTCCTCTAGACACTGCTTTTAGGAGAAATGGCAAAGCTAGTGAGAAAATGACCAAGCTTGCCTCCTGCTCACCTAAAGGTTAACACTTCACCAATGATTGAGATCAATGATGGGACAGTCATAGCTTCCCATCCCCCAGTCCAACAACAAAAAAAAATTATTCCTTCACCTTTGAGAAGATGAGAGAGTCAAGACATGTGCACATTGAAACACAAATAATCATGGCTGGATTTTGCATCAAATTCTGCTGACAGAGAAGCATTCCATCTTAGGAGGCCAGGCTTTACCACACCAGAGTACAAGAGGCAAATTCTAACTTGAATGTCTATTCTGGGGATGAGAGCAACTGAGGACCACACCTTCTTTAGATCAATGAACAAATTATTTTATTGAAGGCAGTAGCTGGAGATCACACACAAAAATTGCATGATTCTTATCTCTGTAATAGCATCATGAAAAGAAAGAAAAAGTCTTATTCACTACAGACCCCAGTGGTACCCAAGATCCACACATGGGCCTGAAATTCTCCACCTGAGCATCTAGCTTCCAAATCCTGCAGACATCTCACAGGGATCCAGGTCTTGTTAACCTTTTGAAACAGGGTAGCAAATATGAGGACCATGTTGCAGGTATCAGTGAGATTAAAGGGCAGACTGTCAAGAGGCAGCCAGGAGAGTTTTGAACATGCTTTGTATCCTAAGGTCTGGAATACATTACTTGACCTCATGGGTAGAAAATAAACATGCCAATAGGCCCAGTACATATCACACCCAGTCCCCTAAAAACAGGTCGGTCACTATCACACTGGCCAGATGACCAGGCCCTGCCCCAGCCCACTAGGTAACACTCTCAGAAGACCACTGTGCTGTTCCCAGGGTGACAGTGGCTGCTAAGAGAGAACAAAGATTGCTACCTTAACATACTTCATAAACATATTTGTAGATATGACAACTGCCCTTGTCATCTCGCTTAGACTATTTCTTCTGTCTCCAAGATATGCTAGAAAGAAATTATAAATAGATTTAATATTGCAATGTGCTCTCCTCTCTCAAAGCATGCTTTAACTAAAGGCTTTTCCAAAAATTAATAATAATAATAATTTCAGAATACATGTATGTGCAAACAGTTGAAAGAGCCAAACAGAGGAAATGGAGACTGATACAATTTTTTTTAAAATAATGACTCAAAAAAAAGAGAAAAGCACTCAGAGAAAATAAATATTAAGTTGTCAAATCAACAGCTAAAGAAAAGAATTGCAGACAGCAGACAGGCTGACTGGCCTTTCCCTTGACAAACAGTGCCTTCAAAGTCTGGGGGCACTTCAGGCAAGATGGTCCTGAACACCCAGAACTCTCAAGAGGTTAGCCTGGGTAGGTGGCTTAGCCAGCCCGGCACGGAGCTGCCTTCAGCTATCAGAGGCCTCGTTTTTTCTCCCTCCCACATTCCCACACTACCGAGCCTCAATCTCCGGGACTATCCTTGGGTGTTTGGAGGAGGGCTGCCACCCACCAGAGATGATCATGCCCACCCCCCATCAGGTGGCAACAAGGGCGACTGAAGTTTCTCAGGTGCTGCTGAGCCCAGACATGAGTTTAATTAGCAGATCCAATCATGTTCCTATGAGAACCAGTGTGTTCAGAGCATTCTCTAGCTTGCATCCACATGCCATAACCCCAAATCAGAGCTCTGCAATGAAGGGGAGGGGAATAACCGGGGCCCTTGCCCTGTCATTCCTGAACTCCCCTCTCCTACCCCTTCTACAGGCTTCCTACAAAACCCTTACTTGTCATCTTTGGCCAGTTAGACGGGAAGGGTTTTTGTTTTTAATAAAGAATTAAAATCTTAGAAAAATGAGTCACATTTGCCTCTCGTAAACAGGAAGGTAACTTTCTAGATATTTTTAAAGACAAACTAAATAGCAAGCCACTCAGAGAGATACTTTCTTTCTAAGTAGAATCTATGTGCTTTGTGATCTATTGGCTGTCTTTACAGCGACTTCAGTTGATGGGAGTTTCCAAATACTTTCTCCCTCACGCAAACAAATTTACAACAATGCCTGTGTTCGTCAAACAACCATCTCTGGTTTTTGTTTTTCACTTCCATTTTAAAGGGGAATTGATATATCTTTGAAAGTGATTTGTAGAGAGGAGCAGGAAGGATTCAGGCAAGATTAAGACAGAAGCTGCACCAGAAGCAGAGCGGTTGTCTTAAAATCTCTTGGCTGCAACAAGTTGTCTTGTACTCAGTTTGCCCATGGGAAACTGCATTGCCCTGATAGCTAAATGGCCTGAACAAGACAGTACACCCAAGGGGTAGCATGTGGCACCCACAGGGACCCAACATCAAAAGCTACATGGCAGGTACTAGCGCTTCGACCACCTCCTGTCTCTAAGGTCCTTGGGGCTTCCAGACAGCACTATTTATTGTGTTAATACATGCCCCTGAGTGTTACCAGAGCTGTTAGTCCCTGACCGAGAAGCAGGAAAGTCTGTAAGTGAAGCACCCGGGCATAATGGCTCGTGTCTATAATCCCAACACTTACGGGACTCAGCCAGGGCTACATAGCAAGACCCTGTCACTAAACAAGTGCAAGCCCAAAACAAAGATCGGGAATCACACTGGAGCTTTAGAAATATAAGTCATACTAATCAAAGTGGGATGGGCGATTCTGGTCTGTGATTAATCTTAATGTTTAGAGAATCTATGAATTTTCTTTGACAGTTCTACCCCCCCTCAGCTGGCAGGCCAGTACCTTGGTGGAAGAGCCATCAGGGGGAGAGAGAGGGCAGGATCAGAATGCAGGGACAAACCCACCTGCACCTCAGTATCCAAAGAACCAACTAAGCAGGACCCAGATAAGCAAAGCATATGGACCTTGATAGGAAACTCTCAGGTTAATGTCCACTCAGGCCTACATGGTCATTTTTCCTGTGTCAAAATGGCACTTAATTTTCTCATCAGAAAGCCATATACTGAAAATAAGAATGGGGGAGGGGCTCAGGCACTGGTTTACAGGGCCCCATCTCTCACTACTCAGGACGCATCTGCCTAGCTTTCTGACCCACCCAGTGTGGGATCCTGTACTTCTTGAACCAGGCTTACAATGGTGCCGATGACCTTCTTGCCTTCTCCTTCCAGCTCCTAGTGTAGGAGAGGCAGATGAATATGGGGCAGAGACATGCTTCACTCCCTTAGAGTCAAGTGGGGACAAAAAGGACATAAGCTAACCATCTCCCCCGCTCACTGCCTCAGTTTACCTTCATGAAACTCAGAATAAATATAGAACCTGCCCTCCTAAGGAAGTGCATAGTAAGAGCTCAAAAACAAATGACTGTCATTATCCTGCCAATGGGGTGTCCAGCCTTATCACAGTGCCTGAGCACTGTCACTTAAAGCTTCCTGGATTCCATGTGGTCCAGGGACACAGTTCACACTCACAAGGCTTTTTTAAAGGTATAATTGTTATTCTGAAACAATGGAACTGAGCCCACATTTTGCACTGGACAGTCTTATGCTTCTGTGTATTTTTAACAATGAAAAAAGTCTTCCTCCTCCCAGACTTCAAGGGCTACCCTCATGTTGTCCAGGGCTAAATCCCCTGGTGTAGTAGGCACCGGGACAAGCCTTCATAGCTCCTGTACACTTCCTGGGAGCAAGATCAAAACTAATCTTCCATATCCCCTTGGAGAGGTCCAGGATGAGGCCTCACACATGCACAATTCAGGGCATGAGCTTGATTCCGCTTCCTGGGAAATATATGAAAATGTCTAGACCTTACTGATGGTCTTAATCAGGAGAGCTACTGGCATCCACTGGGTTGAGGTTGGGAATGTTGGTGAACATCCCACAGGACAAATGCCCACGAGTGGAAAAGATACCCACTACCATGTTTGAGACCTCTGAGATCAGCAGAAATGATATCCAGGTTACTCCTGCAGGCTCCACTCAAGAACCCATCCTCACAGATATCTGGCTTCTTTAAGGCAGTGCAGGGAGTCTCCATGTCTAGCGCATCTCCAGCAAGCCCAGCATGTACAGAAAGCAGAGTAGAGGAGGCTCTTTAAAGTTACTCAAATACAAGGTAAAGCAAAGCCCACAATGGTTTTTAAGGGGAACTCTAGAGAGTGCCTCCAACACCCCGGAAGAGCAGCCCAAAGCCGCTCTCCCCCCTCACCAGGACACTCAAGGCGACAATCAACAGGAGTCTATGAGTGGTCCAAGCTGGCCCTAGGGAGCTCTAGGCCTTCCTGGGATCCACAGCAGATGGCTTGCTATACACTCACCTTTCTGAGGTGGCTTTGATCTCTGTCTGTCTGTATTTAGAAAATATAAAATAAAGTTGAATGTGATATGACCCAGGATTCTAAGGATAACATCTGTAATTTCTGATTATTTCTGTAATGATCCCTCTGCCTGACATGCACAGGACAAAACTCACTATTTTCTCTTACACACTGAAATTGTGAGTGAAAAGGGAATCACCTTAGAACAGGTGTTTCTAACAGGCGATACCCTCTCCTCCACTGTGTATGTGCATGAATGAATGTACACCACATGCATACCATGTATAGACCTACTGCGTTCCCATGCAAGACCCCAGTTGTACAACCAAAAGTCCCCTCCCAGTTTAGCTCTTTCTGACCCCACACATTATTGGTTCACCATTCTAGGAATGCACAGAGCAACATAACAGTTGGGCCAAAGCGTCCAGACATGAAAATCTGTTCATTCTTCTTGGCGAAGCTTTTTCTTGCAAAACTTTCTATACAGCTTCATGGTCTGGCTATCTAATTGGAGAGAGCCTCTGTACCTACTTCCTACTGTGGCAGTCGTATCTTAAGCATCGAGCCCTGGAGGAGGGATGCTATGCAGCTGTAGAGGGTAGGTATGGGCTCCAGGAAGAAGAAGGGGGAAGAGGAGGAAGAGGAGGATGAGGAGGAGGATGACGAGAAGGAGAACAAGGAGGAAGAGGAGGAGGAAGAGAAGAAGGAGGAAGAGGAGGAGGAGGAGGAGGAGGAGGAGGAGGAGGAGAAGAAGAAGAAGAAGAAGAAGAAGAAGAAGAAGAAGAAGAAGAAGAAGAAGAAGAAGAAGAAGACAGCGACAATGTTGCTAGTTCAGACACTTCGCCAAGGTGAAGGACTTTATTTTTTTTTTTCTCCAAAATGCAGCCTCTACAACCAGGGAAAATCCTTGAATATCAAGGAAAGATGTTCTTCTATACAATCTAAGACCTTACCTGGAGACACCATGAAGCTGAGCTCAGCACATAAAGACTTCCAGTCCTAGCAGGTAGGCTGAGGGGAGGGCATTTCTGTCCTCAGCATGGCCCCAAAATGACCTACTGGAAACTCACTTATGATTTAAATTTGCATCAGGCCTCACTTTAAATAATGTTAAGGACAAAATGCAAGCTGATATTTCAGCTTACTTAAAAGGCTTATTAAAAACACTAAATCTAAAGATCTTAAAAAGCTGTAATTGTCCTCATTGAAAGTAGAAAAATAAATCTATTTTGCTTTCTTCTTTTATGTTCCCCTTCTTTAAAAAAAAAAAAAAAACAAATTCATCTATATTCTCACGAGCATCATTGCTGTCTTTTTTTCTCCTTTCCATTCAAGGCACTTTAAAAACACCTGTGCCATTCATAGACAACTTTTGAGCAAAAGGCAGTCATGCTTGGGGAAGGCTGTGTAACTGATTTCCTGATGTCAGAGATAAGCTCATCTTGCTCTAAAAGTAAGACGGAGTTTGGAGCTCACCCGAAAGGGCTTGTGGGTTTTATGGGTCTAAGCTGATGAAATTTCCTTGGTTACCTCAGGCAGAAGAGCCAACCAGATGGGTCAGCTTTTGGAGGCTAGGCAGACATTGCCTATCCAAGCACTGCCCTCAGCTCCCCATGGGCAGATACGACCAGTAGGGCCACATGTCTTGACCAGTTACTATCTTTTCCCATAATGGGGGCTATTGGCCTCTGGCTTGGACCAACCCAGCATGACCGTTGCTCCACGCCTGCCCTAAGCCTTCTGTGAAGACAGCTCTGACCAGCAGTTAAATTGCTGAGTTGTAAGGATCTGAAGCCTGCTTAGAAGTTAAACACTCCAGGCAGAGAACACGATGGGTTTTCAGAGCACTGGTCCAAAAGAATGCAAATGTATTGAAAGCATTTTTCTTCAGGTTTTACATAATTACCATTTATGTCTCCAGGAACTGTTTCCCCAGCCCAGTTTAGGGTGAAAGCATTTTAAAGACTTTCTCTGCAGATGACATATGAGGCACTAACCTTTTTTCATACGCCCAGATGTTAAGTTCATTTTCATCACATTTATGCAAATTTCATTTGAACAGTAAATCAAAAGAAATCTTAAATCATGGTACACTATTTTAAAATCAGCACTAAAGACAGTTTATTTGCAGCTATCTCTAACATAAAGTCATGGTTAATGACCTGAATACCACAGTTCCTTTTTTCATACAATGGCTACAGCAAGACCTGAGGTCCTCAGCATCCACCACATCCGAGCATTGCTTCTGCCCCGTCCACTATCAGAGTCCAGTTTCCCCACATTAAGGACGTTCTGTGCATCAAAGCCTTCCAAAAGTTTTCCAAACTTTAGGAAACCAGGGGACCCTCAGTCCAGGAGTCTGACAATCACAGTAATGTCTATGTTAGGCCCACCAATGCAAAACCTGGGCTCAGTGGCTATGCTTTTGGTAGCTGACTCTTTGTTGGTCAGGTGGGGGCGGGGGCTAATTCCTAGGACTCTGTGTCCTGCGATTGTCAGGGAGCTGGGCAGAATGCTATCATTACCAACAACTCAGCCAGGCGGGTAATGGTGGGATCAAGAGACATTTGCGCCGCTATCAGGATGACATCATAGCTAAAGCAGCCTTCAACCAAAGCCCTAGGCTCTCTTAGAGCAGAGGCCAAAGGGCTATTGGGGGGAGGTGCCCCCTTGCAACTCCCAGAGCTGAAAGCTGAGTCTCAGGCCCCTGCCATGCAGGGTGGTGGGCCTTGCCCACAGCCAAGTTCCCAGGCAGGCCCAGAAATGGGAAGGACAGCTGGAGTCTTCTCCAACGCAATCCACTTTCCCCCTCCATCCTGTTCACTGTAAATAATACTACTAATAATAACATATTATGCATTTTTTTTTAACAATTTGAAATTGTGAAGCCACTTCCCTGACCAGGGTGGAGCCGGCATGTCACGCCCGCAGCTGCATCTCTGCTCTAGAATTTGTAGCATTTGCAACCGAATTGTCAATCTTTGGTGGTGACCCTGTCTTAGGCAAAACAGCTAGCTCTCACTCCGTTCCTTCAAGCAATAGAAACAGAGGACGCTGAAGGGGAAGGCGGACTAGAAGGGAAGTCTTCCTACTCTTGTTTTGGTTGCTTTTCTTCCTTTTAAAGCGCAGCAAAACACACGAGCGCACACACGAGCGCACGCACACACTGAGACACAAACCTTAGAATAATGGGGGAGGCATTTGGCGACAAACTGCATCCGCGGCGCGGCGCGACAGGCAGCCAACCCCGCTCACTCGCAGCTCAGCTCTCCACGCCGCGGCAGCGGCGCGGCGGCGGCGACGGCCACAGGGACCCGCCACCCTCCCAGAGAACCACTATGTCCAACTCTCAACTGTGTCCCCGAGATCTCCTCTTCAGTCTCGCCTCAACTATGCGCGTGGCCCAGTCACCTCACCTCGCCGGAAAAGTGGGGAGACAGGAGTAGGAGTTGTGTTTAAAAAAAAAAAAAAACAGAAAAAAAAAAGTTCCTCGAACATCCAGCCCAGAAGATGCAATTCTCCCGCCCGTGGCTCACTCTCACCCGAGCCGGCCGGGCACTCGCCCCCAGTACTGAGCCCTCACCTCCGGGCGCGCGGAGGCCACCGCAGGGCACTTACTTGGCACTTGCTTTTGAGTGTGCAGGTCGTCGCGGTTTTCACTTGGGTTTTCAAATAAGTTTCAGGGAGGAAGGAGGAAAAAAAAAAATCCAATTATGCAAATGGACTCCGGCCGGGGGAGGCGCGCGTTGAATCTGACGCTGCTACTGTATGAGTTCTTGGAGCAGCCTCGGCCCGGCAGATTTATGGGGGCGCGTCACGGCTACGCCAGGTCCCGTCGCCGGAGCATCTCGAAGTTAATTAAAGCGGTAATGTCCACTTTCCTGGAGACCCTCCATGCGTGGACTTAATATTTCACCCTCCAACACGACCTGGGGAGGGGACACGGGTGTGCCCCCCACGCCCCTCTTCTTTCTCTCTTCTTCTTCCCCCTCTTCTGCCTCTCTCTCTCCCTCCTTTTTCCTCTCTTTAAGTCGCCTGCCTTGCACTCAGTGAACAATGAACAAAGATGTGAGTGATGTGGAAAGATCGCCCCCCCTCCCAGCCCAAGCAGTGAGCGAAGCTGGTCTCAAAGTCAAAATCCAGTTGTTAAAAACTGAGAAAGAAAGCCGGGGTCTCCACGCTAACCTCCCTTTCTACACACGTACACACGCACGCACACAGATGAGCAAGCACACCCCACCCCAAGTTCACCTAAACCTTGCCTGGAGACCTAGGGACCGTGGGGGGAAAGCCAAGGCCCCGGCGCTCAGGGCTGCCCAACTCGCGGAGGACACGAGGGGACAGCAGGGACAGGGAGCTGTGCTCGCTCGGGCCAAGATCATTTCCCGAGCCCCTCCCAGTCTGCTACCCCCACCACTACCCTCCGGCCCCCTCCCGACGTCTACACCGAGCGGCCTGGCCCCGCGGCCCCGCTCCGGCTGCAGCCGGCCGGATGCGCTCAGCAAACGCGGCCCCTGTCGGATTTCTGCTAAACTGCAGAGCGGCGGCGGCGGCTGCCCAGAGAAGCGCAGGAGGAACCCAAGGCCGGCTCGGCGCGCACTCACCCCGCCCGGCCCGCTAGTCCTAAAGCCGGTGCCCCGGGCCGCCCACCCGCGCGCACCTCCGAGGCTGCACACGCACCGCGCGCTCGAGCCCCGCAGGCAGGGACCGCGCGTAGCCGCCGTTATTTTCCGCTCAAGTGAAAACTAAGGCGGCTGACGAATCACGTCTCCTGCGAGGCACCGGTTAGACAAAACAATATCCTGCAAACAAAACCCGGCCACCGCTGCCACCCGCGCGCCAGGCCGGGACCCCGCCCTGCTCCTCCCAGGCCCCAGCCCCTGGCTTCTGCCCGCACCGACCCCAGCCTTCCACGCTTGCATCCTTCCAGGAGAGAACTCGGGGACTTGAGTGTGCGCTCACCAAAAGGCGGACAAACAGGAAGGATTCACAGATCAGGAGTGAAAAATGGGGGCCACTTAACTTTCCACCTGTCCCTAGAGAAACCTTGCGGGAATTTCCTCCGAAGAGTTAAAGGGAGGGGGGACACCACAGTCTTTCTCTCTCTCTCTCTCTCTCTCTCTCTCTCTCTCTCTCTCCCTCTCTCTCTCTTCTTTCCTTTCTCTAACTTCACAGCGCTAATTTCCACCTTCCCTCACTTCTCATACCTCCATGTATTCGGATATAATCTATATTGCAATTGTTTGCAAAATTGCAACAGATGGGAGCATCGAGATCTGGACACTTCTACTCATCAAAGAAAAGCCTCTTTTTTATTTTTATTTTTATATTATTATATTTTTGCCTAAAATACATCTCGAGTCCCGCCTACGACTGTTTTCCTTAATTCATCTTCAAATTTAAAATAAAAATGCCTTGAAGCAAACAGAAAGGCTTATTAGCGACGTTCATTTTAGCTCCAGCCTTGGGCTGGGCTGAGGATGAGCGCCCCCCCCCGCAAAAAAAAATCTTGCTCTTCCCAGGACCACCCCCCAGTGGCCCCCTCTCCTAGATGCTACCCCACCCCGCCCGCCCCCCTCCACACACACTCGGCCGCACTCCTTCACTCTGATTGGCCTCGCGTTTCCAGCTCGGGACTGGCCGGCTCATTTCCCTCCATAACCTGTTACTTATTTATTTATTTCTGTGGCTCTGGCCCCCGCGGGCCCCCGGGACCTGGGCCGGACTGGGGCAGGTGCTGAGGGCGGCGCACGAGTATGCCGGCGCCTCTAAGGTCTTGGGGCCCTGGGATCGCCCCCCAGGCACCTCGGCCGGGCCTTGCCGGGCTCTTAGGACGTAGGAAGCCGATGCAAACACAAAATGGCAGGTCTTGGCCGCCCTCTACACCCGCAAGTTAGGCAACCCGTAAGCATCAGCTAACTTTGATTTTTTTAAATATAATTGCTAATTACCCCCCTGATTTTTAGGTGGAGTGCAGATTGCACCACGCACGATGGCGGGGGGGGGGGGGCGAAGGTAGCTGGGGATCGCCCCCCCCACCCCCAGCCCCGGCACTGGAGCTAACGGGTAAAGTCGCTGGAGAAGTTTCCGCCGCGCAGCCTCCCCTCTCTCTCGGCTCCCCCCGGCCCCCGACCCTGCGGAAAGTTTCCCTGGCCGCGAGCTGAGGCCCGGAGCGCAGGCGGGAGGCGCGGGCCGGGCGGGGTGGACGCCGGATCCCACTGGCGCACTGAGCGCTCGGCCATGGGGACTCCCTTTCAAAGTAACGGTCCCGGGACTGCGGCTGCGGTGGGGAGGCGACGGCCAGGGCGCGGGTCCCGCTCTCCGCCGAAGTTCTCCAGCGCCACTCGATGCCGGGTGGCCGCCTCTACTCGGTTTTCCTCCTCCTTTTTTTTTTTTTTTTTTTTCTCCCCCCCCCCCCCCCCCCCCCCTTTCCTCTTAACCCCGCTGACAGCTTCTCTCGCCAACGTCACAACCACGGATATTTAATTAGACCGTATTTTTTAATCGCGATGGGCTGAGAAACAACCGGGTTACAGGCCTCGCCTGGCGGGGGGGCGGGGGAGGGGGAGGGGAAGAGGGGGGAAGAGAACCACGCCAAGTGTCCAAACTCACTTTGCCATCTCCCAGAGATCAGGGCCGCCCCCACCACCACCTGGCACCCGCGCGCCCCTCCACTCCGCCGCCCCCACCCCCAACCCCTGCCTCCCCACCACCTTTGTTTGCCTTACCTTAAAACATTAAACGCGGGCGTCGGGAGCAAACTCGGGCACGTAAACCGAGCGTTGTAAAAGATTGTGTTCAATGAATAATGAAACATGTCCACATGATTGACTTGATCATTTTCCGGGGCTGAGGGGGGACGGGCGCCCAGCTCGCGCGCCTCAGTCGCCCACTCGCCAGAGCCCGGCCAACTGCTCTCAGCCCAGCCCGAGCAGGGCAGGCTCGCTTTTCATCAACCTCATTTCAGAATCGCCCCGTTCATTGATACTCCTCATCCAACCCCAGCAGACATCCCATCCCCTGCTCGGCCTCCCCCTATCTGGTAGGTGAAATGCATTGTACCATTAAAAACGCTCTCCATTGTCGCCCTGGCGTAATTCACAGCAACTAGATAGGTCTTTCAGCATTTAGCTTTGATGAGCCGGAGACTGAACCCTTGATATAATAATCTACAAAGAATGGTGTGTGGTCGTCCATTTTTTCTCTCTGTCTAGCAACTAAGAAACCATTTAACACAGCGCAGCTTGCTTCTGACCTTGAGCTCATGTAAACACACTTATTAAAATCTATCTATTCTCCAAGAGCTACATTCTGATTGTCAGACTCGTTACGGAGACATACATCAGCCCCTTCGCTTGTCACTACTTTGCATTCCTGCCTTTAACTAAAGAATTTTTTATCCAGCCGAGAGGCAGAGAGCGATTGCCACGGAGAGAGAGGAGAGAGAGAGACGCGGAAAGGGGGAGAGGAAAACGCGTAATTCTTACCTGCTCCTCAAACTATTTAAAGTCTGTTTCTTTTCTGGGGTGGAAAAAAAACTCCCGGGTGAATCTCGGTGGACAGCGGGACGTGGAGAATCAGTCACAGCCCGGGCGTTTAAGGGAGTCATCAGCGATCAAATGACGTTGATCCGCGCTGTAACCTTGTGGCGTATTTAATGTAAATAAGGCCGTTATGTTGCCAATCGCCGCGATACAAACACCGAGAGGTCCTCAGCCTCGCCTCCCGCGCCTGCCATTAGAGGCGACTTTATTTACAGACACTATTTAGGAGATCATGATAATTCTAAAACAATACTAGTGCCAAATGATTATGGAAATATGATTTTAATTAATCACGTAGTAGGCAAGGAAATTAGCATACGGTAATTAAACTTCAAGAAAAACGTCATGCAGGTTCTCTGCCTTATGGGTCCAGAATAATCATCGCGGTGGGCTCCGAGACTTAATTACGAAACAAAATAACTTTTTTAAAGGCAACTTTGCAAGGCTGGTCCTCCAGGCGAACGTTTGGATAAATAATACAAGCTGAGGTAACAAAGTGGGGATTTCAGTGATGCAGAGGTTGAGCTTCTGTGAAAGCAAGGAAGCGGGGAAAGATGGGGGGAAGCCGAATAATGCAATTACGAATTCTCTGTCCTAGAGTTGACAAAAGCTGGTGCCTCAAAAGCCTCTTTGTTATGGGATTATATAATGATCCTGGTGTCATTATGGGTAAAAGAAGAAAAAAGAAAGAAAGAGAGAGAGACAGAGAGAAAGAAAAGATTCAATGATAGTAAAAGAAGTATGCTGAGACACCAACAAGCAGCTTGCTTTTAAAGAAAGGCTGGCATATGCCATTGGTTGTGCTGATAGGGGGAGAAGGTCCTACAGAGTTGACAAATAAAGGAGATGGGAGAGGAGAAGAGAGGAGAGCAGAGGAGAGGGGAGAGAGAGAGAGAGAGAGAGAGAGAGAGAGAGAGAGAGAGAGAGAGAGAGAGGCCTGTGCTGTGCACGGTTAAGAAGGGATAAAGAGAGATTGATTATACAAAACGCCCAGCCACTGAGACACTTAAGCACTGATTCAGGTAATACAGGTTCCAACTTGTCTGAACTAAGTTCCCCCTCAAGATGACTAGAGGGTTTTAAACTCCAGCACCACAATACATCAAACGCAAAGATACAGAGAAAGCTCTCTCCAGCTGCCCACCACCCCTTCAGCTTCAGCGGAAGGATGCACTCAGATGCAAGCAGCAGTTCTAGAGGACAAGGCTCAGAAACTTGGGAGGAGCTACCAGCATCCAGCCTAGTGGGGTAGCTGAACCAGCACGAAGAAGCTACTGGCAGTCGGCTCTGGGCAGTGGGCACCGGCCTGGTCCCTGCTGCCGGGATCCTCAAAACCGGCTCTGGAGAAAGCCTCTGGCCATCCCTCTCCCCCTTACATCTCTACACCCCTCCCTTCTGGCTAGGAGAACCTGGAACCGATGGCAAGCTAGTTCTTTGAGACTCTTAAAGGCCTAAAGAATGTCAAGAGTACATGAATGTAAATATGTATGTATCTCCTGCCCCCCCCCCAAAAAAGTTTAGGAATTAAGCCTGTGTTCTTCAATCTGATGTGCTTGAAATTCTATCTGGACAAAATACAAGGTTTGGATTGTTTTGCCCCCCCCCTTTTATTCTGTAGGAATTATCAAGAATAGCACTATCTTTGTGGGAGTGGAGCTGGTGTTCTTTATTTCAGTTCTTCCTGGACCAACTGATTATATTCTGTGATCTTTTGAACCTGAGACTGTAAGTCAAGTGATTCTTCATAAGTGACAGTTTGGACAAAGCAGCGAGCAGATCGAAAGGAAGTGGCCCCGTATGGACTCGGAGAAAAGGCAAGGGGATAGAATGAGGGAGGCAGTCTTTGTCTTTTGTTAACCCTGCAACCGGTCAGCACGCCTTGGCCTTGGGGAGACAAGGAACTGAGTTCTGATCTTATTTTTGGGCCCCTGAAGGTGCCCATCCATACTGGACTGGGATGCCTCTTCCAGTGGCCCCCGGCATCCTTCTGCAGCCCTTGGAGCATGCCCATCCAGGAAGGACCACTCCTTGCTCTCTAGAAAGCCTGTGAAACCTTATCTGGGGTCATTTGGGGTCCGTGGAGCTTCTAAGAGACCTGGTGAGTCTGATCCGCTGGACAGCGACTTCCCACCACCTGAGAACTGAAGACCCAAAGCTTGGACCAGAAGAGCGCAGGCCTGGGCTCTCCGGCGCCCCCTGTCGGCGTTGCAGCGCTTGTCACCTCGTTCCTGCCGAGGTGGGATGCCGGGGGAGACTCACAGCGCTTCTGTTATGCAGGAGGGATAAAGGCTAGGGTGGAAGGCGACAGTAAGCAGAGGCCTGGTGTTTATGGTGATGGAAAATAGATCCTTAAATACTTCCTACCAAAGCAGGTTCTATCAATTCCCCCACATAGGAGCCCCTTTTTGTGTTGTTACCCCACAATATGCAGCTCCCAGGTGCACTCCCAGCAGCAGCAGGAGATTACTTCTTGATGTCCTACATGTGAACCCTTTATTCAAATAATCCACCCCTTTGAAAGTAACCCATTTGCTCTGACTTCTGTCATTCTACATATCCTCACAAAGGATGATGGCTCACACACCTGAACTAACAGCTTTTTGGAGCTCCTGACATAACAGCCATCCTTTCGATTTTATCTGTACATTTCTCTTCTCTACCCTTAATCTTTCTTACAATTCTTCTTCCTATGGTAGAGTCATTGAGAAAGTCATTGCTAGTGACAAAGAAAGTAAATCGCCAAAGACTCAGGGGTTGAGTTAGGGTGATGAGCTAAGGAGAAAGGTGGATCAAGAAACTCCTGGGACAAGTTCCCCCATCTCAATGTTCTCATCTGCAAATTGATGATCTCCAGTCATTTTCAACACCCCTCTGATCACTCAAGGGATGGAGTCTTTCAAAACAGGGTGGCCACCTTCGTGGAGAGATCACGTAGACAGAATAAAAATAGATGCTGGTCCTGCAGATTAGATGAGGAATTATTCTAGATACCCATGGGAGGCTTCGGCTTTGCATATAGTCTCTGCTTCTCTATTTCAGCTGGTCCAGAGGTAGCCTCTTCCACCCGGACTCTGCTCTTCTTGGAGGACCAGGGCTTCCACCCTGAAGTCTCCTTGCACTAATGAAGAGCTCTCTCTGCTGCTGAACCTCCATATCTCAGCTCATCCCTGAAAGGCTGAGGTGCAGGTTTCTCTGGTGGGCTCCACAATATGAGAAGACAACACTCTCAAAGACTCCCACGAGCTTAGGATTCAGCAGGAGCCCTTGAAGGTGGAAAGTGATCCTCTGTAAAAAAGACTTTGCCCAAATTGGTTTTCCTACCCCCGAACAGTTGTTCCAAGGAAAACGCCACTCCTTCCAGTATTTTATCAAGCAAGCTTTTTAAAGGCCAAAAGTACTGCTGTCACTTGGACTCTGGAAAAGGGGAACAAGAGGAAGAAGAGAAGGAGGAAGAGAGAGAGGAGGAGGAAGAGGAAAGGAAGAAATGGGAGAGAGGAAGAAGAGGAGAAAAAGAAAAATGAGAGAGGAAAAAGATAGGTTAGCCTCTTTTCCAGCTTTAGTGAGAGGGACGAAGTCAGCACAGCAAGATATCAGTCCAAGTACAGCAGGTCTCTTCTTCCAGGGGTTTCTTCTTCCTTTCCTTTCTCATCCTGAAGGTAGCTGACCTCAGGTTCTACCCAATCAGAGCTTCTCACCCCTCTAGACACTGAGTGGACCAGAACTAGGCATGTGATCTATGCTGGGGCAATCAGCGTCAGCTCTGGGTTCCTTCTGTTTGTTTTTAATGGGCTAGCGAAGGGTTGTAGCCGCTGGATGGTTATAGTTTTCATCTTCTTAGCAATGCTGAGGAATTAAGGCTGCAGAGACACCCCCCACACACACACACACACAAGAAGCCTGAGGATGATGCCAAACCCAACAATGGCAGAAATGGGGAACCAGTTTGCTAGCCCTGTATGAGCACCAAATTCAACCAGAGTTGAAATCAAAACCACCTTGCATGCAGGAGACTCTCCTTTCTTTTAACTTGGTTTGCTTTGGGGTCTCCTGTCACGTGCTTTGCATCTCAAAGGAATACTTTGGTTTGGCCACCAGAACGCTCTAAAATCAAGGCTAGGGCAAGGAAGGAAAGCAAAGTACAGCACAACCCATAATGCCATTCCCACTGAAGGAGCAAGCATAGGCCTTGGGAGATGCTCTTGAAACCTACAGGTGTGCCTTGCTTTGAACTTTACCTCTGGCCCAAGAAAGACATTCAAATTTTTGTAAAGTTCTAGCTCTGGTTTCCTGAATTGAAAGAGATGCTTGTTAGAGGCATCTCAGAGACAATGTCTTATCTCAGAACAATCAGCAATAAATAAGAATGTATTTGTAACTCTGCCTTTGAATGATCACACCAGCTTCAGGTACAAACAAGACCCACCTGGACGGTTTTATGATGTCCTTGTATAAGTTAGTCAAAGGAATCTGGAGGTGGTGGCATACTCCTTTAGTCTCAGCACCGGGGAGGCAGAGGTAGGACGATCTCTGGGAGTTGGAGTCCAGCCTGGTCTACCTATTGGGTTCTGGGATATCCAAAGTTACATAGGGAGACCCGCTCTAAAACAAAAGTTACTCCAAGGTTATACTGTTATGGCTTGAATCTGAACCAGGGTTATGTTTTAAGCCCTTGGACACTAGATAGCCATGTTTTTTGGGGGGAAGGGGGAATCTGTAGCTCTTGGGACATGGGGACTGGCTGACAGCGATAGATACTAGAGTAAAGGAGCTCTGAAGATTATACCAATCCCAGTTCCTCTGTTCAGGGTACTGTCCGTAGAACGGCCACTATGCTGAGCTTCTGCTGCAGATTCCCACCAGACCTTCCCCACCTTAATGTGCTGAAGTCATGAGCCAAAATCAATCTTAACCTCCAAAGGTTGTAGTCCTGGCTGACCTGGAACTCACTATTTAAACCACCATTTGAACCAGATGGCCTCAGCCGGGCCGTGGTGGCGCACGCCTTTAATCCCAGCACTCAGGAGGCAGAGGCAGGCGGATTTCTGAGTTTGAGGCCAGTCTGGTCTACAGAGTGAGTTCCAGGATAGCCAGGGTTACACAGAGAAACCCTGTCTCGAAAAAGAAAAAAAAACAAAAACAAAACAAAAAAACAAAACAACAAAAAAAACCAGATGGCCTCAAACTCACAGAGATCTCCCTGCCTCTGCCTCCTGAGTTCCAGGAGGAAAGGCACACCACCATGCCCGGCTTCCTTTCAGTTGTCTTCCCATAGGCTTTAAAAAAGGAAAACAACAATAGAGAGGCTTAAGTAACTAACACAAATTCAATCACTGTCCCCTGTCTACTTCTGTGTGAGGCTGCGGCCTGGACCATTCTAATGCAGTGCTGGAACATCTAGGAGTGTCCAAGCTGCTGGCTATAGGTCTTGTGAACTATGAAATAGCTATGAATTCAGACAACACTCTGAACGTTATGATATTTGCCTCTGGTCACCCAATTGTGTGGATTTGAACACTGAAGATGACAAAACCATGCCACATCATCCACAGCGGACCATGCCTGACTGGCTCTGGAGTTACAGGCGATGGGTATGTCAACTTTTGAGTCAGAAGTGCAAAACCCCAAACCAAGCAGACCCCACCAACTAGTACATCACAACTCTCCTGACACTGGTTTTTTTTTTAAGACTGGGCATGTGACTTATACTGCCCAACCAGGTTCAACCTGGGTTATCTTCCTCACACCTTAAGTTTGTGTGCTTCCAGGCTAGAATGTGGCCTGTAGAGGACCTGCGACTTGCATGACCCTGCATCAGCTCTAGAACACCTGGTGAGCCTTGTCAGCTGGAGGAAAGGCTCAAGCTCTGTGTGCAGCACTGGTAGGGACTCACACAGTGCTTTTGCTGAGGTGTGGGTGACTCCCACGGTCCCCCCTACACTCAGCGTGCAGCCCAGAGCGGCCACCTGGCACCTGCATTTCGAAATTTCCATGCTACCCTTGATTATTTTCTTTTTCAGACAGGGCCTCCCTTTGTAGCCTAGGATATTCTCAAATCTGCAATCCTCCTGCCTCAGCTTCCCGAATCCTTGTTTCACTCACATTCAGCTTTTTACCTTGATTTGGTTTTCTTTTTTCCACTTGGGAAAAATGTGTAAAGTTTCTTACTAGAAACCACAGTGATGGAATATTGAGAAAGTCATTTCCAGAAGATTGCAGCTGCCCTTGACCATGCATACAGCCTGAGCCATATGAGTGAGCAGGGTCACTGAGAGTGATCGCCAAGGTCCCCTGGGTAAATGCGGACTTTAGTCACCATTCCCCCTACATTCCTTTGCTAAGAAGGTACTAGGATGCACACAGAACAACCATATCACACTCAGGCCCTCTGCTTTCCCTGGGCCCTCGGAGAACACAGACCCCTCCGGCTCTGGTCAATACTACACCAGAGGCCAGGGAAGACTCATGAAAATCCCAATTCCACCAAAGGGCTGACTTCAGTCTAAGACTTGAGTGAAGGTAGTCAGGCATGTACTGAGAGCAAAGTACCTACTGATGGCACCAGACAGACTTGGTTTATATAGCGTGATGTGGAGAGAAGCTAGCAGCTCAGAAGGATGTGTTTAAATCTCTGGCTAGTCTCCACCAGGCTGTATCTGCATATGCACCCAAGGTCCTCACACATTCCCGTAAGCACTGTGAAGTCCCATGGAGTCTCAAAGCATGTACCTGGGAGGACCAAAGGAGCAGTAGAGCTTCTGCAAGATCAAACCCCAAGCTTGGCTGGTCTCTATACCCCATATCTGGCACACTACAGGACATTAGGAAATGTTTATGGGAAGAATGAATGGATCATACTTAACACATAGATCATTCTTACTAGGTGCTGGGTATCAGCTTTGATTTAACCTTGGGAAACGGTGCAAAGTTCACTGCTGGAAACACAAAGGACCAGAACAGTGTTTCACTATTCTCAGATTGATGGATGGATGGATGGATGGATGGATGAATTCATACGGCTCTACTTAAAATGGGTTGATGCCACTAGAAATTAGTTGCAACTTCAAACAATGAGTGGTCATCTTCTCTAAAATAAAGCAACAGTTGACTACAAACCAGAAGACCAGGGGCTCCATCTCACCCTAGAGCGCTGTGTCTTCACTCCATGTGTTTTTCTCTGCAGAGCTTTCTCCACATACTTTGAATCATTTTCTATGGATACTCTGTGCCTTGCTTCTGTTCTCTGAGTTTGTGACACCAGCTATTTCCTTAGGTATCACATTGTTAGAAAGCATGGTTTTTAGGGCTATGTAATACTCAACTAAGAAGAGGCCTAGGGCTTATTTAAATGATCTCTTATTTTTGAATCCTTTAAATGGCTTTCAATCACTTTATTGTCTTAAAAGCACTGGAGTGGTGAGAGATGACACCACACACTACACCTGTCATCCAGCTACTCTGGAGGCTAAGGCAGGAGGATAACAAATGTGAGGTCAGTCTGGACTATAAAAACAACTCTCAAAAGAACAAAATGAAAAGTGTTGGTGTGAGCATTTACATGGTTGACCCTGTTTATTTGCTGGGGATCAGTGACTAGATGAGCCTAGATGGGTCACTGGAGGAAGACTGAGGTTACCACATTTCTTCCCCCAAAGACTCCCCAGCTCTGGCTTTCTGTCCCTCCCACTTGTCCTTTTAGGCAACAGGGACTCCAGGACTTATCTTACAACTCATGAATAGATGTCCCCTTAGACAGATATATTTACTGTACATAAGTTGTCTTTCCAGTTCTGGCAGTGGTTCAGGGCTCTGGCATCCCTAGCTTCACTGCCTTTGCACTGGTGACCACTCTACCTCCCCAGGAAGAAAAAAAGACAGCCTTCTGGCCTTCAAAAGCAACAATGTGCCTCTTTCCTTGGCTCATTCCGCCAGGCTGCCTATCTGGGGAAGGGATGAGTCCTGTCAGCAACAAAAAGGAGACAGTTATCCCAGATGCAAACGGGAATTTCTACTCACTCAGCTCTCCTACTGAATTGAGCAGATCATGCACCTGTAATCCCAGAACTCTGGAGGTTGGAGCAGGATGTAGCCTCAGTTTGAGCAATTAGTGAGTCTGAGATCAGTTTGGTTATAAAGAGAAACCATGTCTGAAAAGAAAGAAGACAGCCATGGAAATAGCTCTGGCTTAAGAGTTTGGCTGCCAGCACTTGCTTGGCAGCTCACAGTTGCCAGTAACTCTTGCTCGAAGGGATCTGATGACCTCTTCTGGAGTTCACAGACACACACACACACACACACACACACAGAGAGAGAGAGAGAGAGAGACAGAGAGAGACAGACAGAGAGACAGAGAGACAGAGACAGAGGAAAACATACACATAAATAAGAAAAAAAATTAATGAAAGGAAGAAGGGGAAGAAAGAAGGAAGGAGGGAAGGAAGGAAGGAAGGAAATGACAAGAAACCCCTCCAGATTTCCCACCCCACCAGTTACACTCCCTGGATTATCTTTGCCATTGGTGGTAATTCTTCTATTGCTCTGAAAGAGAAGGGAGAAGCACTGCCCCACAGAGTGGCAGAGCTCCGGTTCTATGGTTGACTTCCTGAGTTCAAATCCCAGTCTCACCATTTCAAAGCTATGAGACCTTCGGCAAGCTTACTTCACACTGAGTCAGTACGTAGCCTACCCTTTGTGCAGAGTTCCCACTTGATATGCACATCAATGATAGATATGTGTTTTTACAATTCTTTCTTCTTCCCATTAAATAGCTGTGAGTGTGCCCCATGCTTTTAGTTCAGCTGTTTAGACCATGTGGTATTTCATTTAGCTTCCAGAATGCATTCACCCAAACGAAGGGACATGTCTGCCAACCTCAGTCCCACTCTCTGTGTCATGTTCTTACTGCTCTTACCGTGTCTTGTTCTTAATGTTCTTCTTTTTAACTTGTTAAAAAAGTTTTATTTTATGTGCACTAGTGCTTTGTTTTTGTATGCGTGTGTGTGCGGTGTTTCATACCTGGTTTCTGTGCAGGTCAGAGGAGGGCATCAGATCCTTGGAAATGGATTATGGATGAGCTACTGTGTAGGTGCTAGGAATGGAACCCAGGTCCTCTGCAGGAGCAATAACTGCCCTTAACCACAGGGCAGAACATCTCCCCAACAGTCCATTTAATCCCCCCCCTTTTAAATTAAGTACAAAGTAGTGGAGTTTGTTTTGGCATTTTTGTAGACTCATGACATTATACTTCATTATTATTTGTCTTGTCTCCCCACTGCAGCCCTCCCCCCAGCCCACTGCCCACCTCTTGTCGGTCTTCTTTTCCCCTCCAGTTCATTCCCACCTCCCATTTTCTTTTTTTCTTTTTAAAGATTTATTTATTTTCTTTATGAATGTGAGTACACTGTCACTCTCTTCAGACATACCAGCAGAGACATTGCAGATGGTTGTGAGCCACCATCTGGGATTTGAACTCAGGACCTCTGGAAGAGCAGTCAGTGCTCTTAACCACTGAGCCATCTCTCCAGCTCCCCCACCTCCCATTTTCATTCACAAGCCATCTATCTGCCTCTCTTCTTCCCACTTCTCACAACTCTTTAAGATCTCCTTCTCTCATGTTAATAGCACATTTAAACCTTCAAAACCTACACACATACACACACACACACCAATGCACATGTTATGCATGAGACAAAACACAATATTTATTATTACAAATCTAGCTTGATTCGCTTACTGTATTGATCCCCTCCTCCCATTTTTCTGCAAATCTCATCATTTCATTCTTTACAGTCTTGTAGAATTCCCTTGTCTTTGTGTACCACCATTTTTTATCTGTCCATCTGCTGGTAGGCATCTAGACTGGCTCTGCTTCCTGGCTATTCTGAACAATGCAGCTGTAAAACATGGCCGTGGAAGTGTCTCCATGTTATGCTGACGCTTAGAGTCCTTCAGGTGTGTGCATGGAAAGGTATAGCTGGATCATACTGTACTTCTACAGTTAGTTTGTTGAGGAATTTCTGTACTGATCCCCATGGTGGCTGAATCTGTTTACACCCCCGCCAGCATGAAGAAAAGTTCCTCCTCCACACCCCCTCCCCAGTAGTAGTTGGTTTCTTGACAACAGAGCTTCTGATTCGGGGAGCTGGACTCTCGGAGCAGGTATGTTTAGTTGATTGGGTAGTGAACCTTGGGGTTTCATCATGCAGTAAGAAGGGTCACACCTTTGTCTGCCCATTTGCAAGCTTTTCCATCACTCCGTGGCTCATGGTGTGATATTAAGACTAGGATTTATCACTAAATTAACTTAGTTTTTGCCCTTCTTAAACATCTTTACTAAATATCAAATCAGTTTTAACTTTCATTTCCTTGTTGGCTAAGGATACTGAATGCTTCTTCAAATATCTATTGGAGATTCTCTCTCTCTCTCTCTCTCCCTCTCTCTCTCTCTCTCCTTACGTGTGTGGATATGTGTGTATTGTGTGTGTGTGTATGTGTGTATATGTATATGTGTGTATGTGCATGTGTGTATGCTCATTCAGTTTGTTAGCTCATTGATTTATTATATGACTTGTAAAATTTGGGGCATTAAATTTTTGCAATTCTTAATATGTCCTGAATAGTAATCCCCACCTGGTGTATAATTGATGAAATTTTTCTTTCACTCTGTAGACCATATCTTCACTTTGATGACACCTTCTTTTGCTGTGCAGAAGCTTTTAATGTCCTGTAGTTCTGTTAGTTAATTCTTGGGATTGTTTCCATGTTGCTGGAGTCTCTTTTAGGAAACGCTTACCCATGCCGATGTCCTAAAATGTCCTGTGTGCGGACTGACAGTGGCACTAAAGCTTGGGCCTTGTGTTAAGGTCGTTGCTGCATGGTGAAATGACTTTTGATCAGGATGAGAACCATGCATCTACCGACTTTCATTTTTCTGCACAGGCTGTCATTTTCCAACATATATTTTAATATCTTTGTTGAAAATAGGTAGCTGTCGTCATGTAGGTTTATTTCTGGGTCCTCTTCCGTTCCCTTGGTCAGCATGTCTGTTTTTGTACAGCCATCCTACACTTTTTGCTACTCTGGTTCCAAAACTAGTCTACAAAATAGAAAGGGAAGATGGACAACGAAACATGGTCTAAGACACTAGCATCATCCTACTACTAAAACCGAATAAGCACAGAATAAAATAAAGAAAACTATAGACCCAGTGTATGTAGACACAAAGTTTCTCAGCAAAATTCTTGCAAGCTGTATTCAAGAACACGTTTAGACCTCAGCATGACCATGGTTTTGTTCTAAGGGTGTAAGCTTGGTTCAACATCCATAATTCAGTAAATACAACTCAGTAGATAAAGAGACTTAAGGCCAGACTACCTAATCATGTCACGATGCCAAAAAAGGCCTTTGATGGTGCTCAACATACCTATATACAAGATTTACATGACTAGGAATAGAAGAATAACTTAACATAACATCATGTATGAGAAAAACTCTAGTCAACATCATGTTAAATAAAGAAGAGCTAAGAGCATCTCCTCTGAAATCAGGAACAAGGTGAGAGTTTCTACTTCACAGTCACTCCATACAATGACTTTGGTCTGACTCAGAACACTAAGACAAGAGAAATAAATAACCAGGATGGACGGGGGGGGGGGGGAGTCTAATTGTCTCTATTTGCAAATGACATAGCCCCATGTTTGACAAATCCTAAAGACTCCACCAGAATATGCTGAGACATGATAAGTACTTTCAGCAAAGTATCCGGCCACAAAATCAGCATACAGAAATCAGTAGCCTTTCTGTCCATCAATAAAGAACTAGCTGAGAAAGAAACTGGGAAAATAGCTCATTCACGCCAGCTTTACAATAACTAAGAAATGTAGGAATAAATCTAACCAAAGAAGTGAAAGACCTCTACAATAAAACTTTAAGATACTGAAGAAATAGATTGAAGATTTGGGGAGATGAAAAGACCCCTTGTGCACGTGTTGGCAGAATTAATATTATGAAAATGATTACGCTACCTAATGCAATCTACAGATTGAGCACAACATCTCTTAAAACCCCAAGGACATTTTTCACAGATCCAGAACAACCCCATACTTTATATGGAAGCACAAAAGACAGGAACAGCCAAGGCAGTCCTAGAGTGATCCCTTTTTGTCAACTTAACACAAAGTAGAGCCACCCAAGAGGTGGGAACTTCATGTGGAAAAATGCCTTCATCAAATTGGCCTGTGGGCATATCTATGTGGCATTTTCTTGATGGTTGATTGATGGAGATGGAGAACCCAACCCACTGAAGAAAATGCCACCTGAGGAGGTGGTCCTGAGTTGTATATGAAAACAGGCTGAACAAGCCAGTAAGTGGCACTCTTCCATGGCCTTCAGTTCTTGCCTCCAGGTTCCTGTCCTGGGGTTCTGGTTCAGCTTCTTTTGCTGACTAACTATAATATATAGGCTGAAGTAAAGCATTTCCTCTCCTAGTTGCTTTTTTGGTCATGGTTTGTTTTTTGGTTTGTTTTTTTTTTTTAAATCAGAGCAATGGAAAACAAACTGAGACAGAAAGAGAACAATGCTGGAGCCATATTTTCTGACTTATGTAAGCATCTGGATGCTGCCTGTGGGGAAACTGATCAGATCAGATCTGGAGGGGGCGAGGGTTCTGATTGACCACATTATAAACACTCAAACCAATGGTTTCATCTGTCACCTAGATGTTTATGTGTATGTTTAAGACAGGATCTTACTGTAGTGGCCAGGCTGGCCTCAAACCCAATGCAATCTCCCAGCCTCAGCCTCTCCGGTGTAAGAATTGGCATAGAGCAGGCATCTGCACACCTGGCTTCTTACCAGTGCTCTCCTGGTCAGGCTGTAGCAGGAGCTGCTTCAGAATGCTTGCTCACTCTTTCCCACGTTTTAAGAAGAGAAGTTGCTTTTGTGCCCAGACTCCACCTGCCTCGCCTTGGCCTTCTGCAGAAGGTGGGCAGGCCACAGGAAGATAGTTTATAAATCACTTACTCATCCTTCCAAAACCACAACTGGGGAGCTTGCTTTCCTATTGTCACTCATATAAGAGAAGCCCCAAAGCTCCAGCAACTCAATAACCAGAGCAGCTAAACATCTACCTGGAAAAAACAACACAAAACAGATAAAACTCCAGGTGTAGCAGTGCACATGTGTAACTCCAGCATCCGAGAAGCTGAGGCAAAGGAATCTACAATTCAAGACCAGCATGGACTATATGGTAAAATCCTATCTAAAGTGGGGTGCACGGGGATGAAACAAAGTATCACAGAGCATCTGTGACTCACATTTAAAGAAGGTTAGGGGAGAGTTCTGGAGGAGAGGGACACATGCCCCAGCTGTGTGATGCCTTTCTACTGAGCCCTGAATATGGCGGTACATGGCCAGCTCTACCTTTCTCTGTAGTCCACCCACCCATCTGCCACCCACTGAGGACAAGAATGCCCACCACCTACCAGGCTCCTGCAACCTGTTCTCCTAGTACAGTTCACCCTATGGAGGGAAGAGGGGGTTTCTTGTGTCTGGATCACTTTTGGCCTTTGTTCAGGCAGTGTAGATCACCTGAGCAGCTCCCCCCCCCTTAGCATTTATCAGGCTCTTCAGGTGCTCCCTGATAGGCACACTAGCTGGGTCTCTATTTCTTGCTGAAGCAGGAACCAGAAGTACTTGAGATGCCAGTGTACACTTCCCACCTCTCAGCCCTGTCTCCCTCCTCACCCATGAGGAAGGAGCAGTTACTGGTATAGAAAGCGTACAGCAGGACACCTCTATAATACCTCTCTGTGCTGGAGATGGGTCCTGTAGCTATTCAGCATCCCCTACTCGCCAACAGCTGGGTCAGCCCAGCTGGTGTGACTTGTACCTGTGGCCAGAGACAGGAGCCTCAAGGAAACATCTGAAGTACTCCTGGGGCCTGCCTGGTTTGCCTCAGCTCTGAGCAATCTCTCAGCTATCATCACATCTACTGTCTCCCTTCTGTCCCATTCTAGGCCCCAAGAGGGCGATCTTCATAGATATCTATGGACCCCATGGCTTAGCTGGCTCTCTTGACCTCTGGCTTGGAGACCAACTCAGCAATGAATGTGAAGTAGAGACAGTTGAGACTGGAGGGCTAGAGGAAATTTTGGGGTTCACTCACCTACTCTGCAGCAGGCCAGTGCATGGCTATGCCTGTCTCTTGCCTCCAGTCCTAGGGACCATCCCTCCTGGAGCTCATGGGCCTCTATTCTCTGACTTTGTGCTCTGTCAAACCCCTGTGCTCCAGCTAAGGGTGCAAAGACAGATGGAGTGGCTTCTTCAGTTGCAAGTCCCTGAGTCCTTCCCACCCTTCACAAATTCTCTCGGTTATGTATAGACATGTGTGAATACCTTCAGGTATCCCTCATCTGGGCATTGCTTTCCTCCTGGAACGCAGACATGGTCAAATTTAAACAATATTACCCCCGTGGGTGTGTATAAACCACATGACCCATACTCCACCATGTCTTCCTGGGCATGTTTGTTTCCTGAGCTTCCTAACCAAGAGGTAAGCTAGCATGCCTGTCCTGATCAAGGAGGAAGATTCTAGAAAGTACAAGTCTCTGGAAAAGGCACACAAACTCACAAGTGCATGGAGACTTACCGTTGGGTAGCCAGTGTTCTCAGGATGTCCCTGGTCACCTCTGATGAGAGGCCGTGGTTTGTCACAGCAGTATAGCCTTCCTCTTCTGAGATATGGTTGTAAGTCAAACAGAAAGGCAAGAATGACTTTGAGTGGCCAAAATAGCAGCTGCAAAGCCAGGTTCTGCACTAAAGTCAAGCCCCTGAGGCACTCTACAGAAGCAGGTGAAGACTTACGTCATCTATCATCAGAATAAGCTTGGATCTCTGCTTTCTGGTCCAAGACTAATTAGAGATGGTCATTTAAGAATGGAAAGAAGGCCATACTTACAAGAGCAGAAGGCAGAAGCCTAAGAGTGAGAGAAGCCCCCCCCCCCAAGTGCTAAGAAACAGGCCTTGTGACTAGAGGGAAACTCTACAAGCCCAGCCATTAGTGGAGGGCAAGTACTCTGCCTGCCTCATGAGCCCCGAGGGCTGCGTTACCTCTGCTCAGCATCTGAGGTTCACAGCAGCAACCCTGAGCCATTACAGAAAGGTTAATGGTGTTCCATATTCTCCTAGTAAGAAGGAAAAGAAATTTGTGCCTCATCTTAGGAATATTTCCATCTGAAAATGTTACATGAAAATAATTTATAACACTGGCTGGCATCTGCAGCTGTCTGGGGTCTCACTCCCTGTGGTTTCCACACAGCTTGAGATTTGGCTGTCCCTGGAAGTGTCCACCGCTTGCATGCAGTCAGCATTTATTGAGTGCTTACTGAATGCTGAACACTCCATGAGGAGACAAGAAGAAAGGATTCCCAAGAAGAGAAAGGCTGTGTCTTCTAGGGTAGCAGCAATACCCACAGATTCTGATCTCTTCCTGAGAACAACCTTGCCCAGTCACAATCCACACCACTTGGAGCTCATGGTCTGGATGGCCAAGCATGGATCAGCTGGCAAGACTAACCTGGGACCCTCAGCAGCTGGGCACCCCAATCTGTGCCCCTCTCTGGAGTCTGTTTTTATTATAAATATTTCATTGTTTAGGAGTTTGGTTTTAGCTGATATACAGCATTTGGCAGGATTCCTTGCTAGCATTTGGTAATAATTCCATACCAAATGCTAGGGAGAAACCCACCCAAATGGAACAGCTTCAAGTCAGGGCTCTTAAAAAACCGGAGCCTGAAGAAGCCACTGCATCTGGGCTGTCTCTGGCTGCCGAGAGCCAGCTCAGGAGAGCACAGCATCCTCAAGATGCATGACAGACTTCATCTGGCTCCTATAACCATCCCACAACCTTCATGCTTCCCACACTAGCCCAGTGGCAAGCTATGCCCAACGGCAGTCCCAGGAGACTTAAAGCAAGCTAGCCATGTACACACAGGCATTCCATATACACAGCTAGGTCAAAATTGGTGGCTGTAACATAGAAATGTGTCCATTTATTTTTCTAATGGGAAAACAAACTGCAGCCAAAGACAGTCCCAGGGGACTTAAATCAGGTAATCCACATACACACAAATGGTCCATAAATGTGGCTGGGTCAGAATCTATGAGTGTAACATGAGCTCTTCATTTTTCTGAAATGTCATTTTATGTCTCCTTCTCCTTTCTTTCTCCCTCAGCTCTGTGAATCCTTTACTAGAATATTTAAAGTCCCTGTGGACATCGGAACTCGGTTGCCTTGGTTCATAGACAATGGATTCTGTGATGTTGGCTCGTAGATAGTAGATAGTTGAGAGTTGGCTCATCCACTCTCTGTGAGGCAGGGATGATACTGTGTCTCTTAAGAGCAACTGATGAAGATGACTGAATGTATATAAAACACCCAGGCCCAATAAACATTTACCCTTAGCTTTACTGAGTACTGTCTAAGTACCAGAGGCTACATGTGTCATTTCACCTGAGATATGTTTAAGAGGGACCAGGATACTTCCTTCCCAGACCTTCCTTGACTCTTCTCCTTCAGTCACGGTGAATAAATACACTCCAGGGCACTGCCCCTTTCCACTCCATTGTCTGTAGGGGTGCGAAGGGAGCGAAGGCGTGGGTGGATGGGCCACTGCCAATGGTTCGTGAAGACTGTCCTGCGGCTTTGTAGCCCAGCCTTCCTCTCCAGGTGCTGGTTCTGAGTAACATACACCCTCCATTCCCAGAAGCCCAAGGGGCAACTTTGCAGAGGAAGCAGCCACAGAACATCATGGCCCAGCGAGGTTGCTGTAGCTGCCTGCCATCTTCCACAGTTCCAAGGGAATCCCCTCCTGTCTTTTCAATAAATATCCTTTGACCTGGACACTCCCTCCCAGAGCCCCCTCTCTCTGACATATCCTGTTGTCAGGTGATTTTAATATCATATCCTGTCTGAGACTCTTTGCGATCTGTCATTTGTGAGGATTAATGCCTTTTATCCATTCTAAAAAACCTCTGATTCATTAATCTCCCTAAAATGTGCCTGTCTCCCACTCTCCACTCATATTTCTAAAATCCCTACTAAGATCCGACCATCACACTAGCCTCTACGTTAGCTGCTGGTGTGTGCCAGCTCTTCTTTGTCATAGTGCCTCTGTGTCTGTTATAGGATCTGCATCTGCATGAGTAATTCTTTGCTCTGCCTCAGTTCTCCTATGGTTAGAAGACAGTTGATCTCAGAATACTAAGTGCCACAGAACTTGCTAAAGCATCACCCTTGGAATCCTCCAGTTCCAAGCCTACCACAATGGGGGGAGCCTGTGCCAACCTTCTGGCTACCATCCCTCCTCTGATACACATAAACCACAGCTGTTCTACCAGTCAGTTACTTCCTCGAAAGACCGCAATGCCACTCCCCTTGCAAAGTCCCAATATTGTAAATGTCACTGAGTCAGAGATGGGTAGGGTGGTACAGCTCGAGACTGTAGAACCTGTGAGCATTGCTGATTCCGTGGGTGTGAACAGCCAAGGCTAGCAGACCCAGTTTTGAAGCCAGCTCTGACACTGTACAAACTGTATAACCTGAATCAATTTGCTAACCAGGCTACACCTTGATTTTACCCTCTGCAACGTAGGGCTGTAAATGAGCCCTCTACTCAAGTGCTCTTGAGGACTCAGAGCTTTGAAGCTGGAAAGGCTTTCTCCATCAGTACAGACATTCTCTGGGTCCATCATAAGCATCTGCATCGATAAAAAATGGGATGGGAAATCCATTCATATCCATAGGCCATGGCATTGCTTTGAACATACAAAAATTCAATTGCTTGTTTGCATGCAATTGAAGCTCATTCCCATGATCCAAGCACTTAGAAGGCAAAGGCTAGAGAATCATGTTTGAACTATAGATGTCTTAGGGTTTCCATTGCTGTGAAGAGATACCATGACCATGGCAACTCTTATAAAAGAAAACATTTAGTTGGGACTGGCTTACAGTTCAGAGGTTCGGTCCATTACCATCATGGCAAGAAACATGGCAGCATGCAGGCAGACATGGTGCTGTAGAAGGAGCTGAGTGTTCTTGATCCACAGGCAGCAGAAGTGAATGCCACAGTAGGCCTAGCTTGAGAATCTGAGACCTCAAAGCCTGCCTGTACGGTGACACATGTCTTCCAACAAGGCCACATCCTAATAGGGCCACTCCCTATGGGCCAACTGTTCAAACACGTGAGTCTACAGGGGTCATACCTATTCAAACCATCACAATAGAAAAAGTGTAAGGCTGGCCTGGGCTACCTAATAAGACTCTGTCTTGGGAAAGAAAAGGAAGGAAAGAAAGAAAACTCAAGGTGCATTTTTGCTTTGACTTATGACTATATTAACTTATCCACTTCTTTTTTATGAGGCCAGAATCCAAGGTGTATTGTATGCGAGGAACGTACTCTGCCACTGAGCTTCATTCACCCCCACCCACAAATTTAGTATCACTGGAGGCACTAACAGGAAGCAATCCCGTTCTTATGTTTGGTACAGGTAATGAGAACCCAGAATGAAACTCAGAGCCAGAGGGCTGCTGCTGTGCTGAGGGATAGACATCACTCACCTTGGAGGAAAAAAAAAGGCTGAAAAGCATCCATCAAGGCATTAACCTCAGAGAGTTGTGTCTCACTTAAGTTGACCCCAGGTCCTCAGCTCTTCTGGCTACTGAGCTAACCATGGCACAGCTGTGAGCCTGACCATCCCCACCCTGCTACCCTTCCAGAAGGCCTTGGAGTCAGAGTCTAACCCTCTCTCCAAACATGTTCCTTGCTAGATACCCCTACCCCTACCAAAGAAAGCAAGAAGGTTTCCTCTCCCAGGAGGACACTGTGCCTCTGCTGCTGCTCCTCCAGGATCCATAGTCTCAGAAATGTGAATTCAGATGCAAGTTACAGGGCTTAAGTTACTGCCGACACTTGATTGGAATAACCGTTACGTAAAAGCCAACACAGATGAATCGCCTGTAGGGAGTTGTCTGCCTGCATGAGTTTTTACACATCTTTCAGCTAAATCAAAGATCCAAATGCTAAATCTCACACTCAGGAACATCAAGTGGATTTGTGACAGTCCCCGGAGGACTCGGTGTCCATAAACCAATGAATGAATTACACTGATCCCGGTATGTAGTTTCTCATCTGTGACTGATACAACATTGATAATATTCTTTATTTCACTTAACTCCTTCTGAGCCACAAGGAAATACACACGGCCTCAGATTATGGCAACCTTCTGATGATGTTGATGATCTGTTAGGGAAGGCCACATGCGGGCTGACGACAAAAGCTGTTGGCTTCGGCGGCTTTGGTGTCCGGGTTCTGTTTTGTCATTCCAGGGCACTTGTGACAGAGTTTTGCATCTACTGTAACCAGCAGCATTGTTGGAAGACCATTGGCCCTAAGCCAGTCCTACCTTGGAGCTCACTAATTTGGCACCACCAGATAGGATCTTTCTCTTTTTTCTTCCTTCCTTCCTTCCTTTTAGATCGTGTGTAGGGGTGTGGCTGGAAAGATGCCATGAGTTAAGCCTACCCACTGCTCTCACAAAGGGCCCACAATCAGTTTCCAGCACCCATGTCAAGCAACTCTCAGCTGCCTATGACGGCAGATCTCGGGTCCCAATGCCCTCCTATGGTCCTCATGGGTACTTCATGCACATGATGTGCACACACATGCACATACATTTAAAATGTTTTCAGAAGTATGTGTATGAGCAAGTGTGTGTGTGTGTGTGTGTGTGTGTGTGTGTGTGCGCGCAGCTACCTATGGGGAAAGAAGGATTCAGCTCTCCTAGCTCTGGACCTAACAAGAAGTTGTGAGCCACCTGATTTGGGTGCTGGGAATTAAAAGTGGGTCCTATGGAAGAGCAGCAAGTGCTCTTAACTGCTGAGCCATCTTCCCAGCCCCTAGACTGATCCATTCTGAGCACATTTACTCACACTCCTGGGAGGGTTGCATATGGAAAATAGTAAAGGAACTCAGGGAAAGATAGGAGTAGGTTGTCTTCAAGTTGATGTACACACAAGGTAGGGACCTTGTCCCATAGGTCAGAGAGCGAATGATCATAGTAAAGATGATGCTGGTCGTGGACATGTCCTTGCCGGGTGCTGAGGTTGGCTCTCCATGCATATCAACACTTCCACCTCTTGGTTCTGTTTCCAGATAGGCAGGTACTCCACTCTACCGATGGGAAAACTGGAATGAGGTCACAGTTGGAACCCAGAACACTCAGACTCCAACCTTTGGTAATTCTCCCTAGACAGAGGATACACAGGGATGCCCTGTGGATCCAGAGGCTAGCAAAAGTACAGAGCTTTACATTTTCCATTTAATCTCTCTGTGTGACTGTCTGTTTCTGTATCTCTCTTTATGATCTTTTCCTGTGTGTCTCTGTCTTTCTCTCTCTTCTCCCCCTCCTTCATGTCTCTTTGTGGTCTCTCTCTGTCTCCTCTTCTCTCTCTCTCTCTCTCTCTCTCTCTCTCTCTCTCTCTCTCTCTCTCTCACACACACACACACACACACACACACACAGTATTTTGAGATACGATCTCATTATAAAACTCAGGTTGGCCTTTATCTCCTGATGCCCTTACCCCATCTTGGGAGTGCTAGAATTATAAGCCTTGAGTTACAGCACCCTAGAGTTTTATTCTCTTTTGAGCTTCTGGTCCCATGAAAGAGACATCTATGGGTGTTTACTGGCTTTGGACTTAAGATGTTTGGGTACCAGCTGAGGGTCACAGAGCCCACAGTCCACAGTCCCTGGCCACTTCACAAAGCTATGACAGCCCAATCTGTTCCTGGTGTTGAAAAGCCACCCTGTCTGAGCTTGATGGGCCCTTGGGAGTCCCCAGAGTACGTTCTAAGAAGCGTGAGGGGTTTCCTGGAGAAATGTTACTGCAGCTTGGGGTCTGGAAGGCTGCTTCAGGATTCTTGAATTGAAATTAAAAATTAAACTTCAATAATTGAAAACAATGATCCACATAGACTTTCAAACTAGCAAGGGGAGGTGACAGTACAGGTTCTATAGGAGACGCTGTGGAGAATGACAGCGAACATGGCAGTGAGCATCTTCAAGGGCCCTGGTCGTTGTTTGGGGTTTCACATTATTGGGTTCAAGAGAAGGAGGAGCTGGTTACGGGAATGAGAGTGATTCTCTGTCTTGACCTAAAGATTGTGTCTTATGCTTGTTTTTCCTACTGTGCATGAACCTTCCCTTAATTTTAATCATGTATGCCCAGATGTGTATAGGCATGTGATTATATAAATAGGGGATTCTCCCTAAAAGTTTGCCTGAAGACACGGTTTTGCTGTACTGCTGCATGTACCCAAAACGAATTCAGGCTGGCTTGATCTTTGTATTCTTCACATACCTTAGGAATACACTTGAAGAGAAGCTACCTGAATGTGGCTGTTTCTAGGGGCAGAGAGATCTAACCTTTCAGAAGTAGGAGCATGTGGTGCAGGTGGAGCGTGGGCTCCAGGATTCTGAGGTGACCAAGAGTATTGCTTGGAATGGGACACATGTATAGTGAAGGAACCGGGCTGCCAAGTGCACTTTTGTAAAGACGGGAGGAATGGACATAACCAAAGCCAAATGAAGTACCATGCTAAACTATCTCTTGTGCTGGCCTGTGCAAAAGTACAGGGCTATTGCCCTTTCGAAGATAGCATAGCCAAAACCAGGTCCGAGCAGCCTGCCTTTTGCTTTTTTTTATTTTAGAGAAAAGACTCAGTGACAGTCACATGTAAGTGAGGAAAGGTTTCTTTCGCTTGTGGTTTTAGTCTTTCATGGTTCAGAGACTGTGTGGAACAAAGCAGCTCCCACCATGATGGGACGGAGTATGCTTAACCATGGCAAGATAAAGCCCCATGAACACCCCCAGTGACCCACTTCCTCTGAAGAGGACCTAATTCCTACCTATCACCACCTCCCAATAATGCCATTGTAGAATTTATTCACAAAGAGATCACTCCATTCATTGGATAGAGCACCCAAGGATGCAATAGGCTCTGAAATGCCCTTCTGGACAACTCAGACCTTGCTATGGTGGTCTCCTGGCCTCTCCTCATTCAACCAAAATCAAAAAAAAAAAAAAAGGGTTTTAATCATTACAGACTCATTGACAAAGTTAAACTTTCATGACAAGCATCTCTTTCATCTGCCCCGCCTCCCTAATTTCTCAATGAACACCGAGGGTCTGGGACCCAGAGAGTCAACCTCTAGCCACAACTAGAGTCTGTGCTGAGCAGGGACACAGTTAGGCGTCTGGCTCCCAATTTGGTGGCTCCCCAGCAGACAATATATAAATATTTGGTGGGTCGAACCACAAAGCATGTCACATTGCAGCCACTGCACCAGCCCCGTGTATATACTTTGTCTGAATCAAAGACTTCTCATGGCTCCTTCTTTATCCTGACAGACTGGGGAATAGTCAACCATCCTGGAAGGCTGGATTTTTAAAAAGCAAAATAGCTATGGAAGAAAAACCAGTCAACTGCACATAGACTCAAGCCTACAGACCTTCCTCTCCTGAATCTTACAAATCCCATCCCATCCAGCAGAGGAAAAACAGTGACAAGAATGTGTGGGCTGATGATGAAGGACTGCAGTAGCCAGCTGACATATCCCAGTTTTATCTTAAGGTAATGTAACTTTCAGAGTAGTTTCGAGTTCCCTGCCTGGCATCCACACTCAATTTCTTCTTTCTTTCTTTTTTTTTTTTTAAATACTTATTTATTTATTTTATGTATGGAAGTACATTGCCTTCAGACACCCCAGAAGAGGGCATCGGATCCCATTACAGATGGTTGTGAGCCACCATGTGGTTGCTGGGAATTGAACTCAGGACCTCTGGAAGAGCAGTCAGTGCTCTTGACCACTGAGCCATCTCTCCAGCCCCACACTCAATTTCTGATAGGTTCTACTAGAAAGCACCCACCCCCTAGTCTCAGTGACTAAAAACAAATGTTTGTATCTCCCTGCAACTGCACCACAATCTTGCCCTCATCCTGGGCCATGAGAGGAGTTAGCACTTTCCACGTCACTCTGGTGGCTGTGGCAGGGGAGGAGCTTCAGAGAGCTCCATGCTGCCTGAAACTAGCATACCGCTTCTGCAGACTGGCTTTGGGCAAAGACATTACAACGCCATATTTCCCCTCTCTCTTTCTCACACTCCTCCATGACTCAGACCCAGCTGCATGGAAGCCATCTTGCCCCAGAAACCCACTCATTGTAAGCCACGGCCTGGGGTACTGAGCTCCAACCTGTGCACAATCTGTACAATAAGAAGAAAAGCTGACACCCACTGAGAAAGTGGGGCAGGCACCCCGCTCAGAAAAGACAAAGCTGTACCCCAGTAGACCCTTGTCAAAGCTATTCCAGAATCCCATCCGAGCATTCTCAGGCTCTTCTCCAGGGACCTACCCTGGGGTCAGTCTCTGATTCTGCTCCCAATGCCATTTCCCTTGGTCCTGGCTCTGCCACGTGGAAGACCCCTCTCACTCTCTGATGATGTACTCAGAAAGGAGTGGGAGTCCAGAAATGATTCTATGTCTCTAACAGTCCATCTTTACGAAAAGGCTTTGGCAGTACACTCACTCAGGGACATAGGCCTCTTAGCTTCGTGCCTCTAGGAAATTCAGTGTGCTGGTAAAGTATACCCAAAGTTCTTGGTGATAAATTCTGCCAAACCCCTTGCTTTGTTCTTTGTCCTCACCCCACCCTCCAGCCCCAGCTTCTTCTTTCCTTATTTTTGGTGATGTTTTGAAGTTTTGATTTTGAAATAATTTTACAGAAGAGTTGCAAAACCAGTGCAGAGGACTCCCCTGTATGCTTCACCCAGTTGATTAGTGTTTATATGTTGCATAAACTATGGAGTGATTGTCAAACTGAGCAGTGAGATGGCTTCCTGAACCCTCTCCCTCAATCTGTAACTGCTCCTCAGTCTGTGCTTACTTTTGGGGACCTTGACACTGAGAACTAATCACTTGTATTTGAGAACTTCTCCAGGTAGGTTTTTTGTTTTGGTGGGTTGGTTAGTTGATTCTGTTTGTAATTTTGAGTTGCTTTGTTTTGTTTTGTTTGACACTGTTCCTGGCAGCATTCGGATTCTGTATGTGTGTTGTGAAGATTCAGAATCCCTCTGCCTTATGTTTTCATTTTGGAGAAAAGATGCCAAAAAATGATACCAACTCTCTATCTACCAAAGTTTCCTTGAGGCATAGAAGACTTACAAGGGAGACTGAAGCCCAATGGACAACACAGAGGCCATGACACCTAAGTAAATTTATGAAAAGCAAAGACTAAGTCCTTATGATGACAGAATGGTGGGCCAGGCTTAGAAGATGATCTAGCTATCAGCAAACCACCTATTTGGAATCTATTACACACACACATACACACACCGGCCCCTCACTATGGGATTCTAGGCAGATGTTCTACCACTGGGCCACATCCATTTCTCATCTTCTTCCTGTGTCATCGTCCCCCTCCTCCTCCTCCTCCTCCCCCTCCTCCTCCTCCTCCTCCCCCTCCTCCTCCTCCTCCCCCTCCTCCTCCTCCTCCTCTTCCTCCTCCTCCTCCTCCTCCTCTTCCTCCTCCTCCTCCTCCTCTTCCTCCTCCTCCTCCTCCTCTTCCTCCTCCTCCTCTTCCCCCTCCTCCTCCTCCTCCTCCTCCTCCTCCTCCTCCTCCTCCTTCCTACCCTCTTTTGGAAATAGGATTTCACAACATAACCCTGGCTAACCTAGATATCACTATATACTATAGCAGGATGTTCTTGGAACCATCAGAGGTATAAAAAATGACAAGGAGGCTTCTAACATAGTTTAAAGCTGAGACCTTTTGCTTGGGTAGTCTCCAAGCGACTCCAAATTTATCCCAACTAACTAGCCTATGACCTGCCATGTGGCTACCTCTCTACCTTTCTCTGATCTGCTATGGTCCTTGCCTGTTCCCTCCAAGTCTGCCTCCTCCCCCCCCACCCCCCAATCTCCAGCACCTGTTTTCTTCCCGTGTCACTCTCCCTTCCAGGAAGTTCCGCCCTCGGCTTCCTCCCCAGCTATTGGCCGTCAGATCATTATTTCAACCAATCAGAACATCTGACACAATTCTAGATTGCCTTTAGACAAGTAAAGAAGGACAGATATTTACAAAATATAAGGCCAGTGAGGGGCAATAGAAGTGACAATACCAGAATCCCACCGGCGTTCAGTTCTCTACCAGTACAGAATTAACCATTGAAAATAAGAAACAAATGTCCACACAAAGTGAAGAGTATTCCAACAATGTACCCACAGCATGGCGTCCAGCTCAAGCTCCTTCTGCCTCCTCCTCCCGAGTGTTGAGCTTATAGACAGGAGCCACCATATCCAACTTCTGACAGTCTTGTATGACGAGTCGTTTCAGTCCATCTTGGATTCCCCCCCAGCCCTGTGCTAGAGTTCATTACTTTTACAATAGTAAGTTTGAGATCCCTAGTCTGAAGAATGATACCTGGAAAAAAGGCTTAGAGCATTCACTATGCCAATGGCAATCACCAGTGCTCGCAGGCCTAAGTATTAGGTGGGTGTTGTCTGAGTCAGCGTTTCAATTCCTGTGCAAGCATCATGACCAAGATGCAAGTTGGGGAGGAAAGGGTTTATTCAGCTTACACTTCCACGCTGCTGTTCATCACCAAAGGAAGTCAGGACTGGATTTCAAGCAGGTCAGCAAGCAGGAGCTGATGCAGAGGCCATGGAGGGATGTAACTTACTGGCTTGCTTCCCCTGGCTTGCTCAGCTGGCTTTCTTATAGAGCCCAAGACTACCAGCCTAGGGATGGTACCACCCACAAGGGGCCCTCCCCCTTGATCACTAATTGAGAAGATGCCTTACACCTGGATCTCATGGAGGCATTTTCTCAACTGTAGCTCCTTTCTCTGATAACTCCAGCTTGTGTCAAGTTGACACAAAACCAGCCAGTACAGGTGCTTTCCCTGTGCAAACATGTGTATTTCTGCATCTTTATGTGTCTCTGACTCCGTCTCCATAACCCTCTTCCTGTCCTTCCCCCACACCGTGTGTGTGTGTGTGTGTGTGTGTGTGTGTATGTGTGTTGCTGCCCTTGTTGTTGTTGCTGCTGCTGCTGCTGCTGCTGCTGCTGCTGCTGCTGCTGCTGCTG
>JADRCH010000246.1:514722-536287 GCA_019843965.1 Rhynchomys soricoides | reverse complement strand
TGCTGCTGCTGCTGCTGCTGCTGCTGCTGCTGCTGCTGCTGCTGCTGCTATTTTCAGGATCTCACTCTGTAGCACGGATTAGCCTGGAACTTACCATGTAGTCCAGGATGACCTCAGACTTATATGAACCCTCCTGCCTCAACCTCCTAAGTGCTCAGAATATAAGCATGAACTACCACACCCTGCTACAAGCCTTTGCTAGAATAAAAATTTGCAGATATTTTCCCTAGTACGTGTCTTGTTTATTATACTAATAGTGTAGTTTTAAATTTTTTTAAAATGTGAAATTTTTAAATTTTAAAATGAAGTTTAACTTATTTTTTTTTCTCTTATGAGTTACACTTTCAGCATCATATTTGGACACTATCCTAATTCAGACACAGACATTTTCCTGTGTTCTCTTCCAAGTTTATAGCTGTGGGTCTCACATCTCTGAATTGTTGTGAGCTTTTTTGTGGGGGTTGTATTTTTTTCAATTAAAAAATTATATGTATAGGTGGTTTTGCATGTATGTGTGTCTGTGCACCATGTGTATACCTGGTGCCCACAGAGGCCAGAAGGCATTGGATCCCCTGAGACTGGAGTTCTAGATAGCTGTGAGCTACCATGTGTGCTGGGAATCAAACTCAGGTCCTCTGTAAAAACAGGCAGTGTTCTTAACCACTGAGCCATCTCCAGCCCCCTATTGTGAACTGTTTTGAGAGTGTGAAACGTGAAGTCTGGGTCAAGGGTCATTTTTTAACATAGAAACTTTCTGTTGTCTAAGCACACTTTTTAAAAAAGAGTTTCCTTTCTCCCTTAAATGGAAATTTTATCATTGTGTAAGTCTTTTGTGAGATTGCTCTCTGGACTGTATTTTGTTCTATTGACTCCTGTAAACTTAAAAAAAAAAATAGGTCGAAAAGGATTTCACCTGCTTCTCGAAGAGCCTTGTTTGAGTTCTCTACTTTGTGTTCTTTTTCAAGATTATTTTAGCTTTTCTATTTTCTTTTCCTTTCTGAAGGAATATTAGGATTGATAAGTATTTGTTCCAAAAGACAGGATTTTGAGTAGTGTTGTTGACTGACCACTAGATCAATTTGGAAAGAACTCACATCTTAGTGATATTGAGTCTTCCAATCTGTGATTGTGGATTTCTCTACAGTTATTTGAGTCTCTAATTTCCTTCCTCAGTGTTTTACAGCTTTCAGCATACAGATCTTACACAATTTTTTTATCAGATTTACATATAAATATTTCGGTTTTGTACTATGATGAGTCTTCTATTTTATAAATTTTGTATTAAAATCCTACAGATCTAGTATTTAGAAATGTGATTTGATTTTGTATGTTGATCTTGTATCCTCAAACCTTGATAAATCCATTTATTTGTGTCATAAATTGTTTTCTAAATTGTATATCATTTTCCACCTTGATAATCTTGTCCTATAAAAATAGAGAAATTTCCCCACATTTTTTTCTAATATATTTGCCTTTTATTTCTTTTTCTTGCTTTATTGCACTAGCTCCCACGGTTCTGTTGAAGAAATGGGAGAAACATTCTTGCTTCAATCCCGGTCTTAGGGAGAGAATAATCAATGACTCACCACTGGGGATGACGGCAACCTTGGGAACTTGATGGCTACTCTCGAGTTAAGGATGTTTCTTCCATTGAGTTCATGTATGGTGTGACTCATCTGGAATCCATAAAGTTTTACCTCATGAGGAGATAAAGGCTTATCCTCCAGTGAAAATTATTTTTTTTAAAGACTAACCAAAGCGTTAGAAGTGTTCTAAAACACACTGTAATTGCAGACAATTTATCAAATGCAGCGCAGCGGGCCCAGCAAGAGTGTTCTTTTTGCCTTCTTCCTCCCGGCTCAGAAAGGTAGAAACTGCACTGCAGACGAGTACAGCCAAGAGCACAGCGTCCCTTCATCCTCCCACCACACCTCCCAAGACAGAAGGCCATCTTTGTGGGCCAAGGAATGGGTGTGTCTGACTGTGCCTCAAATGCCAGTACTGAAGGTGGTTTCCAAATGACAGAAGCTGAGCAGCTAAGGGAGGGTCTCTTGTTCCCACTCCCCACTCATAAGATAGAGGCTCTGCTGTGGGTGACCTGTTACAGCCTCTTTATAGACATAAGATTTATTTTTAAAAAAAAATGCATTTGTTGAGTTTGTAACGTTTAGAGATGGAACATTGATAAAAACAATGCCACAAAGGGTGAGCAGAAACAACATTGTAACATTGTAGCAGTGATGTGTCTACACTTAACTGCAATGGAGAACGTTTGATAAATGAAGAGCTAAAAGGTCTGCCCAAGAATGAACACCAAAAATAAAAAATAAAAAGTAAAAACCTCAAGAAAATGCAGTAAAATAGAGTTAAGAAAATTAAAATGTCTAGCTTACGAATATTGAGATGCAAAATAATACATCGTGATGGGCAAACAACAGATCAGGTGGCAACTGTAAATCTAACTGCATCAATAATGTGATGGCTAATCATGGTTTCCAGTTTGACTGAATCTAAAATCAGCTAAGGCACAAGCTGCTGGATATTTCTGTGAGGACCTTTCTTGATCAGATCATTTGGAGGGAGCAGACACATCCGAAATGTGGAAGGAAGAAGAGGCTTTGCTCTTTGCATGGCTGCCATCATTCTTGCTGCACAGGCCTTTCTTTGTATTACAACCAGCTTCTTCAGTGTGCCAATACAGACTGAAGACCAGCAGCTCTCCAGGGATCCTCTAGGCTCCCAGTTCCCATATGGGACTGTTGAGACATCCAGGCCCACTGAAGGACAACTACGGTATTCTTGGCATCCCCAATGTGAGACAGCCATTGCTGGACTATCCAGACCATTTTATGTAAGCCAATCTAAGAAATCCCCTTCTAATCAATAAATTTATATAAGTGCGTATAATATATTATAAATTACATTATATATATAATAATATATAATATATACATGTATATATATAAAATAATATATATATGTGTGTGTATATATATGTGTATATATATATATATATATAATCATTTATTTCCTTTGGAGAACTCTCACTAATACAGATTATAATACTAAATGTGTATGGATTAAATGACCAAAAGAAATATTTACCTAGGGAAAAATGTACAGGCTAACTACATACTATCACAACACATATTTGCATTCAAAAATTTAAATCAACTAAAACTGTTTAAATGTTAATATATACTTGCAAACAGAAACCATAAGAAAACAGAAAATAGAGCCATATTGATATCAAATGAAACAGACAAGAACACACACACCAAAAAACCCCATTGCTATAATAAAAGTTGCTTAATTGCAGTAAAAGGTTAGTCCATCCAGAGCCTATAACAATAATACACGTATACACACCTAACAACAGGGCAACAAACATATGAAGCAAAAACTGTTGTCAATGAAGATCAACAGACAACTAAACAGTCTTAGTAGACAGCTCCAGAATCTACTTTCAGGAACAAATGGAAAAACAAGTTAGCTGTAAAAGAACTGAACACTGAACAACACTCCACAGCAACTGAACTTCGTAGGCATCTGTGGAGTGTGCACCCATCAGAAAAATATACACTCTTCTTAAACACACACGAGCATTGTCCAGAACACACCATATACTAGACAACCTCCACATTAGGTTTGGATCAGGTGAAACACACTCTCTAACCACATAATATAAAATTAGAAATCATTTTTAAGATGTACACCCAAGTAGAAGAAGGGAGTTAGGGTAAGGGAAGGGCCCTGAAGGAGTTCATGGTAAGTGAGGCTGATGGGGAGACGTAGATATAACTCGAGTACTTTACATGCACGCGCAAAAATGTCACCACGAAGTGCCATTTTGTACAATTAATGTGTAGTGGTAAAAATTAGAAATCAATTGAGGAAATCCATGCAATTTCGAAAAATCAAGTAGTATATCTCGGTTTAAAAAGAAACCGAAAAGTACTTTACAATAAACACGAAGGAGATAAAAAACAAAACAAAACAGTGTATCAATAGGGTTGAGGCAATGCTTAGAGGCAAATTTATAGCTTTAAATGCTCGTCTTTAAAAAATAAATAAACAAAGCAAGAAAGAGGGCTAACGGGATGGTGAAGAGTGCTTGGGTTCAGTTCACAGCAGCCACATGACAGCTCACTACTGCTGGTCATTCCCATCCCAAGGCCTCCGTCAGCACCAGGAACAGATGTGGTGTGCAAGCATTCACACGGGGAAAATGCCTACACATATAAAAATAGAACAAAATATTTACAAATAAATAAGAAGGACTGGAGTTGTAGCTTAGTGATAAAGCATTTTCCTAGCATGCTCAAGGACCTGGGTTTGATCCCAGGAGGAGAAAGTGATGAGGAAGAGGAGGAGGGAAAGGAAGAGAAGGAGGAGGAGGTGCTGGGAGCTAATGAAGCTCCAAGGGGATGTGTATTGTTTGGCATGAGCATGGCCAAGTCGAGGACCCCAATGCCTCGGACAAATGGGAGTGGCAAAGCCTGTCTCTACTCCATGTTAGCAGTGTGCGCAAAACACTAGCCAGAGAGCTTTCTTCCTCAGGATGACAGCAACCTGAGACTGCTCCCACAGAAACACTTCCTATGGAGGCGAGCTAACTCCTGCCCCTGCGCAGAGATTCCAGGTTGGTGGTGCCATTCCATCGGAGTGCATGGGTGTGGTCCACCCGCTCCCACTCTCTCCGTGCCTGTGTCTGGTGTCAGCCCTTTATCCCTCATCACTACAGGCAGGTTTCCAGGACCCAGCCATGTGAGATGAGGCATGCAGAAAACCCAAAGCCAGCTTATTCCTTCAGCTTAAAACACTATAAAAATAAGAACCAAACCAAGCTAAAAAGAAAAAGAATGAAAGATTGAAGTAAAAGTCAATGAATCAAGATATAGGGAAAAAAAATAGAGAAATAAATCAATAACACCAAAACCTAATTCTTTAAAATGATGATTTTGGTAACCTTTCAACTGATACTGATCATTTATAGAAGAGCCCTCCAATGGCTAGAATCAAACATGAAAAATGAGACATCACTACTGAGCTTACAGAAATGAAATCAGGGGCGTAAAGAGCCACGACGAAAAACTATATGCCGGCAAACTTGGGTAAATTAGGCTGAGGTTGATAGACACCTCTGAGAATGGCACTGTCTTAGTTAGGGTTTTTATTCCTTCGATAAAGCACTGCAACCAAAGCAGCTTGGGATGGAAAGGATTTGTTTTCCCTTTCTGTCCCACATCATGACTCATCAAGGAAGAAAGCCGGAGAAGGGACTGGAGGCAGAAGCTGGAGGCAGGAACTGTAACAGAGCCTGTGGAGAAGTCTTGCTTCCTGGCTGCTCCACAGGAAGGTAAGGGTACCCTCCAGGAAAGGAGTGGCAGAGCCAACACGGCCCAGCAGGCATCAGCTTGTACTTCTCATCTCCCTGCCATCCTTCCCCTCCACCTTACCTCCCTCACGAGGGAATGATTTTCTTGGGAACTCATCGGACCCAGTATTTAGACTCTTTGTGTAGAAGATGCAAGGATATGAGCAGGACCTCAAGGACCCCTAAAATTGAATTTTTTTTAACTAGAGGAAAGGGTAACAGCATTCTGCAAAGGCTCCCCTGGAAAGGAAATCATAAAGTTGTTTTATTCTGACCTACTTAGTACAGACCACTAGCCCCCATCCTGTTATGGGAGCCCTGAACTAGCCCATCAGGAATCAATCACCTCAAATTATCTTTGTGTTCCATTTTATTTAACACTCACCACATACTAACTCTTTGTGGCCCATCTGGAGGCACTGTTGCCACTAATGTCCCATTTGGGAGGGTAGCTGTGGGTCAGTCCCTCCCAAGCTAACAAAACCACCCTAGGTGTCTAACACAAAGGTGTTCTGGTATGCTTTCTACTGCTGTGATGGAACACCAGGATCAGAACAACTTGGGGAGGAAAGGGTTTGCCTCATCTTACAGTTCCACCACATCATAGTCTATCACCAAAGAAACTCAGAGCAAGAACCTAGAGTCACAAACTGATGCAGAAGCCATGGAGGAGTGATGCTTACTAGCCTGCTCACCATGGCTTGCTCAACCTGCTTTCTTGAACATCAGCCCAGGGACCGCACCACTCACAGTGAGCCTTGCCTTCCACATGGGTCACCAACCACCAACCATGAACATGCCTACACATTTGCCCCCAGATAAATGTGATGGAGGCACTTTTTCAGTTGAAGTTCCCTCTTCCCAAATGACAGGGGCTGCAGAGATGACCCTGGGGTTAAGAGCATTGGCTGCTCTTCCAGAGGACCTAAATTTGATTCCTGTCACCCACACAGAGCTTCATGGCCATCTGTAACGCCAGTCCAGGGTATCTGAAACTCTCTCTGGTCTCTGAGAGCACTACATATACATATGGTATAGAGGTATATGTGCAGGCAAAACAGTCATACACATAATGTTTTAACTAAAAATGTTACAAATTAAAAAAAAAAAAACCTAGTCAGCACAAGAGGAATGGATAAAGAAAAATGTGATAAACATACATAATTGAATTACTTTTCATCCATAAAAAACAACAAAGTTATGTCATTTGTAAGAAAATGAATAAAACCAAAGATAAACATATTTAGCAAATTAAGCCGATCTCACTAATGGTTCCTAGATTTTACACAGATGTGTTCATGGCATGAAAGTAGAGGATCAACTGCCTAGGGCAACAAAAGGGACTAAGAGAACAAGGAGGAGCCAGGGACATGGGTGTGATACCCTCAACATAGGATGCATACCAGTAAGAAGATCGAACTCTTGGGCTACATCTTAGCAGCACAGGACTTTGTTCTTTTGTTTGTTTGTTTGTTTGTTTGTTTGAGACAGGGTTTCTCTGTGTAGCCCTGGCTGTCCTGGAACTCACTCTGTAGACCAGGCTGGCCTCGAGCTCAGAAATCCGCCTGTCTCTGCCTCCCGAGTGCTGGGATTAAAGGCCTGTGCCACCACCGCCCTGCCAGGACTTGTTCTTACTCATTTTCCTTCCTGGACACTTCCAAATCTCGTATCAGCTGCCAAATCCCCCCTCGATACCCTCTAACTTAAATCTTCCAGAAGGAACTTCCCTAATTCTACTGTTTGTTTAAAAAAAATAGTCTTCTATATCTTGAAAAATATTTTCACTGAGTACAGAATTCCAGGTAGACCATTTTTAAACCATTTTGAGGCTGCCACCCCATTTTCTTCTGGTTTACCCAATTTCTGGTAGTAAGTACCCCTGGGTTTTGTTTTTTTTCCCATATGTGATATGCCTCTTGGATTTTGTGTTCTGTTTTCAGTGGACGGAATGTAACGCATCTACTTGATTTATTTGTTTTGGTTTTTGTTTTGTTTTGCTGTGTTCTGACTTTTTGTGGGCAGGTGCATTTAATGCCTGAAATTTTCGGATCCATAGTTATTTATTTAGTTATTACATTTAGTTATCATACTATTTAGTTATTACATTCAGATCTGGAGTTATTTACTTAGTTATTATATTTCATCATTATATTTAGTTATTATATTTATGTAGTTATTGCTTCTTCCTGCCCTCTCTGTCTTCTCCTCCCAGGATAGACTGGTTCACACTGTCCCCCAACTCCTGTATCCTTGTATTTTTTCATAGGTGGTATGTTCTGGCCTGTCTTCAGGCACACTCTGTTGTGGGGTTTCCTGGTCCCTCCGGAACCTATAACAATCTTCATGTGTTTCTGTGCTCCTTCTAAGAACTGCCATTTGCTTTCTTCTTGGAGCTCCCACCCTTTCCAGCAACGATCCCTTAGATCTTACACGCTGTGCACCTTTTCCGCCATATTTTTTAAGTATACATTTGTGTGATGGACACTCTTTCTGTGTGCCATTCTTTTTGTGGACTGGCACCCTGGACACTATCTGAGGTAGACATGGGCAACTTTTCTTTCTACTGAGCTATAAAGTGGGGTTTAGGTTTGTGTCACTTCTTGTCAGGAAGTAGGCTAACTTAGAGGCTGCTTGTCATAATGGCCTCCCCAGGGTACAAGAGGCTTCAAATATCTCTATTGTAACTGAGCACACACAAGTTCTAAAGGCCCTGGTGACAGGTTCTGATGAGTGCCTTTCCAGTTCTTTCCCCTGAGCTAGAGGATTTTTTCCTGCCATTTCATACCAGCTGCGGTAGAGTTTCCTAGTTTCTTAAGTGAAGCAGGTTTTTCATGCCCGATTCTCTGCAAAATAAGACATTTGTTCTGAAGGAGCGATGCAAAGGACTAGCCTGGGCTAGATGGCCTTGCAGCCTTTTTGCATAGTTGTTTCCCTTCTCCGGGAAACACAAAGAAACTCTCAGAGAGTCGCCCTATCTTTCTAGGCAATGGAGAAAAAGCTCACGCTGAGATATTTGGGTTCTGGGGCCTGGTGGCCTTCCTCATAGCTAAGCAAGCTCATCTCCTTACATATTCCTGTTTCTCTCTAGGTCTGGGGTTAGGTGGTCATCTGCAGCTTCATCCCTGTGGTGGACACAGCTCCACATACCTTTCCTTATGTTCATAATACACGGCTTGAGCCTCATCCTGATTTGCTTTCCATTGCTGTGATAAACACCATGTCAAAATGACTCGGGGATGGCAATGGTTTATTTGGTTCACACTTTTGTGTCACAGTCCATCATTGTAAGAAGTTGGGGGAAGGAACTCAAGGCAGGAATCGGAGGCAGGAACTGAAGCAGAGCCATGGAGGAGTACTGCTTTCAGTCTTGCTCCCCATGACTTATCCTGCTTTCTTACACAACTCAGGACCAACTGCCCAGGGATGGCACTGTGCCTGGAGGCCTGGGCCCTCCCACATCAATCATTCAGCCATAGAAAGTTCAGCAAATATGCCTGAGGGGCCAATCTGGTGGGGGCAATTCTTAGTTGAGAATTCCTCTACCTAGGTAACTCTAATTTGTGTCAAATTGAAAAAAAAAAATCCTGCATAATTTGTATTGTTTGGGGGGTAGAGATATCATCTTATTTTCCTCTTCCATTTAAATTTGTGATCAATTGAAAGTATTCTAGATACTCCACACCTTCATTGAGTTTTGAGCATGCAGAGATTCTGTGGTTAAGAATACTTGCTGCTGTTGCAAAGGACCCAGATTCAGTTCAAATGCACACACTTGGTTGCCCACAATCATCTGTAGTTCCAGATCCAGGGGCTAAAGCCCTCTACTGGCTTCCACAGGTACTACATACATATGATGCATATAAACTCATGTAGCACACACATTTGCATAAATAAATCTTAATGGTTTTGATCAGTTGAAAGTATTCAAGGGGCCCCACACATTCCCTTAGCCTACACTCTGAAACCTTTCAACCCACCTGAGGTTTGAAACAACCTATCAGCTGGGCCTTTCACTTTGTTTCCATTAGGCTAAGTTTTCCATCAGCCTTTGTTATCAAAAGTGCTTCCTAATTTGTCTTTCCTGTTGCTTCTTGGAACCTTTTAAGTTGTGGAAATGTTGCCCTTTTCCTTCCTACTTGCGAATAAAATAATTGAAGCTCATCTTTATCTTTAGCACCTTGCCAAATGCAGCCAGCAGGCACTATAAGCATCTCCTCCTCCACACTATCCTCAGGAGCTGTGTGTTCGTGTCCCATTTCCCAAATTGCCACAGGTGACAGCCATGCCAAATGCTTTGCCACATTTTAACACTCTGTTTCTTCTGCCCAGCTTTATAGCCTCCTCCGTGCCTGCTGGATTTTGGATCTGAAACATCCCCCAAAGACTGTGTGCAAAAAGTGTGTAATAGCATTACTGTGCGGTGATGAAGCCTTTAGTAGGTGAAGCCTATTAGGAGGAAGTTAGGTCATTGGGGGTGTTCTAGTCTGCTTTCTTTTGCCATGACAAGTATCATGACCAATAGCAACTTAGGGAAGAGAAGGTTGTTCTTTTCCTTTCTTTGTTTCATTGTTTCTTTCTTTCTTCTTTTTGTTTGGTTTTGTTTTGTCCTGTTTTGATAGGTTTTTCAAGACATGGTTTCAGTCCTGGGTGTCCTAGAACTCTTTGTAGACCAGGCTGGCCTCAAACTCACAGGGCTCTGCTTGCCTGTCCCTCCAGAGTTCTGAGAGTAAAGCTCTGTGTGCCATCATGCCCCACTGGTTGTATATGTCAGTTACACTGTTGGGTTTTGTTGTGTGTATGTGTGTGTGTTTGTTGCTGCTGCTGCTGTTTGTTTTTGTTTTCATTTTCTCAGAGCTGAGGACTGAACCAGGGTCTTGGGCTTGCTAGGCGATCACTCTAACACTGAGCTAAATCCTCATCCACCAGGTTTTTTTTCATATTACAGTCCCTGGTCATAATCCATCACTGAGGGAAGTCGGAGCAAGAACTAAGTAGTAGAGCAGGAACCTGGAGGCAGGAGCTGAAGCTTGCTGGCTTGCTCAGCCTGCTTTCTTATACTACCCAGGACTACCTTCTGTCTTTGTCAGGGTTTACATTGCTCAGAAGAGACACCATGCTCAAGGCAACTGTTATAAAGGACATGTAATTGAGGCTGGCTTATAGGTTCCGAGGTTCAGTCCATTTTCATCATGGAAGAAAACATGGCAGCATCCAGACAGACATGGTGCTGAAGAAGGAGCCATGAGTTCTCATCTTGATCCGACTGCAGCCAGGAGAGACCGTCTCCTGCCAGACTTGAGCATATACATGAGACCTCAAAGCCCATCCTCACAGTGAGACACTTCCTCCAACAAGGCCACACCTCCTAACAGTACCAATCCTTATGGGCCAAGCATATTCAAACCACCACACCTTCTCAGGGGGAAAAGCAAAAGCTAACAAGCACAGGAGACATGTCCCTGAAAAAGACAGTGGAACTCTGGTCTCCTTCCCTTCTTCATTTTAATTCTACCCTGTTATGAAGTGCACAGGTATCCACCAGAACTAATTGAGTTGAATAACTATAAAATGAAACCCCAACCATTAGAGAATAATAAACCTTCCTTCCTTATAAGTTTATAGTCTCTGGTATTTTATCACAGTGTTAAAAAGCCAACTGGCATCTTACCCAACTATAGTCAGTGCTCCGTGTATTTTAGGTTTGGATTTTTCTGATAAGTACTTCCACATCAGTCAAGAAGGATGTGCTGTGTGATTTCCTTACTTCCAGCATGGGTAGCTGGCTGAGGGCTTTGCTCTGGCCCCCACTGTCTAGAGTCTTTTGGGTTTCTACTTTGTATGTGATATCCCTAAGCTCCCCTTATGTTGCACTCAGAACTTCAAACGATTTTGGCCTACCATTTCATCCAACAGATGGAACCAAAGGCATAGCAGACCTTAGTGCCTTTGTGCCTGAGAACAAGGCTCCTACTGTCCCCTCATCCATTTCTGACTCAAACACTTAGGACTGCCTCTGGGAGTGGGATTGTGTCCAATCAGAACGTCAAGTCACCCTGACCCTGGGGTCTTGCCCAGAGGGGACCTTGTCACCAAAGTTAGCTCAGGGAGGTTTACATACCTGAGCCTCCTTTGCGTGTATCATGACAATATCCCTCTCTAGTAGACTTGGAACCGTGAGAGTGCAATCATAGAATTTGCAGGAGTCACTGAGTACTCAAAGCATCACCCGAAAGTGCCTCCGCTAAAAAGCAAGACAGGGGAGATGAGGGAAGAGGAGAGTGAGAAGAGGAGGGTAGTCTCTGAGCTCAGCCGCCCTTGGTCCACTGAAAGACTTTTGGCTACAGTAAATTTCCTCTTGGCCCCAGTTGGATGCTGTTAGATACACCTGCTAGAATCTTGAGCAACATTCTGCTATTCTGGAGTGTGGTCCATTCAGTGTTCATGCCTGGTGCCTCCCATATCCCAACCAGCATCCTCTGAGGAGACCTCCTTAGAAAGACAGAGAAAGCAACCTCTCACATGCCCTGGATAAAGCTAGCAGAGGTCAAAGATCCTGTGTGATAGATGTGCAAGATCAACCTGAGGCCATCAGGTTTAAAAGGTACCCAATCAATAGGAAGTCGTTAAAAATCAATCCTGTAGCAATGAAGGCTCCCGTTTGCTCACCCTAGCTTGCCACTAGCAGCATCTAATGCTAGAATTATTTCCCATTGATATGCGGAGCATACGCCAATTTAAATTTATTGAAGCACTTCATGTTTGGTTTTTTTTTTTTTTTTTTTAAGTGCTTAAATTTGGAAAAGATGAGCTTTATGGGCCAGGCTAGTGAAGAATGATCAGAAGTGTTAAAAATGTGATGCACTTTTTGTCATTTACAAAAGGTTAAAGAGTGGGGTTTATGAAATTCTCAGTGATTTAAAATCACACGTTCACTTTAGTCCAGGGCAGTATCAGAATCTGAGAATCCCTGGAAATGTGGTGTTCGGGTTTCTCTAGAGTATCAGAACTGAAAAAACAAATATATATATCTATGTGGACCAGCTAGTCCAACAATGTCTGTCTCCCAACAGAAAGTTCAAGAGCCCAGGAGGACCCGTGTCCGTTGGTCTTCAGTGTACACCAGAATCCTGAAGAAGTAAACTGTAAAGCCAGTGAAGCAAGAGCTAGCAGGCAAACAACTTCCTTCTTCCATGTCCTTCATATAGGGTGCCAAGAGAAGGTGTGGCCCAGATTTAGGGTAGGTCTTCCCACCTCAAAAGATCCAATCAGCTCAAAATCCCTCACAGATGTGCCCAGCAAACTGGGTTTTTGGTTCATTCTAGCTGTAGTCAAGTTGATAACCAAGAATGGCTATCATACATGGCTTACCCTCTCTGGCTTGCCCAAAGTGATCCTCAGAAGTTAGACCTTGCCCCCAGGGGAGTCACCTAAAAGAGCATTTAAAAGTCAATTGACAGTTTCTTTTAAATTTTCTTATTTAATTTACAAGCAATGTGGGTTTTCTGTAAGCATGATATTATGGTGATTCCAAGTATTTAGCAGAACTCCCATTCTTAAAAGAATTCCACTCTGTCAAATTAAAACTCATTTAAAATTTTTTGAAGTGATTTTAATTGGTCTTCTCTTCAGGCTGGAGGGAAAAAACATCTTACTTCACTTTTAAGAACATTAATTTTTTGTTTTGCCCTGCTTGTTAAAGATGCACGTGTAAAGTTAGTGTAATCAGCACTGTGATTTCAGGAATCTTAATCTCACACAGTAAACACTGATCAAACCTGCAGAATGTCAGATTGCTGGGAGTAGGCAAGAGCGATACTGCTTCTTCACTGGGGCTGAAGCACCCATCTGCTTCCCCGAGGACCAGGATACTCAGGCAGCCACAGATGAAGCAAGATGCTGCCCTTCTCTGGAGCAAGGCGAGGCAGGAGCAAGGAGAGGCAGAAGGATCTGCAGGGGGCTTGAGGGCACTGAGGGTGAGCGTCCTCTTCCCAAGCTGCTTCCGCTGAGTTTGGCTTTGGCTTTCTCTTTCATATCCACACTCTGTCTTTACCTGTTTTACCTGTAATAACTCATCATGACGATCCCTGATCCTGAATGTGACTTAGCACAGGGGCTGGCGCCTATATTTGCTGATCTTGTCCAAAAAAAAAAAAAAGTTCATTGTAAAAAATATAAACATTTCCTTCCTATAATCACCCATTAAAAATACTCACAGGTTGAGCTGGAGAAGTGCTCAGCCAGTAAAAAGGGCTTGTGGCCAAATCGGATGAGCTGAGTTTTGTTCCCAGAACTCAGATGAGGGATGAGAAAATAGATGCCCCAAAATTATCCTCTGACCTCGGCTCATTGGCCAACACACACACACACACACAATTAAATTCTTTTTAAAACCAGACATGTCCCATGGGTGATCAAAAGTGTTGCAGAAATGAAGGAAGATATGTAAATGTAAGGACAGAGATCTGTCCCACGCGGAGTAACTGTCAACTCTCAGAGCCTGAATAACTTACTATTGTTTATTCATTCGTTGATTGGATTTTTGAGACTCTTTACTATCAGCTTGGGCTGACCTAGAACTCATGATGTAGTTCAAAAAGAGCTTGAATTCCTAATCCTCTTTCCCCTACCTGAAGGGCGCTGAGCTAAAGGCATGCGCCAACATGCTTGGCTCTGTGCCTGGGATTCCCCTCCTGGTTTGTGCTTCGTCTTAAACTCCCACGGGTTTCGGGAAGCATGGATCTGCCTCATGAGGGCTCAGCACCTCACAGACACTAAGATCCCTTCCTTGTCTGGCTACCTCAACAGAGAGATCCTCTCCTGTCATCCATGGGAGTGGCTCCCGGGGGTGGGGCGGGGATTTAGGGGTCTCCCACCGGGGAGCTAGGGAGCCACCAGCCTCTTGTTTCTTACCACCAGATCCTCGAGATGCCTGATGATAGAACAGAAAGGGAAAGGAAATTACATCCAGTGAGTCACTTTATCAAGAAAATTCCTCAAGAAATTGGTTGTTACCTGCAGTTAACAACTGGTTTGTTAGCTAATAGCCAGGGGCAAAGCCAAGGCCAGTTACAGCTCCAGCTGTCCAGTCGTTAACTGCAGTAAAGGCCTATTCTGAGGTGGTTATTGCTGTGATAAAATGTCCTCAAAAGATTATAATAGCAATAGGGTATAGGAGGAAAAAGTCTTAGTGGCCCTGGTATGACTGAATGGCTGCGTTTGAAAAATTGGCCGTTCCCCAGCGGTTCATAACCGATTTTCCACCAGTCAAAAGCAAGTTGTGCTCTGTTAGGTTTATTGTACAAGGCAATAAAAATATTGGCCAGGTTAAACTGTCAGCGTGCTATGGCATTAACCATTCTTTTACTGTGTTTAATTTAAGCATTACAATGATTCATTATGGAAGAACGTGTCCCATGCAAATGAACAGACATCGAGTGTCAAAAATATGCACGGTGTTTTTTTTAAAGCAAAATTAATTTTTATTTGACAGCTTCTGTGGGCGGAAGGACATCGGAGATGTGACAAAAAGTGTACAGAACTTATACTTTTTTTAAATTGCCATGGCATCTCTGAGAGGTTGAGTCGTGACAGTACGGTTTCCCTGGGGTGTCTGCCTGCTGTGTGTTAAATAAAGTATCTGCTCGGGGCACGTGTTACCCAACAGATGCCTTCTAGAGGGACACAGCTCAGGGATATACCTGGTGGTTCCAGTGCCAGGTGAATTCTTGCCTCGCAGACCTGGGCCTTTTGCTCATCCAGAGGTCTTCCACACGTCTGGCACTAAATGACTCTGGTGTGGCCTGACACAAGGTTGACCTGTCAGATCAGGCTGGTGGGCAAGCTTCCAGGAACAGCTGTGACCTTCTAGAAAGGGCCAGGCAGCAGTCAAGGTAACAGATGAGCAGGATCCACCTGCTTGTAAGGGAATCAAGAGTCTACCTTGAAGCTAGGATCTTCTCTGCATGTCTTCCTGCAACCCCATTAGCTGTGAGACCTTATTATCAAGACCTATGGCTGCTCAAGCGAGTTGCTTGCTGCCTGAACCAAGGATGTGGCTGCCACTGGACATGGGGGCATCTGATAGAATGCTAACATGCTTCCTGACCCTGACCAGGAGAGAATAGTCTGCACTCTCCTCCCCTCAGTCCCAAGAATGTTCTATCTACCCCTTCCATGGCTCACAGCACTTTCTGTCTCAAATAAGAACAAGCTATTGACAGCCTTTGCTGCCCACCCCTACTGCTGTTCCCTGAGCAAACAGATCCTCACTTGGTATCCAGCAGCCACATGTATTCAGTTCCCTTCGGAAGCAGGCAAGCTGAAAATCTCCATGTTCTACCCACACACACACACTTTCTAGAAACCTAGTCTGCCTGAGGGCTGCAGCTGTGACTCTCCATCCAGGCTCCTGTTTGTGGCAATTTCACATCCCTAGACTAGTGTCCCTAATACACTAGCATCCACTAGCTACCCAAGGGCAAGGTGTCCAGTGTCTGAGCAGAGTGCTGGAAGTGCACCAGAAGGGATCCCATGAGCCCTGCCAGCAGGATCTGCCTGGGTCCAAACAGGGTCCCTACTTCCTTGTTCCCTCTAAACGCTCAGGCCAACCCAGGTTGGACTTAAAACGGCTCTTACTGGCTCCCTAGAAGTTCTATCTGCTCTCCTTCCAGGAGGCCACATGGTCCTACCTCCATCCTGAGCCAGCCCAGAAGACTCAGATTCCACAGCCTGGGAAGATCCCTTGAAGCATCTGGGCTCTGGGAAACAACGTCAACACACAGGCGTCCAAATTTCCACACAGTCATCCACCCACTCTCTCATCAAACACACACATTCCGTATTGTATGTCTCAGCATCTTAGTCAGCCAAGCTGCCATCGCAAAACTCTGTAGACTGAGGCTCAGGCACACCTATTTCTCCCAGTTCTGAAAACTGAAAGTCTAAGATTAAGGTTCTGACAGACCAAGATGCTGGCTGTCTTCCCGGAATGACCCCCAGAGGCTCATATATTAATACTTAGTCCCTAGTTGATGGAACTGTTCTAGAAGGATTAGGAGGTGTGGCCTCGTTGGAAGAAGTATGTCACTAAAGGAAGGCTTTGAAGTTTCAAAAGACATCATTCCCAGTGTGCTCTTCCTGCCTCCTACTTGAAGTTTGAGAGTGTGAGCTCTCAGCTGTCCCTGCCATCACGCCATTGCTCTGCCATTGTGGATTCCAACCCCCTATAACCTTAAGCCCAATTAAATACCATCTTTTGGGATCACCTTATTTGTGTTATTTTGTCACAGCAAAAGAACAAAGACATGGCTGAGTGCTTTCTTGCTGTGTCTTCCCATTTTGGGGACAGGGATCTTATTCTTGGGTCTATTCTTTTTTTGTTACAAAGGTCCAATGCCCATCATCCATAATCTCTCCTAAGGTCAGTTACCTGCCATGGGCTCCACCCCCAAACCTCATTGGGAGGCGGGGTTTCTACAAATAAATCTGGGAGACACCAACATTCAGTTCACAGAACACACTCACACACACGTACTATATCTACACAGGTACACGTGCACACAAACACTCACACTCACCTGCACATACACACAGCACACACACTCACATGCTTACCCATCAGACCACACGCTGGCACAGAGCTTGTGCACATCCTCTGATAAAATTGAGCGGTATTTAATAAGCACGGGTCCTGTGTTAAGCTGGCCAGATTCGTGCACACTCAGCTCCTTAAAGGCCCAGTTTTGGCAACACAGCACCCAATGAGCATAAGTTTATCAACCATAATCTAGCTCTACGGCTTTGTGTCAACTGGCTTTTAGTCTGTGACCAATATCTGAAAAAAAAACCAATATAGGTTGTTAGTTGTTTTTTTCTAAATAACTATCTATTTATTTTAAGTACATGAGTACACTGTAACTGTCTTCAGACACACCAAAAGAGGGCATCAGATCCCATTACAGATGATTGTGAGCCACCATGTGGTTGCTGGGAATTGAACTCAGGACCTCTGGAAGAGCAGCCAGTGCTCTTAATCACTGAGCCATCTCTCCAGCCCTTGTTATTAGTTGTCTTGCTTTTGTTTTTTTGTTTGTTTGTTTGGTTGGTTTTGGTTTTGGTTTTGGTTTTTGGGGGTTTTGGGGTTTTTTTGGGGGGGGTTGTTTGTTTGTTTGTTGGTTATTTGAGACAGGGTTTCTCTGTGTAGCCCTGGCTGTCCTGGAACTCACTCTGTAAACCAGGCTGGCCTCGAACTCAGAAATCCGCCTGCCTCTGCCTCCCAAGTGCTGAGATTAAAGGAGTGCACCACCACTGCCCTGCCTATTAGTTGTTTTAATCAGCGCTATGACTAAATACACGACAGGAAACACCTTGGGTGAGGGAGGTTTGCTTTGGCTCATAGTTTGGGAGTGAGTACAGCCCGTCCTATAAAAAAGGCTTGAGGGCAAGAGCAGGTTCAAGCTGGGACAAGCTGGGGCAAGCTGGGGCAAGAAGAAGAGAAGAGAATTGTGCTCAGCTGGCTGTCTCCTGACTTCATCTATGTTTCATTCGTACCTGTGTCCACATGCATATGCATGTTCACATGTGCATGCCTGCACCTGGAGCCAGGAAGAGTGATGGGCAGATGGCAGAGCTATAGCCACACTATCGATTAGTAACTTTCCCTGTTCTGCACATCAGTCTAGGAGAAGCAAGTGGCTCTGGCTCCTGAGACCTCTACCCCCAAGCTCTCAGGCACAACTGGGTTCTCACCCCCAGCAGGTAAGCCTGGCAGGCAAATGGCTCATTGTTTGCTGAGTGATTTCAGGTAAAGCTGAGAATCCAGGGTGTCTCATCTCATTGTTACTTTTACAGAAGAGGCTGTCTCCTAAACCAGGAAGCTGCAAGAGCCCCTGCCCTGATCCCTTCAGACTTCATTCTCCAGACAGCCCTACTGTGCCCTGATGCTCTATGTCTTCCCAGCAGGGCCCAGCGTTCTGGAAGCCAAGCCTCCAGACAGCCCAAAGAAGCACTAGTGAAGAACTGGGCAGTGACCATGCCTCACAACTTCTGCTACAAGGTTCTCTGGGTGGCCCTGGGAGGTGGCTTTGGCCAGGTGATGCTGCACATTTGCTCAGGACTCCACCAACTCAAAAAGAACATACATCTTAGGCTGGCCTTTGCCCTGGCATCGCTATCAAAGCACCTGTCATCGCTCCCACATTTTCCTTTGATCGCACGCGCACGCACACACACACACACACACACACATCATTCTGTGTCATGAATTGATTATAGCACTGTGTTTTCTAAAACTATATTGCACTTTGCAAATATAACACCAAAAAAAAAATGAATGAAATGATATAAAATTCTTATTGTTTATTCTTATTCCTGGCCAATTCAGTGTTATAGCCGGGAAAGCCCAGCCCTAGACAAGTCTGTATGATGTACTTCAGTACAGTGGTTTAGCACAATTGACTTCAAGAACATGTCACCCACAAACAAAACTAATTTTCTGTTTACCCAGAGAAGCAAGAGTTAGTCCCCAAAGAAAGCTCATCCAGTTTTCAGATTTAAAGCACCATTTCCCCCAGATCCTTGGGAGGCAAGCCTGTGCTTGCCCATCTCCACAAAAACCCACCGGGTCCCCATTCTCCTAAGTTCTCAAGGCTGCGATTGACTAATTCTGTTCTTCTGTAATTGCTAAATCAAAAGAATTTATTATCCCTGAAACTTTAAATGGGAAGGAAATAAGAGGAGGAGGTTAGCACTGAACCTTAATAATGATAAAATTCAACCATGGTCAGCCGCCTGCAAACCCATAATCCCCATCCAGGAGAAGATGGCAAACGAGGGAGGTGGGCTGCTCTGAACCAGCACAGCCATGTCGCCCTTCCATTTGGCTCCAAGCAGCTGATGTGGGCTCCTTCTAGGAGGGAGAGAGAGCAGCGCGGACTTTCCTGCTACCTGCTTAAATGGAGCCTAATTCCTCTTATTTTGCTGTAATTAATTTGGCTTAATTCTCTCTCCCCTTGTTAGAGGCTTCTTGCCATGTTCTGGGATTTTAAAGATCACCCTGGGATAGAAAGAAAGGGCAAGAGAGAGGGGGGATGGGGCAGGAGGGGGAAGAGGGGGAGAGCAAGGAGGTGGAAGAGCTTCACAGTATTCCCTCGGCAATGGGAAAGGCACCCCTTTGGGGTTGGGACCCCAGACTCGGATGGGGCCAGTGCCTGGCTAGGGCTGTATTCCCCCACAGAGATGCTCCCAAGACAAAGCCTGTGAAAATTAGTATTTTTGTGTCCAAGTTGGAATTCCCTGTTGAAGCCGTATTGTCCTTAGTCCATGGGTTCCCCTTAGGAGACCCAGAGCTCCAACCTACCCACAAGGATTGGGCAAGCTGTAGTGACAAGTTTGGGCCCCTCACAGACAAGCTGCCGCACTACTAGGTCACCCAGGGCCTAGAGGTCACCATGTGAACCAGCAGGAAGCAGGCACATTCCCTATCCTCATGCTAGGGGGAGAAAAAACCTTCTACGAACCTGCAAGGTCTGACCTCTCTCTCCTGAGCCCAGGTTGTTAGAGAAATAAAGCCTCTTTCTTCCATCTTGGCTTACATCATCCATGTTCAGCTACCCTCATTCGAGATATGGCCATACCTCATAACTTCTGTCAGCGCAGAATATTTGCCCGTGCTGTCCAGGTTTGGCCACGCCCATTTTGGCCACACCCCTCTTGGCCACACCCTCCCACAATGTCATCTCCAGAACAAGCAGCCTTCCGTACCCCTCAAACATACCTCTAATCTTAGCCCAAGTCCACTTCCGCTGGTCAGCATGCCCAACCTGGTTTCCCAGTGGCCTGTTTGTTTTTTAATTTTAAAAGCTGTGTATAAAAATTAACTTTGTGTGCGCACGTGTTTTGTGTACGCACGTATATGAGGCGTCTGTGCACGATGGCCTGCTCCTGTGCACACTGGGGAAGCCAGAGAAGAGTCTCCAGTGTCTTCCTCTCACCTTCAACCTTATTCCTTTGGAGGCAGAGTCTCTTTCTGAACCCAGAGCTTGCATTGTCCAGCTAAGCAGCAGCCAGCAACCCCAAGTGATCTCCCTGTCTCTGGGGTTACAGATCTGAGACAAACTGTGGCAGGCTTGTTCCAGGGATGCTGAGTTCTGAACTCTGGCCAGACCGAGTGCTTTCATAACAAGCACTCTCAACAGATGAACCATCTCTCTAGATGCAGGATTTTACTAGTGTATAGTCATAAATATATATGGCTATATATGATTATAAGTCACAAGTATAAGACAATGACTTTCAAATGATATTTTTGCTCGCGTACGCCGTGTACTTTGCTCACCCCATTTTTCTTATGCCTCTCCCTCCTACCGAGCCCTCAGTCTTCCACAGTATTTCCCCTTCTACTTCTGTGCCTTGTCTCTGTTCTATTTTTTTTTTCTAAAGCTGGACTCTAAATATGAGGAAAAACACAAGTCTTTAAAAAAAAACAAAAAAGCCCGAGTCTAGCTTATTTTGTTCAACATCATGATTTCCGGCTCCATCTATTTTCCTGGGGAAAAAAAGGACATGATTGCCTTCTTCTTTGCGGCTGAATAAAATTCTGTTTATATTTATGCCACATTTTCTGCAGCCACCATTGAGCACTTAGGCTGGTTCTGTGACTTGACTTTCATAGGTTGTGCAGCAATCAACATGAGTGCTCACACATCTCTGGTGACAAGTGCCTTCTATCCCTTCAGGCTCATATCCTGGATAGTTGGGTCCTAGTGTTCCCAGGTGTCTTGGTTACTCATCTTATGGTTGCAACAACAAACTACCTACAGGAGTGACTAGGGTACAGTTCAACATGTTGGGAGTCATGGCGAAGACATTCATCCACAGTCAGGAAGCAGAGGGAACTGAATGCACTTTCTCAGCTCACTTTCTTCTTTTCTTCAACTCTAGCCCATGAGAAGTTTCCTCCCACAATTAAGTTGGGCCTTCTGGCCTCAGTTAACCTAATCTACATCGTCCTCAGAGCACCCAGAGTCTCATCTCCTTGGTAATTCTAGATCCAGTCAAGGCAACATTATTAGCACCATGGCTCTCTGAGACCTACCGGGGTTCTAGGTTCTTAGCAAGTTAATCAAAGGACTGAAGAAGTTTGCACAGTTGACAGCTAAAGATTTGTTTCCAAAGACAACCATCCATCCA
>JADRCH010000246.1:471233-504763 GCA_019843965.1 Rhynchomys soricoides | reverse complement strand
CTCTCTCTCTCTCTCTCTCTCTCTCTCTCTCTCTCTCTCTCTCTCTCCTTCCTTCCTTTCTTTTTCCCTCTATACAAGGGGGTGCTGCAGGGAATCCTGGGAAAATCTTGAGCAGTTGTATGAGACACCCTTTTAAGCATCCCTCCATGACACTGGGTTTGGAACACGTGGAGAATAAGAGCATCCCCTTGCTTGCTACAAATTGCCCAGGAGAAAAGCTGTAGCAGACTGTGTCTTCCAGTGCAGAGTCCTCAGCATGGTCCAGATATCACCTACAGAGAGCAGTCACAGGCAATGGAGCAGGTGTTCCTGCTCTGTCCTCCAGCAGATGGAGCCTCTTGTGGGCTGTGCGGCAGTTACTGTACGGGGTAAAGACAGAGAAGTGGGCTCAACAGAGAACAAGGAATGCCACAGCAATCAAGAGACTACCTTTCTTGGCTGATGGGAACAATGGCGCTTCTCTGTACCCAGTCTCTATCTTCATTCATTCAAGCCAAGTGAAGGTTGAAACTAAAGAATTAATAACGGGCAGAAGGAGACACCACACAGAGCCTGTGTGTTGCAGAGTTATCTAGGAGTCTCTACTGCTGAGATGCCCAGAACATGACCCATATATGATGACCCAAAAGGTCCCCAGATGTTGCCAAACGCCTCCAAGGGAAGGAGTTGCGTACTTGGCCCAACTTGGGAGCCTGTGTTCTAAACAGGAAACAAAAAGGGAAAACTTCACCAGGAAGGGTAGGCAGATGCATGCAGAGACCCAGAGAATCAGAAGGAAGCTTTGGCATTGTTGGCAGGCAAGGAAGTGGAGAAGCCTCTCCAGGCAGCCCCAGGGCAGAGCAGAAAGAGAGGCACCCCATGTAGCTAATGGCGCAGGATACCTGTATTGTCCTGCTTGTGTCTCTTCCTAGTTTGGATTTTATAAGGATTCAGAAAGCAAAGGCATGGAAAGTGATCCTCAGGGTCATCTAGCCAAGATGTCTGACCCTGAATCTGGCAATCTTCTCTCTCCTTTCCCCCCTTTTCCTGCTCCTGTCCTCTCTCAGTCTCTCCAGCTGTCTCCACCATTTCCTTCATTTTCCCTCTGACCCTCCCCCACAGTCCCCTGTGTGCTTGGGGACTCAGGACATGAGAGGGTTCTAGCCATGACCTTGAAGAACCTTTGCAAGGAGGAGTAGGTCTCTGCCTGGCATAGATCCCACACACAGTAGGCATTTGTGCACCCTGACTATCCTTGAAAACAGCTCAGCCCTGCCCCCACCACTCAGCCAGCAGTCTGGGAGCAGGTGGCTGCCTGTTTTGACAGGGTATTATATAACCCCCTGCCCTTGATGGGTAACAGAAAGGAGAAAATGAGACACGCTGCAACCCACTCAGAGGGACATAGACCAAATCCACAGCTTGGAGTCACCGAGTCTTGGCAGACATGAGCAGTTGAGACTTTCCCAAGGAGACTGTAATTGAGACCGGCACTAGGTTATCAGTGGTGGAGCATCTGAAAGAAAAAAAAATGAAAAATAAAAATTAAAAAAAAAAATCTGAATTGCTTAGCATCTGAATTGCTTCCCGAAGACACAGAATTTAAACATGATTAATTTTTCAGCTTTTTTGTGAATAAGGGCTGATTAAATGTTTATATTTTCTATCATTTTGCTGAAAGCGTGACTACATTATGCCAGCAGAACTGTACTAACTAAATAATATTTCTGTTACTGTTATTACATTGATTCTGCAGCATTGGGAAACAAGATCTCTGCTATCATATCAATTCAAATATGACATTAAGACTGGTGTGGGCACAAGACACTTCCCTCCCCCTCCTTCCTGTACCTGGAGACCAGTGCTCAACACCTGTGACAAGAAGGGGGCACAGAAAAAGTCGCCTTCAGCAGCATTTAGAGATGCTGTGTCCGAAAAAAGAGTTGGGCTACCAGCCCTGCTCCCCAGGATTTTGTAATGTTGCTGTATCTCCTGCCCACCCCTAGACACCCTCCCCCAGAAAGGACAAATATGCCATTTCCTGGATGCAGTTCCCAAAGGTAGCTCCTCTGTCCCCCCCTGGAGGGTGAGGGCTCAGTCCCAGAGATGCCTAAATTTAGATTACAAAGATGCTGTCGACACTGTCACCCAAATACCGAGTGCAAAAATAAGATGAAATATATCTTGACCGGTTTATAAAAAAACAATCTGACATAAAGTAATATTCATCTTTGATGAATCTAATATTCTTATGGAATGACATTAGGCGGTATCTATTATATCTTTCATTGTGTTCCCATCTGCCCTTTTCAGGAGCTAAATTATCTGCATTAGTACGTAAATGGGCTAATGCCTCTCAGTATTTAGAGGACTGCACGCCGTGAATACATTCTCTGCTTCGAGAAGTAATTGGTAATTACAATGGTCATTTAGGCAATCACTGTCTCTCCTAGATTCATGTCATTCTTAAAAATAACTAGCTCTTAACCTTTGACAGAGTTCCACAGAAACCGTTCATCATCGCCCACGCTTTGATTAATTTCACACATACACAAACCTGTATCAATAAAAGTGATGGTTTCACATTTGTTAACCACGGCAATTTGCCTCCCTCATCAAAACAGCTTAGTATCAGGTACCACTGTGCTCATTAGTTTCGTTTTATAAACACCTTTATAGTTCCTTTCTTAGAGGAAAAAAAAATCATCTTGGAGCATTCTTTTTCAGACCATATGCAAACCAGAGATGAGGTGGCATCTGACAGGGGTCTTTTTGTGTTGGGGGAGGGGGGGGGGCAAATAAGGGGGAAATAAGGAAAATGACCTGGCGTCACCAAATTCGAGTTTCTCATTTTCTCATTTACTGTTCACCCTGATCACCAGAGCCACCGATTCTCACCCATGTTTTTTGCGTGTGGGCACCTCCGTTCGGAGCAGGGAGGAGCAGAGAAGAAAGCTAAAATGTCAGGCATATGATACGAAACTCTGGTGTGGGGGGCCCCCAGGACATACCACATCCTCCAGCTCCTTGACACCTGCTTCAGCTCCAGCCACAGGGACTTCGTCTTTAAATGCACCCCCCAACACATTTTAGCACCCTTTTTATTTATGTGAAGGCACCCACGAGGAAATGGCAGTAGACGCATGCCGCGGTGGCGTATGGCTGTTTCGGAGCTCAAGCTGCAAAACAGACCTCTCTGGGCAAAGGGGATGAAAAGCATGATCCAAGCCTGCAAAATAATCCGGTCCTGTCTATGGGAGGCGGGCATGCTTTTCCAGTTAATATAATTATATGGAATTACGGAGCCGCTTGCAATATGGAGGTAAAATTAGACTTTATTGTCAGCATCACCCAAATCCCTGCCTTCTGCAGGGTATACGTCTGCCCATGAAACACAGAGCATGACGGTTTCCAGATCCCAGTATCTGCAGAGACAGGGCGGGTGTCTGCCCCTCGATGGGCTCTCTGCAGGGATGTGTCTTTGGACTTGGGACCTGGTAGAGGGAGGCAGAGTCCATGAGCCATCCCGCCCAGAGACTCGTGGAGTACGGATGGTTATAGACAGGCTAGTCCAAGAAATCTAGGGAAATGGGCCAACCAAGGACGTGCCCAGCACTGTTGGGTCCTCAAGGGAAATACCATGGAGTTGCGGTATCAACCTCAGGATCCCTTATGGTTGCCGCTCCTTCTCGTCTTTAAAACAACACTCCTTTAAAGTAATTCTCAGGTTTGTGACCACTCTGCAGACAAGGAAGGCAAGGTTTAAAGGACTGGCTCTCACCTTCCTGACCATGTCACCTAGCCAACTGAGACTTGAATGTCCTTATCTGTAAAATGGGCATATAGGGGCACTGTCTGTGAGGGCTTCAAGGATGGCTTAGTGTATCTTTGTAGACATCAAATGTTATAATTACCGCTGTCCTCCTGGCCTCATGCCTTAATGGCTGCTTTGACTCAGGTTTTCTGGCACCCCCGGAAGCAAAGCCCCCTAGGATCCCACACCCCAGAACAGCTTTGTAAAATAAGGGGCCCCTTGTCCAAAAAAAAATGGGAAAAAAAGTCCATGGGTTTGAAAATGAAATGTTTCCTTCTCTCTGTCTCTCTTTCAAAATCATCACCCAGTCTCCTTCAGGATTCCCTCAGGGCTGAAAATGGACTCTCGGAAGAGCTGTCTCTGTCCCCAAGGCATCACACTGACCACAAAGAAGCACCCTTTGGCTGAGGTGACAGGGAGCAGGAGTTGGGTTCCTGGCTCCTGTCTGGGCCAGAGTACAGCTGAGACGACCGGAACTCCCGAGGGCAGTCCTCGCCGTGGAGTGCTTGTTGGCAATGTGGGTGCCTGAGGTTTGGTTTTGTTTCCTTTTGAATTCCAGTTGGAAAGATGCTAATAACTGACTCATTTTTTTTCTCAAGGCATAAAAGGCAGAGAATATCGGTCTGAGTCTCTCTCCTCTTTTGACAGGTATATGATAATAGGGTGGGTTTATGTCTAAAAAGGTCAGGGATAAAAATTCACAACTCTCTCCACACATATATTCTAAATGAACATAAAGATGGAAGGAGAAAACAAATATGAACCATAATTGGGTCCCCCTTCCCCTCCACCCCTTCCCTTTGGCACACATTGCATACATACGTGTGTGTGTGTGTGCACAAACAAGTGTGTGTGTGTGTGTGTGTGTGAACATCATGACCTAAATATAGGAGAAGGGAGGTGTCACTCAGAACTTGGGAATTTCCCGAAATCCTACACACCCTCTGCCACCAATACAAAATTGCCCAAGTGCTAAGCACTCTATAAATTAAGTCCAACAGAATGAAAGAATTACTGAGACTACTCTCCTCCAGGCAGAGTGCTCCCTTCTGGTGCAAGTTTGAGAGGGGAGCAAGCTGTGAGACCTTTTCTTCGGCCTGGGTGTCTTCCTGTGCGGCAGGAGCACTGTACGCAAGGACCTTACTGAAGGCTACTTACTGTCCTGTGCTCTACGTATCAGTCAAAACCCCTGAAATCTCCTTTCTTCCATGTGAACTCCCAAACCCCTCTCAGGGTAGTTGTTTTGGTCCATCTTGATAAGAGGGGTTCTGAGACATGCCCAAGGTCACACAACAGGAAGCTATGTCACTCTTAGACCAGCTGGGGTTCCCCATGGATTGCAGAAGAATCAAAAAACAGCCTCACAGGGGTTTGGAAGCACGGCTGACTATACTGCTGTAAGATTCAGAAAGGGCCCGGCCTGACCTCTGAGGTCAGGTCACCGCATCCTTTTGTTTTCTCACACTCCCCAGGACCCCACTGGCAATGCTTAGTTAGCTTTGCAATTCATCTGTAATAGCACAGTGAGGGCTGAATAATGATAGTGAAATGTAACTCTGTAATAGCATAACAAGGACTGTGGCATTTGGAGACATGCTGCAGATACTCTGCCCACGGCCTGCTTAATATCATCCATTCTGCATACCCATTTCACAGACCACACAGCTAGAGTACACAGAGAAGGTCTTGGCTTCCCAGCCCACTCAAATGCTGCTGACCACATGCCTCCCATGGAGCCTCGCCTAAGTCCTCTAGCCCCGTTTAAAGCATAGTCAATTCCATGCAGTTTCTGTGTGAGCGAGCAGAGCAATGTCCCAACCCCTCACAGCCAAGAGGGAGGCCTGCTTCTTCCTCTGAATGCTAGAAAGTGAAGGGAACTTCCCTCTTAGGTGATGGCAGAAGAGCAAAATCAGCAAAGACTCAGAAGGGCCTGAGGTTGTCACTGTAAGACTGTCTAGTAGCCCTACTGCAGGCTGGCTCATCCCTGTACAGGAAGGAGGGAGGGGGACAGGATTATGAGCAGCATAGATGGAGCTTGTGGTGCACTGACCAAACTTTATGCTCTCAGGAAGCTTTTCTAACTGCCTCAGGCCCAGCCATTTCTCTATTTTGACTCACATTGACAGTGACTTTCTACCTATTTGCATAGCTGGGTGTCCCCTATTCAACACAGGAAGCCAGAATGTGACATATGGACAATCACTTTTTTCGTGTGCTATCTGGGCCTTCATGTGTCGGAAATACAAGACAAACAAACGTTCACCCACAAATAGGTCACTGTCGCTGGGCTTCACATGACCTCTATGCTATCTCCCGACATGCTTCCTTGCATCCTATCTTAGTTCCCTCCAGTTAAAGGTGTCAACAAGGGTTGTAAGAGCAGCTGACAGCCCTTGGACAGTTCCCCCACTGTGCCCTTTAGCTTCCTTCATGCCAGTATGTGCAGGGAACAGCAGTGCTGTCGAATAGGACACCATAAGCTTGAGGCATTTCTGGCAACCTTAGGCAGGCTCCGTGTCTACCTTGCCTGTGTTTGAGTATCTCCGCCTGTCTGCCACCTATGTGCACACACGTGAGTGGATCTGGAGCCCGAGTGAGAATTTATCCATATTGGTTTGCACAGTGTGCATGAGAAGCATGTATTCACACATCTCTACACATCTGTCTGCCCAAGCAGTGTGTGCACACACATCTGTGCACATATGAGTGGGGTTGGCACAGCTCCTGCATGATGGGAGTGTACCAATCACTCGATTACTTCTCAGTAGGCAGGACCATCAGTGGCATATCTGTGCCCATGTGCATATGTGCCTCTGTGTGCAGTATGTGTGTGTGTGTGTGTGTGTGTGTGTCACAGCTTTATGTGCATGTGTAGAGCAGCAACAGGGGGCAGAGACAGCTATTTTGGGATCCTATGTCATTACTCAGACAAGAATGTGGAGCACAGCCCCTCCCTGGGTTATTCTTATGACATTGGAGCCCTTGATGACAAATGATGACATGCCATTTGGAGGAGGGAGGAGCAGACAGCACAGCTTGGGGAGAAGCAGGCATTCAGAGGTATGAGGCTGCAAACTGAGGTCTAGACCTGAGTCTGAGCCTCAGGTTCCCCATCCCATCCAACACAGCAAGAGGGAGGCTGGGAAGGCAGCCCGGCCTCAGGCAGGGCTAGAGTCTTGACTATCTTCCTAACTATTCCACTGAGCTCACCTTTTTGAATGTCTTTTCCTGAAAAGTAGCTACATTATGGCCCTACCTTTGGGATTTTTAGGACTAAATGAAAATGTCAATTTTCTAGGGCCGTGCCTGATTCACCATGGGTACAGCATAGCAAAGCTACGGCGATTACATCACTGTTCCGATGACCTGATCACCCCATGTGGAGACTACAGTTCACACCCAGGAATCCCTGAATCAAAGTCCCTGGGGACCTACACCCAGGGATAGCTGTGTGACAGCTAGGACCCACAAAGAATGAGCATGTGGGGTCCCTTGTTCACAAGAGGAGGGTGATAACACCCCTAAAGGCACAAAAAAATAAAGCATCTTTGTTTTGCTCGTCTGTCAATGTGTTGTGGGGTCTTTAATTGCTGCTTATTGTCACTCTCAGTAAAGAATAGAAGACCTTTGTCCTGTTCATATGAATTCTATCTTTCCCTGTTTGTACTGTACCATGTCAGTTTCAAATATCTACAGAAAGTATTTGAGTCACCAAAAGTATGTGACTTCTTGTGGGATGAGTGGTGTTTATTTGTTTTTAAGATGAGGTCCTTGATACACCAGGCTGGCTATGGCCACAAGGGTGACTTTGAACATAATGATTCTCCTGCCTCTACCTCCTGAGTGCTGGGATTAGAAGCATACAGTACCATGCCTAGTTTATGTGGTGCTGGCATCAAACCCAGGAACTCAAGCAAACTGTATAAACGCGCTACCAACTGAGTCACGTGATGTGCATCTGATTGGGAGCAGGGGGCATGCTGCGCAGAGCTAATTCAGCTACTCAAATTTCCCTGTTCCATTCCCAGTCCTTCTACCAATACCGTCTACCTCCCTCTGTAGGATACCAGGTCTTCCTCTTCCTCGAATTGTGTGGTTCTTGGTGTGAGGAGCTGGTTACTATAGTGAAGTAACCCTAGTTGGAAGGATGGGTGAGATAGGGCTTCTTTGAGCACAGCTGTCTTCTTCCTGTTCCAAGGAACAACTTCCAGTTCACAGGCAAAGCATGGCCTCTTCGTGGGTGGAGGGGTTCCACTAAATCGCAGATGAGCCCACTTTTCTGTGCTCACAGCAAGTCATGCTGAACACGCAGGCATGATGTCCACCGCAGTTCTGTAAGATGGGGTTTCATGCATGCTCTGCGCATGCATGTGAATGGCCTGTGTGCTGTACAGGTGTGATGTACCTCATTTGCCTACCCAATCTTTCAGTCTCCCATAAAAAGAGTATTCCCATAAAAACCACTGCCCTGGAAGGTTAGGTGAGGGAGGATGGCCAAGCCTGGGGAATGAAGGATTAGATGAGTCAACATACCTGGGCTGCTGAGGAGGATGGGGTGGGGCAGCTGGATCTTGCCTACAAGATGGCTTTGGCCAATTATGAAGTCTGCCTGCTACAGTTTTGGGTGTGAATTATCTCCAGCTCCCGACTGGAGGAGGTGGCATCCGTTCAGTAATCTAGGGGTATGATTCGTGCCTTCCCCACCAGTGCCACCATCTTGGCCACCATAAGTGAGCCACTTTCCTCTGTCAGGAAGCTGCTGCTTGAAGATGGTTGGAGATGAATGTCAAAGAATATCAAGAATAATCAAGAATATCAATGCTGAGTATGCTGATAAGGGAGTCTGATGTTACAGGATCGTAAGTTCAAGGCCTGCTTGGGCTACAGAGGGAGTTAGAGATCCGCCTGGGCAACTTAGTGAATCCCTGTCTCAAAATAAAAAGAGAAGCTGGATATAACTCAGTGGCAAAGTACTCACTAGGCATGTATGAGACTCTGGGTTCAGTCCTTGTTACTGCAGTGCAGAAGGTGTGGCAGAATGGAATTTGAGAGGAGACTACACTAAGCATGGGACCCTGCTGGGATCAGCACTCTGTGTGCCAGCTCAGGTCTCATGAACACATTCAATACTGCCTTGGTGGCCTTGATGTCCTGGCTCCCGGGGACTCTCAAGCCCATGTTCATTAATGGCTGGGGCCAGTTGATGAACACAATTATTACTCATCTCTGCCCCAAAACAGATGCCTTACAAGAGCATCATGGCAGCTAATCCTACCCACTGACGTCTATAAAGCTCAGGCATAAATAATGTTATCTCTGTGGCCAACAGATGACCCAGCAGGTAAAAGCACCTGCTGCCAAGCCTGATGACCTAAGTTCAAATCCCATGTGGAGGAAGGAGAGAGCCAACTCCTTCAAATTGTATTCTGATGTCCATATATTTATCCTGGTGTATGTACACACACACACACACACACACACACACACACACACGCTTTCTCCCAGATGTTCTATAAATGGAAAAGACACTGCCAAGGTTCCCACTAGGATGTGTCCGAGAATGGGTAGAGGGTTCATCAAACAGCTCCAGAATGAACTCAGGTCTTTTCTTAGAGTGATGGAAAGCCCAATGGCAGCCATTTTGAATCTGCTAAAGGAGGGAACCAAGAATGCGGAAGAGTAAAGATGAACCCCAAACTGAACCAGTCACCAGCAGAGGTGACTCTAACGCAGTGGTTCCTAATGATGAGACCCTTTAAATACAGCTCCTCATGCTGTTGTGACCCCCAACCATAAAATTATTTCCGTTGCTACTCCATAACTATAATTTTGCTACTGTTATGAATCCTAAGGTATATCTGATAGGTGGGATATCTGATATGCAAATGGTCTTAGGTGACCTCTGTGAAGGTGCTGATCCCCAAAGGGATCACGACCCACAAGTTGTGAACCACTGCCGTAAAGGGTTAGGTGAGGGAGGATGGCCAAGCCTGGAAACTGAAGGATTAGATAGGTCATCATATCTGGGAAGCTGCAGAGGATGGGGATGGGGGAAGCTAGATCTTGCCTACAAGGGCTTTGGCCAACTGTGAAGTCTGCCTGTTACAGTTTGGGTCTCATCAGCTCATGACTGGAGGCTTGGGCATCGTCTGATGGTGGCATTGAAGCTAGCGGCATCCGCTCAATAACCTAAGGGTATGATTCTTGTCTCCCCCACCATCACCACCATCTTAGCCGCCATTTTCCTCTCTCGGGCTAAGTGGCCACACATTGAACCCTCTCATGTGACAAGCCAAAATAATCCCTTTCTCCTTTCTATTTTGATCCATCTCAAGTATTCTATCACAGCAATGGAAAGTTGACTAGCACACTTTCTATGCATCTAGCTCCGATTACCTAGCGGCTGGACGCTGGCCATGACTCCAGCGAAACAGAATGTATATTATCTCATCTAATCTCTACACTCATCCTATATAAAAACGGATTATTTACCCCATTTTTTTTTCAAGCCAGGAAATGGACACCGACAATGTGCATGTCTTCTCATCCCCAGCCCAGTAGCCCAGCCCTCAGCCAATCCCAGGCAGAAGTTATTCAGTAGAGGACAGACAGACATATGTAGAGCCTGGTCTCCCTAGGCTGTGGGAGCTGGAGGCAGACACCTGTGACCCACCCTTTTGACACTCTCAAGAAGAGAGAATATTTTAAAATAGCTTCCATTTCTTTTTTCATCAACAACAAAACAATTAATTTCTCTGTAGAGATTGTTTCTGTGAAGAACAATAAGGTGCCTCCCCGGGGGGTGTCATTATACTGAAAGCCTCCGTCTGGGGTGGGGGCCCCCCTCTGGAAGGAGCCTGCATGAACTGTCTGTCTGAGCCTGCTCTGCATGTATACACTCCCATCAGCCCAGTGATAGAGCAGTTTGCAGGGCCTGGTGTGGTGCCCTGTCAGCCGCTGTGCCAGACCACCAAGGAACCAGGCAGGGGAGGTATATCCCTCTGTATTGACTTCCCTTCTTGCTGGTGCCCCTCAGTACTGCTCGCGAGCATATACAGTTCCGGCCTAGGGAAACTGCCATCACCATAAAATGCCAAGCAGACCAGCTGTCTACAACCAGTTTGGGCATCCTGGCAGGCTCCGTCACAGAAATCCATAAACAGGACTGCGTGAAGGAAGGGGGATTAACGAGATGTCTGCCTGGCACCACTCTAAAGCAGAGGGCCGTGACTCCGCCCACTTCCCAGGAGATGAGCTGAAAGGCTGGGAGAGATGGAATGGCAGAACTCTGGCTCCCGGAAACACCTGGGCCGTGTAAGCCACGCCCTTACTTCCCTTAAAGGTTGTCTTATGGAATCATAACTTGGCCTATGACTGAGTGCTTTTCCAGTAGCAAGGATTTCTCTGGTCCCTTGAAGACCCAGCGATTGCATCCAAAACCTAAGGGGGGACATTTTCCTGCAAGATACAAAACAGATTCTAAGAGACCCTTCCTCACTAAAAGAGCAAAGACAGGCTTATGAGTGGAGCAGGTTTTCACAAAAGCCAAGCCCCAATACAATGGATGCTGGGCTGGGTCAGGGCACTCTTTTGTGTCTGATTATCAGGCAGGAAGAAGACTGATCTAAATGCATAAAGGAGATCTGTTTGTCAAATACAAGTCCCTTGTAAATGAAATGGCAGAAGGCCAAAAATAATGGTGGTGGGCACAGACTTCACAGAGGCTCCAGTGAATCGCCAATGCAGGTGACTGCGACTTCATGTCCCGATTCAAAATCCACCAGGCTCTAGTGACAGCCAGGAGAACACCTTCTAGAAGAGTCATTCTAGTGATGTAGAAAACTCACCTGAGAAGCATTATCAGGCTGGAAGGGGTCCCCAATCCATCCATGTAGGCAGACTGAGCCTGGACTCCCAAGGTGCTCCCTGCTGGATCAGGAAAAAATGAAAAGTGGTAATGACCATGGGGTGGGTATAAATGGACATAAATATCCCCAGTTGGAATGAAACATTAGATGGTTGATGTCTTTGCAGTCTATTTCCCCCAGAAAGCCTCAAAAAATAGTCCTTAAGGTCCAAAGAGTGACTTTTCCTGCAAGACTTAGCCACGTTCATAAATACCTCCCTCCTTATGGCTAAGAGGCAATATGCTTGCCATTAACAGAGATTTTATATCATTATCAATATTGTCATTAACTTCAACTATGACTGGAGAGGGTACTGACGAACTATGGTTCAGCCAGCTTTATAAATAAGGTGATCCTCACAGATACACTTTGGAGAAGGCCAGATGTGGGCTAGGCTAGCAGGTATCACCAGTGTGAACCATCACCACAAGGGTTGGTTCTCCTAGCAATCCAGCCAGCTTCCTGAGAGACCTCCCTAGAGAGAGGTGGCCTTGAGGACATTCTGCTGAAAGCCCACATCAGAGTTTCAGAAACTGGTGTAAAGAGGACCATGATAATGAAATGAATACCACGGCCTTGCAAGAGAAGATTTCATTTTGTACATAATTAATAAAAACTTATTCCCTTTTTCTTTATTACAGAAGAAAATAAGTTATTGATTTCAACCACAAAGATAACTATTTGCATAACACAGCTGATTATGGGCTGTAACGGGTCCAGATGGAATTAATTTGCTTGAAATATATTATATCATTTTCTTAAACAGGTAAAGATTTCACATCCAGTAATCTTTCTAGTTGATTACCAAAGCCCCTAATCTCATTGCCACTGGCTTAGAGAGACACATCTCAAATCCCTGCCCTGCACAGACAGAGAAGTATTGTTGCCTAAGCCAATTCCACACAAGAACTAAGGTACTTTCTAGCCACTTGGGAAAGGCGTATGAAAGGGAAGTGCCTCTAACTGAACAGACCCATGCCTCGTGAGTCTGCAGCCTCATTAGCTCCCCTGGCCCAGAGAGTTCATCTATAGTACAGTCACCTCACTTCTCTGGCCTGACAGTCACAGTGAGCACTGAAGGCATGCTTCTCTGGTCTATGAATCATATATTTGTCCTTCTTTTCTTTCTCTTTGTGGAAATGAAGGAATAAGAGGTATAAGATGGCATGGCCAGGTACCAAATTCTTTCTAGGTCAATCATTGTTTCGATGGTTAATCTCAACTGTCACCTTAATGAGATACAGAATAACCTAGGAGACAAGCCTTCAGCACAGCCGTGAGGATTATCTAGATTAGGGATATCTATGAAGAAGTTTCTCAATTGGGTTAACTGACATAGAAAAACCCACCCACTGTGGGTAGTGCCATTCCCTGGGCTGAGATCCTAGACTATAGAAAAAGAAGAAAAGACAGCTGAGCTGCAACATTCTTAACTCTCTGCTTCCTGGTTGTGGATGTGATGTAACCAGCTCTCTCAAGTTCCTGTTACCTTGATTTCCCTCACGATGATGGTCTATACCCTTGAACTGTGAACTGAAAGAAACCCTCTCATGTTTAAGTTGCTTTTCTCAGGGGACTTTAATCAGAGCAACAGAAAAAGAAATTAAGACAATCAACAAGCTGCGGGCAACAAAGCTACGGGCTACCTCATATCCTCTTGAATGGAGGTGTCTTTGCAAGGACAAGATCCTGGGAAACACCCGACACACATATAACAACACACTGAGAGTAGATAGGCATGGCGGCCTAAGCCTATAGCCCCAGTCCTTGGTGTTCTGGGACATACCAGTAAATAGGTTTGAAATTGGCTAGCCTCATTTTACAGAACTAAACACACAGGAAATTAACATTAGTTTGTAGGTACATTTTATAGTCGATATAAGTTTATCTTATATTAAAACAGCTAGGTCAGGAAGAGATTAAGTTCCAGACTAGCAAAACCCTGTCTTGAAAATCCAACAAACAAAGCACATCAGCCAAAAGATTGACTACTTCCAGTTGGGGACAGTCCTGGATAGTGAAGATTCCTTATAGCCACTGCACACAGCTCCCTGTTTCCAGCAAGGAGCAGGCCCCCTGCCTGGAGTCATCTGCTCAAGTCCAGAGCAAGCAAGTTCAAAGCCTCCTGCTTCCAGGGAGTTCTTCTTCAAATAATCCTTGAATAACTTGTGACTCACCCTTCCTCCCTCGTGCTGAACCTTGACAGCTGATCGATTTTGTAAAATGGGAAAGGTCAGCTTTGGTTTGGACAAAATTAAAGTCTGAGGTGAGCATAGAAGACTATAGTAGCTGCATTTCACAGCTGAATCACAGCTGGAAGGAGCCCCAAGGCAGACAGCAGAAAGGCTGTGTAGGAAGGGCTCTCTCTCTCCCTCCCTCCCTCCCTCCCTCCTTCCTTCCCTCCCTTCGTCCTTCTCTCTCTCTCCCCACCCTTGCCCCTCTTCCTTCCACTTCCTTTCTCATTCTTTTTTTCTTTCTCTTTTTCTGTATTGGATCTTGTACTTGCTAGGCAGATGCTCTACCACTGAGCCACTCCCCCAGCCCCTCACTGGGGGATTCTAGGCAGGGGCTCTACCACTGAGCCACACCCCCAGCCCCTCACTGGGGGATTCTAGGCAGGGGCTCTACCACTGAGCCACGCCCCCAGCCCCTCCCTGGGAGATTCTAGGCAGGGGCTCTACCACTGAGCCACGCCCCCAGCCCCTCACTGGGGGATTCTAGGCAGGTGCTCTACCACTGAGCCACGCCCCCAGCCCCTCACTGGGGGATTCTAGGCAGGGGCTCTACCACTGAACCATGCTGCCCCCAAGATCCTCAGTGGGGGATTATAGGCAAGTCTGTATGGCTATGCTATGCCTTCAACCCTTGATTTAAAAAAAAAAAAATACACTTTTATGAATTCTTTGAGAATTTTATGCATGAATAAAATATATTTGATCACAACCTGATTTATCCGATCTACTCCAGGACCTCCCATATCCTCCCAGGATGTCCCACCAAACTTCATTTCTCTGACTTCTTTTTAACAACCTAGTGAGTCCCATTACAGATGTCCATGTGCACATAGGTATGGGGCAATCCAGTGGAGCTTTGGCAATCTGCCAGGGGTCACATTTCCAAAGAAAAATGACTTTACCTCTCCCCAGGAGCCATAAACTGCCAAAAGGTCTGAGGGTGGGGCTCCTGGGCCCCTCCCATATACATGCTGGAATTTTGTCTGGCTTAATCTTGTGCAGTCTTAGGCAGGTGCCCAAAATCACAGTGAGCTCATGATAGAATAACAGTGTCATGGCCACAATACAGCACTTCACAGCTCTTCTTTCCCTGTGGTTCTTATTTTCTTTCCACTCCCTCTTCTGCAGTAGTCCCTGAGCCTTGGTGGGGGAGGGAGAGGACTGATCCATATGTTTCATGTCGGACTGAGTGTCACAGTTACTTATTTCCAACACTTTAACCATTTATTAGTCTTGAATAACCACTTCCCACTGCAAAAAGCTTCTCTGGCCAAGGTTCAGGAAGCAATTTGACAATGTAACGTGTGTGTGTGTGTGTGTGTGTGTGTGTGTGTGTGTTTCATCCCATCCCCAACTCCAGGTCCAAGGGATCCAATGCCATTTTCTGACCTCCAGGTGGTGCACATACATACGTGGACACATGTAAAACAAAACAAACAATTTAAAAATTTAAATATAGACAAAATAGTTTCCCCTCTAGGACCTAGGATGTTCCCAGCCATGGGCTTTTGACGAGGTTTATAATACCAGGCATGAACTCCCTCCTATGGATCAAGTTCAAATCCCATCTGAAAATGGCTGGTAACCCTCATAGCAGTTATGCTGCTACTGCATCAGTGGGCACATAATGCTAGGCAATGCTAGGTATTATAGCATGCAATGTCCACTGCTGGATAAGACCTTGATTTATTTTCTCCTCCAGGACCTTAATGCAGTATGAACATTAGCGAAGAAGAAGTTTGCTGCTAAGTTCCTGGTTATTTTGTCCATGTCCTGCCATCAAACTGTATATTATAGTATCTTCATCTATAGGATCTTACCATCTAGCTGTACTGGGCAGCCAAGAACAAAGGCCTGTGTTGTGGGGAAGGAGGCTCTCTGGAGCCCTCCTGACCAATAACTCATAAGAAAGGTGTCGTAGTTAGGGTTTTACTGCTATGAACAGACACCATGACCAAGGCAAGTCTTATAAGGACAGTATTTAGTTGGGGCTGGCTTATAGGTTCAGAGGTTCAGTCCATTATCATCAAGGCAGGGATGTGGCAGCGATCAGGCAGGCATGGTACAGGAGGAGCAGAGAGTTCTACATCTTCATCTGACTTCCAGGCAGCTAGGATGAGGGTCTTATAGCCCACACCTACTGTGACACACCTACTCCAACAAAGCCACACCTACTCCAACAGGGCCACACCTTCTAATAGTGCCACTCCCTGGACTGAGCACATACAAGCCATAACAGAAGGTCTTCCATCCCTAGCACTGAAATTCTTAACCATTCGTGCTTTCTGGGAGCAGTATTGTCCAGCCCGGAAGAATTTTTCCATTCAAACTCCATTATGCAGTTATATTTTAAATTTTATTTTATGTGTTTCTCTCTCTCTCTCTCTCTCTCTCTCTCTCTCTCTCTCTGTGTGTGTGTGTGTGTGTGTGTGTGTGTGTGCGCCAATAGAGGCTAGAGCACTGGATCCCTTGGAGCTGGAGCTAAAGGCCCTTGTGATCCTCCTGATGTGAGTGCTGAGATATGAACTCTGCTCCTCTGATAGAGTAGTAAAGGCTCTTACCTGATCCATCATGTCTCCAGGCCCCAATTATATTTTTAATTAGCTTACAAAGAAACAAGTTTCCATAACAATTTTCCACACGTCCTTAGTTATGCTAACCCACCCTTCACCCCTTCCTCTCCCCCACCTCTCAGCCCCATCCCTATTTAAACCTCAGCCCCAGGATCTTCGCCTTTTCATGTATATCACATATGTTTATCTACCTTTTCTTACCTTCCTCTCGTGGGTTTTTTCTGGCTTCCTGACCTCTACAGATATCCCAAGGTAAGCATATAGACCTAAAAATTGAAAGCTTAGTTCCCCAGTGAGAGAGAAAATGCAGTAGTTAACTTCCCAGTCCTTGGTTTTTGGAGACAAAGTTTTGCACATAGCATCAGTCAGCTTTCAGTTTACTATTTCACCCAGCCTGGCCTCAGACTCATGATCTTCCTGCCTCAGCCTCTCAAGTGCAGAACAAAAGGCATGGTTCAAAAGTTTTAAGTAATTCGGGTGTTGAAGGAATTTTGGACACTTTCAAAATGGTCAGTAACTGAAACTGGCTATCCTTCACCTGGCCCCAGCTGGTCCTTCAGGCCCTGTCCCTGCCCTGAACAATGCCAGTGGCTCAGCTTTCCAGGCTGAGCAACAACAAGTGACCGTATAACTCATCAAATGCACAAAGGAACACTTCTGCAAAAAGAGCACGTGCAGACATCTTGCACGGTGACAGAACCTTCAGTCTAGGCTAGGAAAGTGTGCATCATCTGGGAAACTGGTCTCTGCTCTTCCTGAAGGGATGGCAGGTGGCTTCACACAAGAAGTGAGGCACCAGGACCTGTGTTTATACAGCCCACAGTGTCACTGTAGGCTCACTCAATCTTTGGAGAGAAAAAAAACAGAAGGAAAAAAATAGAAAGAAGAGGGGAATTTAACAGAAAGAGATCTTTTTATTAAGAACTATGAATAGAACTGCATCCATTCAACCTTGGAAGTATGATGACTTCCCAGCCAGCAATGCATTTAGAAGGGAATATGTCATTAATATAAACAGCGAAAAGAAACTATTAAACTAACACAATTTAGAACTGAGCAAACGCGGGTGTTTGATTAAAGTTTTTATACATTCTGTACACTTGAACAGGTAACATAGAACCTTAATATTTTTGTTGATTTTTAATTTGCTCAAGGTATGACATGGGAAACGTTAAAGTTTCCCTAATTTGTATTTGAAATTAAGCAGCGGATCCACAAGGAGGATTTCCGGCCTAATTTTCTCAACTGTCTTCAGACTTTCTGGAGAAGTCTACAGAACAACAGTAACTCAACTTAATGTCAGCTGCATGAGAGGCAATCTCCCCGTTGTCGGAGCAGTAATGCAGCACTCAATTTTGCCGGAGTTGTGTTGAATATAAATATATATGGTGAATATTAACTTTGAGCATCAGCCTAATTCCATATATGTTTTAACGCCTGCATATTTCTCTAGAAGATTCCATGGGTCATGTACTCCACAGTCTTCTTTAACAGTGGGTTTATTTTTCCATGGCGACAATTAGGTCATTCCGGGTCACACATGATACCAATGAAGGATTAAGAATGCCTCCCCAACATCTGGATAGACAAGGGCCTCATCTCCTCCACAGGAAATGTGTGTGCTCTTAACGACAAGAGGCCTTGCCCAGCACACACAGACCCTTTAAAGACACCATGTGCTACCTAGATCTACACGCATTCCTCTCCCGCTCATTCAAAGCCATCTCCCGCAGGAAACTGGCAGATGTGTGGGCTGGCAGGCTGGAGGGTATCATCACGTTTCTTCAGAGCTGGGAACCCAGATACTGCCCCTCGGCAGGCCGACAGAAGCTCGCCGGGCACACGGAAATGACTTACTGTAATAGGACGGTTTGAATGGCCAAATTACAGCAAGCCATTCTCATTCCGATCACAGCCGCTGGGACTCTGATATGCTGACACCCAGAATTATTGCTCTGTCATTAAAAAATATAAAAGAACAGGCAGGAATGCTTTGAATATTCCCCAATATGACATGAGGATGACACAGTGGGTCCCCAGGATTAGAGGATAGCTGAAGGGTTGAGAGCAGAGGGGGTCTGGGGAGGGGGAGGGGCAGGCCTTTCGGTGGGCGTCCATGGGAAGTTATTCCATGGGCAGCTTCATCAAGGGTGTGAATCACCAGCAAGGACCAATCCAAGTGAAATACCTTTAAGACTTCTTCCTCCTCGACTCTTGGAGATCCGTCTTGTCGGCTGCGAGGAGCCTCATTTTCATGTTGGAACAGATGGGGCAAAATTGTCATTAACAGAATCTGACAACTCTAAAACTGAAATATAGATTTCGAAAGGAATCTAATGAATTAAATCAATGTTATTGCAGTGAAAGCCACAGAAATTATTAGTGATTTGTAAAGTTACCCTGTATTTTAACCTCAGTATATTTCAGTCTAGGCCATTTGAACATTCGCTGTCCTTTTTCACTGTCGTGGTTAATGTGTAACTGCATGATACACTCATCCTAATTTATCTCTCCCCTCCTGATTCTGTGACTGCATGCAGGCCAACCCTAGTTCTGGATGTTTCCAGGCTTTGTCTGGACTGTGAGGGTATGCAGCCTCTGACTTGTACAGACCAGGGCCCGGCCATGACCTTGTGGGGTCTCCTTGAAAATATTCAACAGTGGGTTCATGGTGATTTTTCTCCCTATTTCTTTTAGTGAGGAAAATCTAATTTTAAGAACAAGTCTAAACTCCAGGGCTGTTTTAAGTAATAAATGGGAGGGAAACATTTCCAGATGTCCAATTTTCAGATGCTTTTCATGATCATATCAAACCAATTAGAAAAAAAAAAAAAAAAAACAAACCCAAAACATGACTGCCCTTCCTGCGGCTGGGACCAGAGGGATAGCAGCAGACCCACTCCCTCCCACCCTCACTGGGGGTACATTCCAGAAGGGCTCCAGGCCTCAAGGCCTGCAGATAAAGTCAGGGTGGGCCTTGCTCACTCAGTTCTACCAGAGGATCCCCTGAAATGTTCAGTAAGCAAACTCTGGGGACTGCTTCTCTTGTGCTCAGCCCTGGTGACCCTGCAGCGTTCACAGGAGACAAGCTCTTGAGGTTCTGAGACTCCCTTTGTGTTTGGGCAGGTGGGAGATGTGCAATGAGCAAGGAGACAGTGTCACCAACATCCATAATAGGCACAAGAAAGAAGACAGAGCAGAGCCAGGGTGATGAGGGCTCCATCGGTACCTCAACCAGGGCAGCCTCTTGGCAGGCTCGGTGAAGACCGGATTATGTGAATTGGCTATGGGAAATGGAGGAGGAAGCCTTCTGGTGAGGGAAGCAGCAAATGCAATGGCCTCAGGGTGCAAATGCGCATGAGTTTTCAGAATACCAAAAGGCCTTGAGACCCAGGGCCTGTCTTGCTGGGAGGAAGAGGTTGCAAATAGAAAAGAAAAGCAGAATAGACCCAAGTGTGTGGGGACCCACAGATCAAGTCAGAGGAGGCAGCTGGCTTCACAGGCCTAGAATTCACCGTGTCTAGAAGGAATGCCTCTGGCCTGCTTTCTGCCTCCTACACTGGAGCTTCTCGGGACTCTGTGGCTAGGCCATGCAGGATCCTAGCAATAATGGGTCTCACCTGGCCTTCTAGTCACACTTCCAATCTTCATGGATCTGACAGACTTACGCCGGCACCTGCACCTTCAGGATTAAGTCTAGACTCCTCACCCCTGTGTCCAAGACCTTGAGAGAGATCTGAGTCATCACCCCCCGGCTCCACCCACTCAGTGCCAGCCTGGCACACTGCCCATCTCCTGTCCCTTCCCATCTTATTTTCATACCCCGTTCCTACCTACAGTCATCCTCTGTCCTCATAGGTCATGCTGCCTTATCCTGCCAGGACCAGCTCAGGCATCTTCCTCCATCAGACATTTCTCACTCCTCACAAGCTTTCTCCTTACTCAGGGACATGCGCCTCTCTCACGATCACAACCACAGGCAACACCGACACAGACTCCGTGCCTGATCCCTTCGCCTCATCGATTTTGACAGACAGTTCCTGGTCAGGCCTTCCAAGTAGGTGCCTAAGGCTAGCCGCCGGGCTATCCTTGATCTCCTCTCTGATACCCTCCCTCTAGTCCTGCATTTGCAGATTCCTGCAGACCCAGCTCTTTGGTGCATCTCAAACTATATGTCCTCTCTTGTCTTTGTCTCAGGCATTCTTATCCAGACCAGAGATATACCGATCTTTGATTCCCTGGCACTGGGAATACAAGCAAGCCGTCATGCCCAGCTATTTAAAATGGAGAATGAAACTTGTCTGCAAGCACTTTTTAAAAATGTGTACGTGAGGTGTATTTGTGTGTGAGTATACACATTCAGAAGCCAGATGAGGATGAGGAGTGGCTGGCTCTACTTTCGACCCTACTGCCTTTAGGTACTATCACTGACCTGGGGCTAGGTCAGTCGCCAGCACTCCCATGATCCTCCTGTCTCGGCCTCCCACCGCACGGGGGTTACAAGCATGCATGTGTCCATAGACAGCTGTTTATAGAGAGACTGAGGATCTCTGATTTCTGATTGGCCATGAAGTGAACAGCTGTCCTCCTCCACATGTCTCCACCACCTGAACACACGGAGCTAAGCGCCAGCCATAGACTCTGAGACTTTGAGCCAACAGGTTTCTCCTTTAACTTGTCTCTGTGGGACCTCTTGTCACAGAGTAGAAAAAAAAAAATCACTAATACGGCTGTGTACACTGAATGTCTCTCAAGTGGCCTGGCGTACATCAGAACTTACTAAAGAGCTGTGGAATGGGGAAGTACCACCTCTCTTAGACACGGAGAGGACTGAGATATGAACTTCATCCCAACAGTACCTGTCATGTACTCGGCATTCTTCAGCAAGTCACTGAGCCTCTCTGAGTCGGTGACTTCTCCATGAAATGATCATGAAGACAGTTGTGACTAACCACTTGACACAACTATGCAGATTTAATGGACACTTTCCCATAAGGCACTTCATAAGTTGATCTCTGCCACCCATATGCCCACAATATAGTCACTTGGGTAACTATGCATGTAAGCATGTGGGGGATCTCTGCATATACTTTCTCATCTTCAACTCTCTTCATTTTGTCTTTATCTTACGAAGTAGCAGAGTAAGAGCCATAAGGGGCCAGCTCACAGTCCCTAGCCTCAGTGGAGATAGAAACTGGACCTGTGATCAATACATCCTGTGGGATCCCATCACTTCCCTACAAGAGCTTTTACTGAAGCTTGGCCTAAGGGCCCACCATTGCATCCCAGTTACCAGGGAAGCTGAAACAGGAGCATCACAAGTTCAAATATGCCAAGGCAACTTGATGGTATCTCAAAATAAAAACTAAAAATAGCACTAGGTTGATAACTTAGCAATGGAATTGCTGCCTAGAATCCCCCAGTGAGGAGCTGGGGGCATGGCTCAGTGGTAGAGCCCCTGCCTAGAATCCCTCAGTGAGGGGCTGGGGGCATGGCTCAGTGCTTTGATATTTTTTTTCCCATTTAAAGGCCCTCTGCAGATTTCACAAGGACTGGATGAAACTGTCCTTCTTCCCCAGAAGTGGATATCTTTGACTGATGGGTGACAACAGACCCCATGTTTCCCTTCCTTCCTCCCTTGGCTTCCAGGAGGTTTTGCACTAGCATGCATGCTTCATTTTTAATCCAGGGCCCTCCTCCCTCAGCACCCCCTTTCCCCTCTAGCACCACATTACATCCGGGACATGTGTATAAACCAGGTTCTGGAAGTAGGAAGAGTACACATTTTAGAAAAATCTACAAGAAGCCACTCCCAGCGGCCCTTACCCAGTGCAGTCTTGTTCCCTCTACCCGGATGTGACATTTTTTTTCCCCAGAGACCCTTGGCCAATGTAGGCTCTCCTCCAACTCCACCCCCACACCACCATGTTACATTTTCTACCTGATCACTGCTGAGACCCTGGCCACACCTCCTGCTCAGCATCCCACCCTGCTTCAGGTTGAGCATCCGCATCCTCCGCAAAGGCCCGTGTTTCTGCCTCGAACGTCATGTCAGACAGTGCACAGGTGTCAGAGATCTTGCTCAAGCGCACGGAGAGAACAAATCTTTGTGATTGCTCAAGGCTCAGCTGGTGCTGCATGGCCGTCACTGCACCCTTGAAAACATGCTTCCTAGCTGATGGACTGCCCTGCCTCGGGTTCAAAAAATGAAGCAAATTCTGTTTTACTAATTTAGTTCGCATACGACAATAAATCCCAGAAATATGTCTTATGTATACTTCACATTACCTTTTGCCGACAAATACAAAAACATGGTCAACATTTGCAATAAAATTATCATAGAAATGCCATCTCAAATCTTATTTTCTTTTTTCCAATGTGCATTTCACAAATAACTTGTATTAAAATTATGTTTTACAGAGTAGAAATAGAAAACAAATACCCCTGGTAATTTGAATAGGCATTTGCATAACATGACTAGAACACTTTAGAAAACACGCAGGATCGGAAAATGTGGGCTCAAAAACACTTAAATACAAGTGATTTTAATAAGTCTAATATGAAAAATACCTTTCAGCTGTATTAATTAGTGAATTAAAATGTGTTGATCTTGGAATATTTTCCAGTTAACAGGTTTGGGGATTTGTGAGGGTTTTTTCTTCTTTCTTTCTTTTTCTGGTTGTGAGGAAAATCTTTGCCCTCATTCTTCTTAAACAATTCCTACAGGTAGTCAAAGAAGACTTAGGGACAAAGCTGGGAGAATACAGATGTAGGAAGGGAACAGATGTCACACACTCCAGGAATCCCAGCTTGGCTCACTTAAGGTGCAAAATGGGTCCAGATGACCTGTCTGTGCCGTCCTGGGCAGGCCTGGACTTTCCAGCTGGGATAAAAAGAGATCCATACTGGACACTCAGTGAGGCCAGGACCTTGAGGCTGTCTAGATCACGGACCTAGTGGAGAACTTACTACTGTTATTCTCCGGAATGGACATAGATGACTCCTAATCACATGCTGCTGTTCCCATAGATCTGTACAGCTCTCCTCATCAGAAAGGTCTCATCCCAGCAGATGGAAATTAACAGACACTCTCAGCCGGCCAAGGTGCAGAAACTGAGAGACTTCAGAGTCCTCATCCCTAAATGGGATGCCTATTTATCACATCCCCTCAAGGCTCTCGGATCTATATGAAAGAGGAGGCAGAGAGAGATGGTAAGAGCCAGCGGTGCTGAATGACTTTAAAGACACAATGTTTTCCACATACGACAAGGCTGAGGCACACAAGAACTCACAGGGACTGTGACGGCATGCACAAGACCTATACAAGCCCAAGCCAGACAAAATCCAGCAGGTAAGAATATTGACTATGCAAGTGTAAGAACCTGAGTTCAAATCCTCTGCACCCATATAAAAAAGATGAATGTGGTCGTGTGTGTCTTTAACCCCAGAACAGCAGAGCTGGGAGGGTTGCTGAGACTCTCTGGCCACCAGCCTAGCTGCAGGTTCAGTGAGAAACCCCATGTCAGGGGAGTAGAGCTGAGAGTGATGTAACAGGGCAACCAGCATCCTTCTCTGGCTTCTGCACATGTGCAAGCGTATGCATTTCTGCATACAGAGGCACTAACAACACATGCACATACTCACATGTAACAGAAAAAAATTAATTTTAAAAGAAAAAATGGCATAAAAGTGACTCTTTTTCTCTGTTCTGGGCGTTTTCCATCTTCATACAATAGGTTAGCGCTTGGTGAATCCTGCAAAGTGTGTGGCCTGGTGACCATGAAGCACACACGTGGCTGCAAAGCCCCAAAGCCAGATAATTCAGTAAGGTCTTTCTTCCCACTAAGGAGAGTGCTCGTACGCACACAAAGCTGGGCTCTGTGCAATGATCACACATCAAAACTGAGGAAGATGCATATTTATTTCTGTAATTTCATTTGAATACCCTTCTGAGAACCTGCAGGAGAAGGGAAATCTTTCTCTGCGAGGCTTCTGAGTTGTTAAAATTTTCATTCTGGGTCCCTGGGCAACAGGGTATTAAAAGCTATCTCTGCTTCTCTGCACCATCAAAATGAGCAGACAACCCCCAAGACATTTCTAGGAAGGAAAAGGCCCAGCCAGGAGGATGACAGAGCAGGTGGTCTCTGGCCAAGTCACTGGGAATCCAATCCTCCTGCACTGCAAAAAGTGCCACCAACCAGGTCGATCTGTGTCAGAATGTTCCCTACCTGATCATTTAGGGAGCCAAGGAAGTACGAACTGTCAAGGCACAAAGCACCAATTCAACCTTGTCATTTGACAAGTGGGACAACTGAAGGGAAGTGACTTGCTTAGAGTCACACAATAACACAGAAGCCAGTCCCCTAGCACCAGGCCAGGATCCGAGCACCAAGTCAGTGGCTTTGCTGTGTCGGAAGAGAGTGCCCATTTATTAGGAGAGACTGAGTAGGAATAGTTTCAGATTTGCAGGAAAGCAGTAGAGAGTGGAGGTTGATTTTGAGCATCGGCTTGATTGCTGTAGAAAACATCTGTTGGGTGAGTGGTGTTCTCCTCTGTGTGTCTGTGGGGCTTTCCAAAGACATTTACATCTCCAGGGCTCTGACCTGAGCAGCAGAAGAATCCGTACTAGGACTGTACTGTTGAGACGTGCCAGAGAGGAAGTGAGAGGCTGGAGGAAAAGGGTCACTGGATCTGTGTCCTCAGGCTCTGTGTCCTCCCTGCCCCCTTGTATGTACTTGCTCTCTCCTCTGCTCCTCCTTGCCATCACCACGTTGCTCTGACCAAGCACCTGGGGCCAAGTGTCATGAACTCTGATCCAAACTCTGATCCCTGAAACCACGATCCAAAAGAAATCCTTCCTCCCTTGTTTCTGTTGAGTTCTTCTTTACAGTAACAAGGACAGTACTTCACCCAGCAGTGGGTCGGCACCCTACCCCTCGGCTGTACGAGCTTCAGCCTCTAGAGCCAACATGGGTATGTCACTACAAAGGCATACTCTGTTCAGACCTCTTGGGCTCTGTGGGTGTGAATACACTATCGTCAAGCTGCGGCTCCTCTGGACTGAGTTCCTGGCCTTCAAGGCCCTGCTGTTCAGGCATCTAGTAGGATCCTGTTCTATCAGTACTCTTCATGTTTTTTCTCACCATAAGACTAGGGTCATGGAGTCTTAGGCAAAGGATCAGGGCCAAAATGCTGTCACAGTCTCACACCGTCAATACAACCGATTGGTGTTGGCATTGACCTCGCGCACATGGTTAAGGCCATATTTCTCTACACCCAAGTGACCTGTCCTCTCTCTCATACTGTAGTTTGGGAGAACATCAGTCTATGCAGCCCATACCCAGTACGTGGGAGCCCAAGGCCCCTCCTCAAGAGCAAAGCACTGTAGGAACCATATGGACCTTGCACAGTGTGTTTGTCTGCCCGCACTCACTAACTTGTGATATTATTCATATCGCCGTGGATTTGTGGGTATTTATCTTGTGCTTTGAGCTGCAATCCAATCCCACACTTATTTTATTGCCCAGATTGTACCAAGATGGTCACTGGAAGCCCTTCCAAATAGCTTTGAACATCCCATTAGTGTGTGTCTGGTGTGTGTGTGTGTGTGTGTGTATGCATGTATATGTGTCAATATGTATACACACATGTCTGTTGTTTGTGTGCGTACTAATGTGTATGCACAATGTTTGTGTGTGTAGGTTTATGTGTATGTGCATGTGTGTTCACATGTGTATGCATGAGGGTATGTGTTCACAGGTATGTTTGTGTGCGTGCATGTATATACACACATGTCTGTGTGTTCCTGTGCATGTACTCATGCAAATGCACATGCGTGTACAGTATTTATGTGTGTGTTCATGTATGTGCATGCATGTATACATGAAGGTGTTCACATGTGTATGCATGTGGGTTATACCTGTCTCTGCATGTGTATGCACATATGTTTATGTGTCCACAGGTATTTGTGTATTTGTGTGCGTGCATTCACATTCATACAAGTCTGTGCACACATATGTGAGCCCTTCCCACTTTATGACACTATAAGATATTCCAGGTTCATCTTGTATATTTCTTGCCCCAGATTCGACCATTTCTCTAAAGAACCCTGATTGTTGAGGATGGCATTAGACACAAGATCTGAAACTTAACCATGGGGCAAAATAAACCTTCTCTTCCCTTTATAAAATTAATTTTAGACTACAGGTGGGTGTGTAACGTATGCACGTGGGCAAGTACCTGTGGAGGTCTGAGGACAGTTGTGGGAACTGGTGCTCTCCTTCCAGTGTTTGGACTCCACGTAGGTCATCAGCTTTGATGGTAAGCACCATTTCCCACTAGGCCACCTTGTCCACCTAACTCTGTCCCTCTGTAAGTGGATCTTCCTAGATACTTTGTCACAGCAATAGAAAGCTGTCCAGTGCACAGACCAAAGAGATACGCATGAATAAACACGTTGTGTCCTGTGTGTGCACAGCTGTAGATGTCTCTACATGCATCTGTCTCAAACTACATAGGCAAATACACAGATGTCCCCAACTCTGGTCCAATCCCATGGGTCATCGTGTCTTCTGCTGTCCATCCATGATGCGTCTATCTTCAGATGGAGATAAATGAGACCAGTGTGACTGACTCAGGGTCACACCTCAGCCCAGAAGGGGACAATGACACCACACTGTTTCTCTTTGCCGTGTTTCTCACAGCTGTGGTCAAAAGCCTAACAGAAACAACTGAAGAGAGGGGGAAGGTTTTTTGTTTTGGTTTGGTTTTGGTTTTGGTTTTTTAATACAGATTTTCATGTAACCCAGCTGGCCTTGTCATATAGCAAAGGATAACCTTGAACTTCTGACTCTCCGACCTCCATCTCCTAAGGTCTAGGATGCACCACCATACCTGGTCTCCTTTGCTTGTTTTACTTGTTTGTTTTGTTGTTTTTATGTGGTGCTAGGGATCAAACTCAGGGCTTTCTGCATGATAGGCAAGCATTCTACCAACTAAACTATATCCCTAGACCAGGAAGACATTTTGTTTTGTTATGTTTCAGAGACAGAACCTTGCTATTTAGCCCAGGCTAGCCTAGAACTCAGAATCATCTTCCCTCAACCTCTCATGTGCTGAGATTACAAGGTGCCTTCAGACAAACTAACTCTTTCTTACTTGTTCTTCGGAAAACCTGGCTATTTCAGCCCAAACTAATCATGTACCACACACATGAGGAGAGACCAACAGCACCCACAGGCAAGAAGAGGTTGCCAGAGCTGAGGCTCTGGTTCTCAGGCTCCTAGGTGGGTCCAAAGGAGACAGTGGCACGGAGGGTTTTGTCTGAAGGTCAAGACAGTTGACACCATTTATATATTTGCTTGCCCACCTTGGAGGGGAGCTAAGAGGAGACATGGGTCCTGTGGTCTAGCCTGGTGAGGCCTTAGGAAAGATTCAGAAAAGCTGCTTGGTGGCTTAATCCTTAGAAATGTTTGAAAGCCATCCTTCCTGGAGGCACAGGAGGGAGTGAATGTCATTTGTCAGCTGTAGCTAGATGAAGCGACACAGTGTCAAGGGATTCCAGCATCTGAGAGCACACCTGCGCAGAGTCTCAGCATCCTCCCAGGCAGAGGCCATCCGTCAGAGGAAAGTGCCTATGTCCCATGAAGGGCACTGTCACCAGCAAATGATAGTCTGGGATTCTAGGTTCACCCATATGGAGTAGTGCCTGCTGTCCCCCCTCCCCATGAAGATGAACAACATTTGTCACTAGCATCCCAGGTCTGCAGACATGCTGTGTCTGATTCATCTGCACCTCTGCCACCTTGCCTGCCAGAGGCCACTGGCAGAAGTGTACTGAACCAGAGCTGGAGGCTCTTGCTGCCAAGCTGACTGCCCAGTCCAGGGCTCAGTCTGCTCCTTTTGCTTAGAAAGTCCATCATGTGTTCACAGACACAGACACACACACACACACACAATTGCACATACACAACGTACACTCAGAAATTTTCTATTTCTCTATAGGAAATCTCTCAACTCTTCAAGCAGGTGTCTCTCCCCCAGCTCCCTGGTCCTCAGGAGGAGCCTGGCATCTGTGCTTTTGTGAGGTGGGGGTCCCCAGGAAGAAAGACACTGTGAAGTTTGGTTGGTTTTAGAAGGTTTCTGAGGTGTACCTACTGGCACTATGTTCTTAGGAACTCAATTAGGGAGCCCTTAACAGATAGCACCTGGGGTTCTCCTTGCTTGCTAGACATTGAGCAATTACCAGTCAGGTCTTAAGATAAGTGACTGGGGCTCCAAGGAGGCTTTGGAGACAATTCCCCAGCCACAGGGAGCAATGGCCTTGGCTTCTGACCTGAACTATGCAGCCCTCTGAGAACCTGGGAAGCTGTTAATCCTTTAATTCTAACAGCTGGCCAGGGCTCAGGTTGGATTTGGGATGGGGGGCAGGGAAGAAAATCAACAGAGGGATTTCCAAGTCTTCAGAGTTGGACCAGCTCCCTCCTTCCGGCTCTTTCCCGCCTGTAGGTAAGGAAAGGGATGCCCCTGGTCTCTCTACAGAGGATGCTGGTCTGTGGGGGTGTCCCTTCACCTTAGGACAGGCAAGCAGTACTCCCTCCGTCCCTGTGGTGGTTTTATAGATGTAACTCTGCAGGTCACTGACCTGGCAACGTGAAGAGAGGCTACCTCATTCCAGGGGCATCCCCATACCCTCACACTGACCGCCACCTCTAGACACAGACGCCCTGCTCACTAAGAGCTTACAGCCCCTCAGTGAACAGTGTGGGGATCCATAGGCCTCAGAAAAGAGACCAGTGCATAGGTGAGAAATCAGGGAGATCCAAAGGCCCCACAAAGAGGCCAGGAAAGGCAGGCATGATGGATCATATCTGTAATCCCAGCACTCAGGAGGGTGAGGCAGAGGGATCATAAGCTTGAGATCAGGCTGGGCTCCATCACAGGACTATCTCAAAACCTCAACACACACACACACACACACACACACACACACACACAGAGACTAAACGTAGGGCATTTACCCAGCATGTACGAGACCCTGGGTTCATCTTCAGCACTACAGAGAATAAAAACATGAGTCCACAAACTCCCAAAAGATGTCCAGCCAGAGGCTCAGAGGCTCTACCTGTAGCCTGGAGGGAAATCCTCCTTACCTCCAGTGTCATTTCTCCTTCCATCTCCTTCCCTTCCTCCCTGTGGGCAAAGCCGCCTTAGGCCAGCACTGCACACGTTCCTGGCCCTGAACTGAATCCAGAAGGAAGGACAAGTTTGGGCCCTCACTTCCAAGGAGTAGAGGGGAAACTGGGGCAGAACTGGACATCATAAAGTTACATGACTTTGTAGAGCAGCCCCAGGGTAGGTGGGAGAAGATACCTATCTGTTTGTGCTTCTCAACCTTCCTAATACAGTTCTCTTTAATACAGCCCCTCATGCTGCAGTGGCCCCCAACTGCAAAATTGTTTTCATTGCCACTTCATGACTATAATTTTACTACTATCATGAATCGTAAGTATCTGATAGGTAAGACATCTGATATGTGACCCCTATGAAAGGGTCATTTAACCCCCAAAGGAGTCAGGGCCCACAGGTTGAGAACCACTGTGCTAGAAGGTAGTTTTAGAGAGAATTAGCTAGCAGTTTGGTCCTATGTTGGTATCCTCAGGGGGAACAGACTTTGCTCCTCCAGCCCTGGCTGCTCCCCTTCTTCAGGGGCCCTGGGTAAGGTGAGGAGGGCAGGACTAAAAGAGAAAAGAGTTTAGGAATCTCCATGTCCCTGACTAGAACTCTGCTCTAGACAGACTGAGGCTCAAAAGGCAAGATGCTGGAATCAAACCTAGAGACCCCTCCCTCTCCCCCACCTCTCGTCCTCCCCATTCTGTCCTCACCCTCACATCCTTTGCCTCAGACCCCCTTCCCATCTCCTGCTTTCCCCTCCTCCCAGTGCTCCCCTGCCTCCTCCTTTCTCTCCCAAGCTCCTCCTCCTATTCGTCTCCCTAAGAAGGCAGAAACTCACCCAGGAAGGAGCTAAAATCATAACTAGGAGTCCTCAAGCTCAGCAGAGCCCATCTGTACAGACAGACAGAGCAATGCCTTGTGGGGGACAGTAGGCACAACCTGGTAACAGGTGGAGTGACTGACGAGCAGCATCCACAAGGATGGGACCTGGTGGAAAAGCAGAGTTGATCAAGACACACTTCAACACTTCACACACTGTATCTTGTCATCGAATGGCCTTTGTCCTTAGAGGTGTGTGTGTGTGTGTGTGTGTGTGTGTGAGAGAGAGAGAGAGAGAGAGAGAGAGAGAATATGAGTGTGTACATATGTGTGCATGTACGTGTGTGTCTAACATGTGTGTGTCTGTGTTTATGTGCGTGTGTGTGTGTGTGTGTGTAAGTGTGTATGTCTCTCTCTGAGCTTCTGTGTCTCTCTCTCTCTGTGGGGATGTGTGCATGTGCATGTGGGTATATATGTCTGTGTATATATGTATGTAATCTGTGTGTATGTGTGCATGTGTGTCTGTGTAAGAGTGTCTGTGTATTTCTGAGCCTCTGTGTCTATCTGTCTGTTTGTGTGTCTGTCTGTCTGTAAGCCAGAGGTCTTCCTTAACTACTCTCTACCTTATTTTTTGAGACAGAGTCTTGTGCTGAACCTGCAACAAACTGAGCTAAGACACCTAGCCAGCAAGCTCTACAAAGGTCTCAGGATCCAGCCTTTTGAGTGGGCGCTAAAGACCTGAGTTCAGGTCCTTATGCTTGTTTACTGACTTACCAACTCCCTAGACTCCTGGAGATAGATCATTTTTTAAGCAATAAAGTTATTTTTCAAGTTAGAGCCCTAAAAATAATCCAGGGATAGATGAAGCAGAGCTTCTGGCATAGCTGGATCCAGGCACCCAAGTCTAGTCTCCAGCTCCCTGCCAGGTTATGGTCTCCTACTCGTCCAAGTTTCTGGTGTAACAGGACTCCCACCTGCCTCTTGGCTGCTCAGCAGTACCTGGGGACAGATTGCATTGCAGTGTGTCTTGGGCTGACTCTAAGCTCACATGTGGGGAAACTGAACGCTGCTGGGTCAAACACTGTGGCCACAGAGCATACATGATGCCTCCTTGTGAATACACCAGTCAAGGCACTGGCCTCAAGCTAAGAATGAACAAGTCCAACAGGGACTGAGTGTTGGGAGTTATGCCCACAGGAAACCCAAGAGCTGCTTGAGAAGATGAATGGGTTTCTGCTGGCTACGTTTAGATCAATTTAACACAAGTTGGAGTCAGATCTGAGAGGAACGTATCTCAACTGAGACAATGCCATCATAAGACTAGCCTGTAGGCAAACCTGTAAGGCATTTATTTATTTATTTATTTATTTATTTATTTATTGATGCTGGGGGGCCAAGCCCATTGCAGGTAGGACCATCCCTGGGCTGGTGGTCCTCGGTTGTATACAATGGCAGTCTGAGCAAGCCACGGTGAGCGAGCTTAAGAGCTGCATTTCTTTACAGCCCCTGTATCTGCCCTGCCTGCAGGTCCTTGTCCTGTTGTTTGAGTTTCTACTCTGACTTCCTTCAGGGATGAACACTGATGTTGAAGGGTAAGCCAAAGAAACTCTTTCCTTCCCGACTTGCCTTTGGTCATAGTGGTTCATTCTAGCAGTAGTGACCCTAACTGGGGCAGGGTTCCACAGGTGAAATCGACTAGAAACCCTCTCAAAAGCAGATGCGATGGGCAGAGCTCAGGAGCCACCCCGGTGGGAATTACAGAAGAGAAGGCCTATGCCACCAGAGGGACAGGTCAACTGTTCAGCGTCTGGATGAGTGAGTCCTACCCATGCTACAAACCTTCTCCCTGCTCCTGCCATATCGCATCCCAGGCTCAGACACCCTCTGGACACACTCCCCAGGGGACTGTTTGGGAACTGCAGCTGTCCCCCTATGCTGGTTATTGATTGAATTTCTGTTTACTTCACTCTAAGCTTAATTTGCTGCATTAATGGCATTTTAATCCGATTGCCCATTGCAAGGGGCTGATAATGGTGTACTTTTATAAACCAGCAGTGACATTTTCTGTGTCCTGGCTCTTCAGTGGATGAGGCTGGACATTATTTCCCCAGATTGTTCTCCTGGATTGACTTCATATCCAGCTCCTTCATGGCCAGCCTCCTCAGGATGGGCAATACTGCTTCCATGCTTGGGGCATCAGGACAGACTTACATAGGATTCTCCAAGTTCAGAGCCATCCCAGAGTCCAGAGGGGCTGAGGGAGAGCAACCAATGGGGTCAGCCTTGTGCAAGCCTTTCCAAGTCTAAGACTGAGGAATTCTAGGAGAGTTTAGCCAAATCTGATCCTCGTCACTGGAGTCAAACTGAGTCTGTGACTCCATCTCCATCCACCCCCATGCAAGCACCTGGTGCCATGTGGAGGGAGTGGCTGCCTCAGCAGGTCCCCCAAGAAAATTCACCTCTGAAAAATGGGGACAGAAAAATGGCCAAGTCAACATCACAGACAGTGTAGAAGGGTAGTGTATGCAGAACCAGGCAAATCCTCACATGGGTCTGCATGGTGACAGTTGAGGTGAGTGAAGCAGAACTGCACCTGGTCTGCTGTCCCTAGGCAGGGGACCTTGCACCCCCAAACAGCACAGATCATTCCCCTCAAGCCACAGATTGCCCTTTGACCCAAAGACAAGCTGCTGTGGGTAGCTGCCTTAACAGGAAAGATGAAACTCTAGCTAGAAGGAAGGCTCGCCCAGGAGCCTAATGATCAGGCACAGCTCCTCCCTAGCAGGAGAGCACCACAGTGAGGAGAGAAACTAGAAGACAAGCAGAGGGAGTAAGAAATAAACAAAACAGACAGGAAGAAAGGATAGGGGTGGGAAGGAGGAGAGGAAGGAAACAACCCCAGAACAGAGAAGTAAAGTTTGAACCCAGCACTTCTGGGCTCTCCTTCCTGGCCCTTTATTTTAAAGGTGAAACAGAAGACGGAGAGAGGCAGAGGCAGAGGCAGAGGCAGAGGCAGAGGCAGAGGCAGAGG
>JADRCH010000246.1:438964-471223 GCA_019843965.1 Rhynchomys soricoides | reverse complement strand
CAGAGGCAGAGGCAGAGGCAGAGGCAGAGGCAGAGGCAGAGGCAGAGAGGCTGAAGACAGCAAGACACCAGAGGCAGCACAAGTCAGTGAGCCCAGGCAGAGGCTGCTGGAGCTGCTTGGGACTGGGGTGCTGAGCCCAAGCTGGGTCCTCAGATCTGCAGAGGTCAGATCCCTCTCAGGCCTACCTCCAAATGTGTTTCTGCCCTGCACTGAAGATGGGTCCCTGAGCTCACTGTCTCCTGCACTCTGAAAAAAAGCCAACCTTCTCCAACTAATTCTGCCTGTCCTCAGCCCTCCAAACACAGCAGCAGGACCCTGGGCCTCTGGGTTAGATCCAGAATTCCCCCTAGGCGCCTGGGCATCTGTCCTTTTCTTCCATGTACCCACGGCCCCTCAAGTTCTGTGTATTTGTGCACAGGTCAGACACACACACAAGCAAAGACCCAATGGTCCCACCCCTCAAGGAGCCAAAACTCTGCAAGGGCCGTTCCCAGGGGCCTGAGTATCACTGCTCATTGAGAGCCATAGAGCCTGTAATAGCCTCTGGCATTGCCTGGGATTAATGGCCAGCAGGGTTAATAACCCTCAGCGACACCCTGGACCATTAGGCACCAGGAAACCCCACACCTCAGTGCCTCCTACTTAAGTGGAAGACATTAGAGAGCCAACAACAATGTCACACAGGTGGAGGTCCTCAGAGAACTCAGGGCAGGAGATTAGCCACTGCAGGGCACTAGTTACAGATCCCCACTTGGTCTGATGGCTCTTTCTTTTGGACTCTGGAGAATGTGTGTGCATATTATTGCTGTGTCATTGTGTCTGTGTGTTTGCGGGAGTGTGCATGTCTGTGCCTATCAGTTCTACATATGTGTACCTATATGTTACTATGTTTAAGTCTATGTCTACTTGTGTGTATATCTGTTAGTGTCTTTTTATGTGTCTGTGCAACTATGTGTGTCTATTTCTATGTCCCCTGTATGTTCATCTGCTTATATTTTCATGTGTTTGTGAGTGTGTTTGTTTCTGTCTGTGTATCTCTGTAGGAATGTGTGTGCCTGTCTTTCTTTATGTATCTGTGGTTCTTTTTTTCTATTCCTATGTGCTGTCTTTCTAGATATATATGTATGTATATGTTTGTGTGTGTGTGTGTGTCTGTGTGTGTGTGTCTGTGTGGTATGTGTGCCTCTCTGTGTATTTATGTGTATGTGGTACATGTGTGTGTTTACCTCTGTATGTCTACATATCTCTGTGTGTGGTGTATGTCTTTGTGTGTGGTGTGTGTTTCTATGTGTGTTTGTGTGACTGTATTGTGGTAGGTCTGGTGTGTATGTATCGCATGTATGTTTGTGTCCTTCTATGTACTTCCTTTGTGTGATTATGTTTGTGGTATGTGTGTATGCGTGTATGTGTATAGCTTTCTGTGCATTTGTATGCATGGGTGTGTGGTATGCATATGTGTACTGGCTATTTTTGTGTGTCAACTTGACACAAGCTGGAGTTATCACAGAGAAAGGAGCTTCAGTTGAAAAAAATGCCTCCATGAGATCCAGGTGTAAGGCATTTTCTCAATTAGTGATCAAGGAGGGAGGGGCCATTGTGGGTGGTGCCATCCCTGGGCTGGTAGTCTTGGGTTCTGTAAGAAAGCAAGCTGAGCAAGCCAGGAGAAGCAAGCCAGTAAGTTACGTCCCTCCATAGCCTCTGCATCAGCTCCTGCTTCCTGACCTGCTTGAGTTCCAGTCCTGACTTCCTTTGGTGATGAACAGCAGCATGGAAGTGTAAGCTCAATAAACCCTTTGCTCCCCAACTTGCTTCTTGGTCATGATGTTTGTGCAGGAATAGAAACTCTGACTAAAACAATATGTATGTATGTTTCTATCTTTCTGGGTGTTTGTGTGTGTGTGTGTGAGAGACATATGTAGATGTGTGTATGTTTGGATCTTCTTATGTATATGAGATGTGTGTATGTGTGCTAATGTGTGGAAGTGCAGCTCTCAGCCTTCCCCCTGCAATGCCTCCTGAGGGAAGGGCCTCTGTCCACTCTGTCACCCCCACTGTGTTTCACAAACACACACAGCTTCCCTTTCTCTTCTCCAAAAGGGAGATGTCATCCCTGCTTTTATTCTGAAACAGTGTTTGAACATCCAGAATGCTGGTTCCTCAGGAGGTCCTGGGCTGCCAGGTCTGAGGAGGGCTTGCCCTCTGCAATACACACAGCCCAGAGAAGGGAGAGAGTGACCATGGATGGCAGAGAACCAGGCAGGAGTCCCCCAGAGCAACCTTTAAGGAATAGGCAGGGCCGCATGCGCAGGTCTCTGCAAAGCCGTCAGTCTCGTTGCCAGGCTCTGGTCTCAATTACTTTTTGCTTAAAGTTGAAGCAAAAAACATTAGTCCTGCAGGGCCTCGATTGCTAATTTTGGAAGATTATAGAAGTCACCCAATGGAATTGATAATAAGAAGAAGGTGGAAGAGGAAAGAAGAGGGGAAAGACAAAGAAATGGAATAACATCGTCATCGTCGTCATCGTCATCATCATCATCATCATCATCATCATCATCATCATCATCAGGACATGATCTCCAAACTGCAGGTGCTGATGTCACTGGGAAGTGGTCTTTAAAAATCACACACACACACACACACACACACACACACACACACACACACAAAGCAATCAGCTACTTCATGGAGTATTCTGGTACTAGTGATGCCCACAGCTTTGGATAAATTTGTTGAGAGCATCTTCTGTAGACTCAAGTACCATCCCACCTCAGCTTACCTTAGAGGCACAGAGCAGGAGCAGGCCAGGAGGAAACACTGCACCAGGCAGCAAAGGCAAGGCCCCGGCCATGTCACGTATGGACAGAGCACAGCTGTGTTGGGAGCCACCCTGTCGGTGTGTGTGCCACCCTGCAGAACAGGTGGCACCAAATGTGCTCTATGGCCCACTTACTTACTATTCAAGGAAGCACGGACTTCTTTGACTGTGTCCTTAGACCCCAGTCCTGTGGAGAGTGAAGGAGATGATCTCAAGTTCTAGACCAATCTGGATGATATACTGCAACTCTGTCTCAACAAACAAACAAAACACAATATGTGGAAGCAGAAACCCTCAAGACCGTTCTCACCATTTAATTGAGAAAATAGGAGAACGTCTCGTGCTCATATTTGAAGGCACAAACAGTAATTATGCAATAAACTATTTAATTAAGTCGCATGTGCCGCAAAGGAGACGTGCCGGGTGCCACAAGCCCTAAGGGATGCATTCCTAAAGAAGCTTGGTTTGAATTGGCATTTTAGGAAGAAGAGGAAATGACTGGGTGATTGGCACAGCATGCCAGGACCCTCCAGGTAGAGAGAGGACATGTATGTGCAAAGGCCCTGGGGATAGGAGGAGTAGGGAGCCCAGAAAACAAAGCCCTTCCCAGGGATCTGCTAGAGTCGGACACCATTGAGCAGTGTGGTCTGTTCCCATCCGAAGGACCTCCTTTAAGCATCACCAGGATCAGTAATGGCTAGGGGGATCCAGCCACTCATATCCCCTGATCTCAGCCCCTTCGCTGCTCCAGCTGGGTTTTCCTAGAAACTTGGCTCAATCCTCTGTGGCCAGAAACCTTCCTCTGTCTCCAGCAGGCTGAGTATGCACCAGACACTCCTGAGACACACCCCTAGTTGTAATTCAAAGCAAAGGTGGGCATTGCCCGTATGGTGGCAGCCTCCTAAGATGGGCAAAGATCAAGAAATGAAGGATAAAAGTGGCCACACGGGGATCCGGCCCTGCAGTGTCCTCCACAGCTGTGCCAAGTGGCTCACTCCACATTGCACACTCCAGTTAGGGATCACTGAGGTAAGTGGGCAGCCTGGCCACAGCTCTGAGCAGCCAACAGAGCATACACAGAAAATTTTTATTTTTTTTAAAGGGTCTGCTCTTGCAGTGGACCTGAGTTTAGTTCCCAGCATTCAGGTCTGGTAGTTTACACTCACCTGCAACTCCAGCTTCTGAGGATACTATGTCCCCTTCTGTTCTCCAAGGTACCTACACATGCATGTGAATGCACACACACACACACACACACACATACACACATTCACACACATTATACACACGGGGAGAGAGAGAGAGAGAGAGAGAGAGAGAGAGAGAGAGAGAGAGAGAGAATAAGCCTTTTTAAAATGCCTTTGGAAGATGTCACCCTTGAGGACCAACCTGTCACCCCCATGTGACTTCCACAGAAGCCAGTCCTGGGGATAGATCACTGTTCCTTCCACTAAGCCCTGGTAAAGCTGACAGCTCATGTTTAGAGGTGTACTGTGTTTATAAAACTTGTTATAAAATATAACACTTATTTCAGTGGGGACATTTCTACACCCTGTGAGATGCTCACTTGGGGGAAGAGACACAGGAAAAGCCACCCCTAGGAACATTGGATTATCACTCCTGCCCTGTCTCATCCCAGAGCATGTGCCCACTCCGTAAACTGACCAGTAGAAGGAACTACCTGGGCTGACATGTCTGACACTGCCTCTGTTGCCCTGCCATGAAATCTAACATAGCCACTACAGTGTTTCCCAGAGGACTTCACTCTGAGACCATGGAAAAATGTACCTGGACACGAGCCTCAGTGAATCCAGGCTGGACCTGGACTCTGAAGACACTAATGGATGCTGAACCCCAGCAGCAGCAGCCAGAGTCGCAGCTGCCTGGCTACGCTGACCAGAGCAGCTGGCCAATCCTACCAAAGCCTCTCACTGCAAGGGGTGGGAGCAGAATGCTCAGAGATTCAGGGACCTGACATGCCATCTCATTCCAGGGAGGCTCTAGGTGGACTCTGATGGCCCAGCTCCCCTTCCTGGAGCAAGAGCCTCAACACAGGAAGTCTCTATGCTTTGTTACACTGCTTCCAAACCAGAAATAATAGGTTGCATTTGATTTGCATCTCCTGACAATGACCGGCATGTGGATATCCAGAGCCCTTAGTGTAAAGGAGTTACCATACGAACCCATGCACACAGCTGGGGTGGATGGAGGGCCCCGCTTCACCTCATCTCTCCTTTCTGCTTAAATATTATGCCACATCCTGATTAATACCAGACCAATAAAATCATCTCCGCAATCTGGTTAGAGGCTTTTGTCTTCCCAGATGGCCTGCAATGTTAATGTGTGACAATTTCAACAATGAACTAGGACTGTTTTATGGAACTAACATTTGTTCCACTGCTTTTTTTTTTTAGACTCAGAATTTTGACACAGATGGTACAAATTACTCAAAAAACAGAAATGTTCATTTAGAAGGCTTAAATATGTGGTTTTACTCAGGCCATCAGAATATTTTACATTTGCGATTCAGTAAATTTACTAACAACCCTGCTATAATTAAGGTCTGAAAGAAAAAAAAATATCCTCTTTCTCCGGCTTTTTATATCTATAGAGTTTCATTAAAGCCAGAAAAATACATTATTATTTATTCTTCTTGTGCAATGTTCTTATTTCCTCATGACATATATATTGTTCGTCTCTGCTCTATGTTTCCTTCACAGCTTGTAATTGCTGTTGGGTCCGGAGGAGGAACTGGCCAAGCTGCTTGGGTCCCCACCACCACCATTCTAGGAGCTGGATTATAACTCAAATCGTCAGTGGCTACAATTGCTGCATCTTCTAGAACCTTCTACGAATGAAGACTACCACACCTTTTCAACCTCTTGTCTTCTCCTCTTCAAGGGCAGATCCCAAACCTCAATGTTCTCACAGCTTAGAAAATTCTTTGTTTCTGAAGGGACCCGGGGATGCCTCCTAGCCCTGGGGATGCATCCTAGCCCTGGGGATGCATCAGTTGCTGAGTGACCACCTAAACTTCGACTGACCTTCCTGTGTCCAACCCTGAGGGGATCTCTGCCAAGGGTGCAGCCACGATGGAGGGAGGAGACATTTGGAGTTTGTCCTTTGCTTTTTTTTCCCCTAATGCTCTTATATTCTTTCCCAGTTATTTTATTTTATTCAATTATTTTCAAATACAACATTGCTATGTAGCTCAGCCTGGCCTCAAAGTCAAGGTCCTCCTGCCTCAGCCTCCCCAATGCTGGACTTAGCAATGCACATGGCCTCAGCCAGCTAAAGGGTGCCTACTCTATCTATGTGAAGCACTAGATAATCCCTTCTACATATTAGCTCATTTAATCCTCTACAATGTGGTGACTGAGGCTCCTAGACCCTAACAACAGAGTTGACAAAGACCTTTCAAGATGGGAGCTGGTGGAGTTGAGAATGTGTTACCTTGGCCAGTGCTAGCAACAGAAGCCGAGGTGGGCCAACCTGCCATTCAGACCTCTGAATCCGGTTTACCTGCAGGAGAAATTGTTGGGCCAACCCACCATGACAGTAGGAAAAGGACTTTGCTCCAAGCTCAGCTACTGACAAGTCCTGTACTCTACCAAATTTGAGGTGGTGACAGATCTCAGCCACCAGCAACAAGAGACAACAAGAACTTGGACCCCATCTCCTGTCCTCTCCAGACTTCTGCATTCAGGACCTGGGAACTGCAGGTATACAGTTTGCCCAGACCATGCAGGAGAATCTATAGAGAAATGAAAGGCTGAGATTGTAGCTTTGCCAAGATGCTTTCAGCCCAGTGTGGGCAAAGAATGAGCCAGGGGCAGGAGTTAGCAAAGCATTGAACATGCATAGAGCTGTCTGTGGGATTTGGAGGACTGGGGTGCTTGGTCAGCATCTGGTTTTGTCATAGTTATCACAATTGTTCTTTTGGAATTCAGAAGAGCTGCTAGGACAAACTGATCCAGGGTGTTTCTCCCTCCCTTTGTTTCCAGGGCTCTTAGTTCACCCAAAGACCCTCCAGTCGAGCCAAACCATCTCAGTGGCTATTTGTTACTTTGCCGGCATGGACTGGAAGAATAAAGAAGCCTACTAAGCTGTTTGAGCCCAGGGCCCGAACAGAGCAAGAAGCCCTGTCACCTCCACCTGCCACAACCTGAAGAGCCGTCTCTGGAGATACCATTTTCTAGGTTGCTCTTCTGATGATAACGCATGAGTGTCCTTCGTGTGGATCCAAGACCAAAGCTGTACCGTTTGTTTTCTTCACCAGGTTAGAGTTTGTATTTCCAGCCTGTGGTCCAATTACAGAAACAAATGATTTATTTCAACTTTAATGTAAAAGGGGAAACATGCCACACCTACCACGGCTGTCCTTTGGTGATCCTTGCTGCAAGCATTCCTGAGTCTGCGGAAGGCTTCAGTTCATTAGTGTGTTCTAGCAGCACTGCCAACACAAAGCGCGTTCAGAGTTCTTAAATGTTTTTTCCATTAAAATCAATCACTCTTTGCAATTAAGCCAATAGTTTCGCCATTTTTTTGCTGTTATGAGCAGGAAGCGTCCTAAATATATTGACAGCTGTCTTCAATCGGATGACACAAACAAGGGGAAACAGGGCTAAGACTAAATGTCACCAAGGGGAACAGAGAAGCATCTTTTGCTAAAATGTACCTCATTTTCATACCCTAGCTGGCATGGAAGACATTTTTTGCAATAGTAACATACAGTAATCAATGTTTTGCATATTACAATCAATAACACACTTAAATGTTTAAGTTTTGCATTCTTTTGCAATAAATATTGATATATTACAAACTCAGTAAAAACTGTTCATTGGACTTTTTGTTTGCACTGTGTACTGTATCATTCAGCAAATAAGTGAGCTAAATATTGTTTGTTACAAAACAGATGTCAAATAAAATTATGCCATATGTGCTATTAAACACTTTTCTTATTTTTTTTTTCCAGCAAAACCCAAGACTTGGTTTCAGAAGTGAACGCATTTGGCTTTTCAAGGATTTGAGGCATGAAAGCAACATCTTTGGAGTATTTTTAAACCTGCTGGCTTTGTGTAATCCAGTTTCATGAGCTAATTCTGAATGCTATTATAGACGTCAAATAAAAAATAGAGAAGTGGAGATGCAGGTACACACACAAGAATCTAGGGTTAAGATTAATTCAGGACTGAAAAAGAAAGTTAAAAAAAAAACTGGACAAAATTTAAAAACAAATCAATATAAATATAGATTGAGATATCAGAGAGTTATTTTTAGGGGACTTGAGACTTTCAGAAGGTGGAAGAGAAAACTTTACAAGAAAAATTTCCATGCAGAATAAGTCAGGTGCTTGTGGAGATTTGGAGGTGACTCTGGTGGTGCCTGGGCAGTGAGGGAGAGGGGAGGGTGCTCAGAGAGAGAATTTAAAATAGGAAAGTCTGTTAGGACATTGACTAGCTCTGAGAGAGACTCACAAAGCCAGGAAGGAGACACAGGTGAGTGTAGCTATCCTGGTTCATGTGAGCCACTCAGCCCCAGAAAGCTATCACCGAGCCCAGCAAGGGTCCCCTCCACCCCAGCCTTGTCAGAATCGTTTGCACTAGATGGATGGATCTCTCAGCCTAAAGAAGTGTGAAATGTGAGACAGAATGAGCAGAATGCAAGAAGCATGTTGCTAAGAGCCACCGAGGAAAGCAGACTCTGGAGCCCCAGCATGCTGGCACTGGCACCAGAGACTCCCACCCACAGATGGAGACAAATCGAGGCAAGATACATCGAGGTCAAGGAGCAGATCCAGTCACAGGGGTTAACCCAATGGTCCTTGGCCACAGTTCCTCAGGACTGGCTTTAAAGGATGCTCAACCCAGTGTGTGTGCCTGAAGTCCAGCCTGCACTCACGAAGCTGAGTCAGGAGGATTTTGAGTGCTAGGCCAATCTGAGCTACATAATGAGAATACATATACACACACATTACAGACACCCTACATACAAACAGTATACACACGTTCACACATATTATATACTTGTATTATACATGCACATATGCATGTAGATACACACACTGTATATATAAAGTACACATACACTGCATACGTATGCTATACACCCTGAGAGACACAATATATATGTACATTTTATATACATATCATGTATACATTCTATATACTTTATGCACACACAATATGTACACATTATATATACACATTGCACACATCTCCTTCCTGCCCTGACTCACTGGAATGGTGTCCCCACTAAGCTACCTGCCCTTGCACCCTGACCTTCAGCTGTGCACTCCTACAGAGACCCAGACTGAGACATTCTCTGCATACCCCCAGTATTGTGACCCCAGTGTTTCTCTTAGTCCACTCAAGGTTCTGACCCCAGAAAATCTAAGCCATCAACCCCATGGCTGTGCTGGAGGAGAGACTGAAGGTGCTTCAGTCCTCTGCTTCACTTGGTCTCCTCTTCATTCTTGCATCAAATCCTTCCCACATGCCCCTGCATAGATTCCTGAACCAGGTGCAGCATGACACCCTTCCCCACCCCCAACCCCACCCCCATCCCACACCACTGGCCTCTGACAGGGCACACATAGGCAACCAGTATATGAGAGAAGAGTTCCTATCCTTGAGGTCTCTAGTGAACGGGGAGAAAGCTGGTGGCTACACGGAAGTACTTTACTGGGCTTTTCTTTCTCCAGGACTCCCTAGAAGATCCCACAATGCGGAATCATGTGGCCCATGCTGATAGTCAATGCAATTCTTTGTCTACTGTCTCTACCTCCTTTATGCCCCACTCACTGGAGTGGTGCCCCCCAAGTGCTGCCTGCCCTTGAGCCCTGGCCTTCAGTGCTGCATTCCTACAGAGACCCAGACTGAGACAGTCTTCACACACCCTCAGCACTGTGCCCCGAGTGTTCCTCTTGGTCCCTGACATAGTGTTGACATCTGGCAAGAAGCCAGGCTCCAGGCAAGATCTCTTGGCAGTTGATTGTATAGCAGATTTTTTTTTACTAGGACTGATCAATCTGTTTTAACTAAGAGGTTAGCTTATTTAACTGATGGCTGCTGTCCTCTTTAGGTGCTTGAGTCCATGAAGAGTGTGCTTTAATGGTTAATAAGGGACACACAGTACCCCTGGGAGTAATGATCAGTGCATAGAGGGCAGAATTTTAGGAACCTTGTCTCTCCAGCACCAAGCCTCCAAGCCAGAGTCTGGGTGCAGTCAAATGTCACTTGCCTGATTATCTGCAGCCACTTCTGGAGACTTGCCCTCGATCACACATATGCATTCTTCATTCCGTCTCCAATCATGAGCTCGCGTAGTATGTCCAGCCCAGACCTGGACATCCACTAAATGCTTAAAGCAAGTGACAAAGTTTTAACCCCCCAAGTGGCATGGAAAGTTGTAGTTGTAGAGGAGTACCTGAAATATCTCTAAGTGCCAGGGTGTGAGCAGGAATGAGAAAGACAGAGCAGGCAATCTTGGTGGGAAAGAGATGTTCAGGCCCACCAGGGGCCATGTCTGAGTGCTGACTCAGCCAGCACCCACACAGTGGCCTGTAGGGAACAGGAACACCCCAGTCCAGGTACGTGCGCAGGTGTGTCCATGGTCTCTGGAGCCAGGGGTTTTGTTCAGATAGTGACATGATTAATTTGTGATTGGACTGTGAGACACTCGGGACCTTAGTGGAAGCTACCCCTGGATGTGTCTGGGATGATATTTTCAAGCACAATTAGATCATGAGGGCTGGAAGCTAATCAATGACTCAATCCCTGGATGGACTCACAGTATGATCATGAAAATAGGAAGTGGGCCCTTAGTTGGAAGACATAGGTGACTGGTGGGGAGCTGTCCTCAGGCCCCACCTTGCTTTGGCCTCTTCTGTTCTCGTCTCTGTTCCTCCAAGAAGTGGAGGGGGAAACCCAGCACTTTTACATGTTCTGACACCTTGAGGTTCTGTCCATGTCCCTGGGGTCAGTCAACCAAGGACAAAGCCTTATGGACCTAATAAATTGGTCCTCCTTTACACTGTTTCTATCTGTCACTCTACCACAGCAATGAGAAAAACTGCCAATACGCCCTGGAAGTCCTGAAAGATTAATTCTAGGACTTATGTGTCTTTTGCTGGTGCTAATTCACCTCTGCACCCCAACATACCTAACCTAAACTGTCAAGTTGAAGAGCCCAGACTTCACCCTGAGGGCAATGGGGTCATGGAGTATGATAAAGCTGAGAAAGGTGCTATCTCATCAGATCTGTGAGAACTGATTCTTCAGCTGTTGAAAATGCATTTAAAATTCTAGAAGCAGAGAGTCCAGCTGGGAGCTGTGGCCTGGGGTGGGGGGGTGGAACTGGTGTGTATGGAAGCCTGGCATCTGGAGGGCTGAGAAAGCAGAAGCCATGTGGGTACTTGGGCATGAATCATGACGAAAAGAGAGGGCAGTGACCAATGTTCAGGGACTGTGTCTACATGAATGGTTTCCTTCCTTCTCTGGTGTGGAATACTTGGTTCAGTCAGATTGCTATCCCCTAACAAGAGGCTCTGGGTAGCTGAAACAGAATGGGTGAAGTCAGAAATCTGCTATTCCACTTCGGTTTCGGTGTCGTTTGGTTGTCTCTTAGTACCAACTACATCAACCAAAAGAAAGAGAAGCAACTAAGCCATCCGGGCCATGGCTCTGAACAGGGGGTAGGTGTGAGAGAGGAACAGAGAGGTCTGCTTCAGAGGCAGTGGGACTTCCCTGGAAGGCAGGCATCATTCAATCTGGAGGTGGCCACGCACCCAAGCAAGTCGTTGGTGGCAAGTGATAAGAAGCCAGCCTGGTGGGACCTTGATTTCTCATGTAACCATTTCTTCCTCTTGCACTTGGAGTCTCACCTACAAAGTGTCCTGTGGTTCTGAACTTTATTACTGCTTACTTTCACAGTGCTATGATAGAACATCTGAGGGAAAAAAAACAGTCAATTTAGCTCATGGCTTCAGTCTACCACAATAAGAGGAAGACATGGCAGAATAACATTGGGCATTTAGGAAGAAAAGGGAGAACATCTGAGTTAGCTGGCTTTCTTCTGGTCTTCTTTTGTTCCATCCAGGTCCACAGCCTATTGGCTGGTGCTACACATGTTTAGGGTGGGTCTACCTTTCTTAGCGAATTCTCTCCAAAAACACCTTCAGATGCATGCTTTCCAAATCTCCAAGATGCTTCTCAATTCAATCAAGTTGACAAACAAGATCCACTATGATGGTGACCTTGACATTACACACTTAAGTTATGAGGGACATGGGATTCTAGCCATTAAATTAAGTTTGCAAACTCAGTAGCCTAGATGGCTGAGCAGATGACAAAAATGAAAGACAGACACCAAGGATAAGAAAGAGCACTTGACCTCTGATGTAATCACGAGTGCGCTTAGCCATGACAGTAGAAACTATACCAAGCTGGATAGAGCTGAAGAGAAGAGACCACCACCGTATAGGACATAATGGGGTCCTGGGGACAATAACCCACTATTGCCATAGAGATTGTTGTTTCGAACTTGTAAGTATAAACTTTATTTTTAAAAAGCAAATGAGAAAAATAAACATAAAAATAAATGAACAGAGAGTCTGCCAAACTAAAGGTTGGGAAGGGCGTGTGGAAGGGCAGGTGGGGTGAGCCCACCAGCCTCGCTCTGTAACCTGTACGCTCATCCAAAGCTCATTCGTTTCTGCTCTTCAGGTGGACCTGACAGTTGTAGCCTCCATTCTGGAGCCCAGTAGAGTCACCATCGTCTGTGAAGATGGAGAGAAACAGGGAGCTGAAGGGGCTTCTCTGGGAGCTAACAAAGAAAGATTTCTGAGGCCAGATCTCAAAATGTTAATCAGATTCAGAGACATAAAACTGACAATTTAATGGTGCTTGGTAGAAACAGAAAATTCTTTAAAGTTCTAACTATCCTACATTGAATTCTAATACTTTTTTAATTATTTGATATAAAATGCTTATAATTTTAAGGGGGAGGGAATTAGACTTGGTAATTTATATTTCTTGTTTATACAGTACAATTTGCTGATGAAAAAAATGTGCTAAACTTATTGATTCATGACCATAATTGTTTAATTATTTATCATTGCAGAATGGTATTAGCATTGCTAATAACACAGATGTGTGCCAGGGCTGAGGAGTCAGACCAGGCTTTTGTTTAAGGGGTGCAGGCCCTAGGGGTGTTGTTTTGAGCTGGAGAGTGGCCTGCCTGGGACATGGTAACCTTGCATCTTACCTGTCTCTAAGAGAAGGATCACAGAGTCCTTCATTTCTGCAGCAGTAGAACTGTCAGCCCCACACAGTTGCTGCCTCTGAACCCCAAGATGGCCTCAGGGGGGGTGAGTCATAGAGCTGTGAGGGTCCTCCCTTCCATCCGCTATCCGATTTGCCCCCATCCAGTCACCCTGCATCCCCATCCCAGTCCAAGAGAGCTCAGGGGAAGTCAAGGGTTAAGTGCTAGAGAGAGTTGGCATAAGATTCTAGCACCCCCCACCTAAACCTGGCCTGGGTAAGCATGCCCACAAGCATCACTAGTGCATATAGGAAGAGGTGCTCATCATGGGGTGGGGGATTATGACTGTAATCCTGGCATATCGGAGGCAGAGGGAAGCCATCACAAGTTTCAGGTTAGCTTGGGCCACACAGGAGTCCCTTTCACATATATTTTAAAAAGAAATCCAAGGTACAAAGGACAAATGCCAAAGTGATAGGATAATTGTCCCCCACTCACTACTAAACCAGGAGCTCCCTGACTCAGCCTGCTCATGTGACTGCTAGGGATACTGAGCCTCAACGAGGCACTGCTGCTTTGAGAAGTACATAGTCCTGAGCAGCCTTCAAAGTAATCAGTAGGACATGCCAAGGGTGCCTGGACCAGGAGCTGGAAAGCCAAGGAGAGGGTAGAACTTTGTCTTGAGTATGTCCCTTGAGTATTTTGACACAGCAATGTCAGACTGGAGGACACTGCCTAATAGATGCCACAAGAAGATGGTTCTCATGAGTTGGGCTACAGCATGAGGCACTTGGAGTCAACCCACAGAAGCACTGACAAGGAGTACTGGTCACTGCTGCTTGACACTGAAGTGCAAGAAGCTTACATCATGACGCCAGCTCACTGATCTCACCTCATGATGACAGCTCACTGATGTAGTGAGTTTAAAAGCTATGGAATTAGGTGGATCATTCCAGGAGAGAAGGCAGTGGGACAACGCTGACAGACCGCATAGATAAAGCTGGCATTCATAGCTTCCATCTAGAACAGACAGAAGAACATAACTGCATCATGGGCACCACGTGCAGCAAGAAGCCTTCACTGTGTGTTCCTCCCCATGAGGTTCTTGTCACCACAGAGCCAAAGGCAACAAAGCCAAACAATAATGGACAAACCTCTGACACACTATGTGCCAAAGTTAACCTTTCCTCCCGATAATGTGACTCTGCCAGGGATTTTGTCACAGTACTAGAAATCTCACAGACACACTAAGGCACAGGAGATCATTTCTTTGGTTCAGGGATGGCCTTGGCTTTGCAACAGCTAACAGTGTATTGTCCATATTTTGGCTCCTCTCCCCTTCCCTGTTCCCTTGGGAAGGGATGCCAATGGGTCTCTGGATGTTGTTTTGCCTCCCAGTTAGCCATAAAGCCCTCAAAGGATCTGCTACTTCTCCTGTGAGTTTGGCCATGTGCTGACTGTCTTACTTGCCACTCGGGTATGAATCTAGACTTCCAGGCCATCGAGAGGCCAGGTGAGACTGTAGCAGCCATGAACAGCACTCCCAGCCTGAGGCCCATGTCTTGAAGACTATAGTGCTGTTGGGAAGCAGTAAACCTTTAAGGAGCATCCTAATGGGTGGGGTTCATGGAGAATGGGCTATGAGCCCCCCGTTTTTATAAAGCCTAACATAAAATCTTGGGTAAGTTAAACCTAAACTACGTCAGAGTGAATTTTTTTCCCTTGCCTTGGGCCTCAGCTGTTGCCCTCAACAAAATACATTTGTCTGTGGACCATAGAGACTGTTCCTTCATATCAGCTTCTTTATCTTCTGCTCAGCTTAAGTAAAAACACCCACATGAGGACCTCCAAATGCAGTTATCCTGGCCATGCCTTCTCACAAACAACATTTTTGTCTGTGAAACGGGACTTGTATACTCTCATATATACTGTGATGAGTTTTTGCAATTGTATTGAGGGTTCTGTGGGGTCCACTTGGGAAGAGCAAATCTTTATTTCCTGTCCCCATGGCCAAAGACTCAGCCCACATAAAGCCTAGTCATTCCAGCTTTGCTGTCTCAAACTTTGAAGTGTGGTGGCACTCACCCATAACCCTGGTACTTAGGAAACTGAGAAACCATCGCGGGTTCTAGGCCAGTCTGGGCTACATGAAAGGGCCTGAACTCGAAAACAAACAAGAAACAAGAAGAGGGGAGCGGTAGAAGGAAAGAAGGCAGGAAAGGCAAGCAAGCAGGCAGAAAGAATCTAAGGACCCAAACAGGCTGAGATTCCCAGGGCATGGGCAGAGTGTCTAGCTGCAAATGTGGCAGAGAGTCAGCCCGACCTGGGAGAGGAGCCTCAGAAAGTGACACTATATAGCCAGGTGGCCAGAGTCACATCTGTACCCAGGACACACAGACACACACACTTCCTAGCATCTTACACCAGGGGGGAACCCAAGTGCCGGTGCAGCCTGAAGCTCAGCCTGATTTGGAGGAAGCAAACACAGGCTGTGTCCCCTCCCCAGAAATAGCAAGGTTATTATGTGCCCAAATGCTTGTCCTCACTGAAGGAAGGTGATGTGCTTACCCAGCCTGCACAAAGAGCAGAGCCAGGCCAGGTGACAGGAGACACCTCCTTCTCCCTCCCGAGCCTCTCTGTAGCCCGACTCTCTCCACACTCCCTTCAAACTGGATCCCACCCTCAAGGAGCTGCCACCTCCTGCTGAGCCTGCTCTGAGTCATGGCTTCCCTTGCAGTCTTGTCAGTTCCTGACCTGAGGGTGTCCGACAGCACTGGGGCTTAGTTAGGCCTCCCCTATAGATGTCTTTAGCATTACAGAAATTGCTGTCTCCACAGTGTTTCCCATTCCTTTACACCATGAGCTTTAGCTAAATGTCTGTAACAGGGATTCAATCTCCAGGGAACCACGTCCTAACATGGGGCACCATGGCCATTGTGTTACAGAATGCTGGACAAAAGCCACTTACAGGAAGAGGTTTGTTGGGGGAGCTGGCGGGGATGCCCAGGGGCTATCCAATGACAAGGGAGCGGCATGATAAAGAAGTTCAGTTGTCAGGGTTGGAACATGGGTGGAGACTCTTCACCACCAATGAGAAAACAGAGAGTGGAAGAAACCAGACCTCTAATGACCAGAAAGAAATTGTAAGCAGAGTCTAAGCCTGTCCATCAAGAAACGGGATCAAAAAGGAGCTTTGAGCAGGCTCAGAGCACCAGGTCAGGCAGAGATAACTTTCTATGCAACCACCTCAAAGGGGTTGCACCCTGTGGTCAGTCTGCTTTGCTACATCATGCCAGAGTGGACCCAGGCTATCCATGTCTGCACTCACACACATGCCCACTCTTATAAGCTAGACAGTCGCCCACATATGCCCAGAGTCAGATGCCTAGCTGATTACCTGAATTTACGCATCCAAACCTTCACTTCCTTGACACTACAATATCCTGTAGACCCAGGCAGGTATCCAAGGACCCTATGTCTAGCAGTGGTCCCACACAGTCTTCCCAGATCTTAGTGATGGAATTGAGGCTCACAGAGACAGGGTGGCATGGATCAGAGTGGGCTCTGCAGTGCCTTCAACCACCAGACACAGAGAGAGCCCACAGGGCACAGAGGTAAGGTATGTTTGGGAGAAATGAATGCAGAGAAAGTGATATCTCTGTCGGCACAGATGTGTTCCTGTCATCTGCCAGCTAAGAGGAAGCTAGTGCTACTGGCCATTAGGTCACGGGTACAAACCTGAACAGAGCTACAGTGGTGGAGCAGTGGGAGGTGATCCAGGGAGTAGGGGGTGGGGCTAAAAAGGTTGGGAGAAGCGACACAAGCAGGCTACAGCAAGAGCTGGGTCAGAGTATCTGGAAGGACAGGATCGGAACAAGGTGGAGTGGCCAGGTGGCATCCTGAGGACATGAGAGTGTAGCTCATGGCTCTTACACAGACGTGGGCAAGCACTGTGCCCATAAACAGGCACATCTGCATTAGTACATCTGTGGGGGTGCATCCAGTGAAGCCACACCCACACAGGCTTCTGTGTACACATCTATACTCACGAATGCCCACACTCAGCTTAAATGTACCAACAAAAATAGCATCAAACAGCCTTTACCAAAAAAAAAAAAAATGCACCTACGAGGTCAGGCCACTATGTTAGTTGCATTTGAGTTAAGTATGACCACAATCCCTGACAGTGAAAATCATGAAGAAGGAAAGATATATTTCAGCTCCTGGTTTTGGTTTTTTTCAGTCTATCAAGGCAGGGAAGATGCAGCAGAGAGCTCAGTGTATGTTGCTGAGGAGTATGTATGGAGACTGTTCATGTCATAGCAGACCAGGATGCAGTGTGAGTAACAGGAGTCAGGGGCCAGTCAGGGATGTCTCTCAGAGGACTGACAATGGTGACTTATTCATACCAACAAGGCCATAGCTCCCAAACATTCCAAAGGGGTGCCACCAAGTTCTCAGAACATGAACTTGTGTGGTCTTTTCTATTCAAATGTAATGGCTACCATTAGTTCTATTGTACGGCTTGGCTATGAGAGCTCAGAGCCACTCTGTAGGATCCTACCTTACCCATGGGAACACCTTCCAGAGAAGTCAGAGAAGCCCTCACTTTTAATTAGAGATGCTGGGAGTGGCCACCACCTCAGGATACAGAGAACCTTAGAATCTGATGGATGCCCTCTCTGTGATGCAGCCTCTGGCAGGCAGACTCCAGAGCTAACTGGCACACGATTGTGAACAATAATGTGGGTTTCCAGTCAGACACTGAGACAAGTTATCCACCTACTCAGAAGGAGGCCTGAAAAATGGTTTGAACTGAGAAGGAACACAGACTAGGGCCACTAGCTATATTAAAATTCAAGAGGCTGGTCACCTGGGACCTCAGCCCATACCTGAGTGGCCACTGAAGTTGACACAGGAGCCTCTGCTTGGTACCTCCACCCAGTCCTGTGCTGTCTGGGTTGCTCAGACCCCTCTGTTCCAGGGGATCCAGGCCCAGCTGAGTTACAAGCAAAGTCATTCCCACGAACCCATTGGGCACAGAGCTATTTAACACCAGGGCAAAGGGCTCTCACACTCCCCTTCTGGGGAGACCCATCAAGATGGTAATGTCTCCATGTTCCAAGTGAAACAGATAGGTCCAGAAAAATGCTCCCATGGGCTGACCAGCCGTCTCCACTCTTCGGAGCTCAGAGCTCACTGTGGTCCGTGGGCAGGGGAGGACTGTGCATAGTAAAGGCCAGAAGCCACCCGCTGATGGCCTAGCCAGGCTGCATCGCGGCCCCAGACAGCCCTGGAACTCCTGGCTAATGGTCTCAGCCTCTGCTCTCAGGACTCCAGCAAACACCCCTCCCCTCTCAGGTTAACAGGATAAAGGCAGGATAAGAAGCTACTCATTTCCCCAGCTCGCAAAGAAGCAATTATGCGACTTTCTAGCATGGTTTCAAATATATTTTGCAAACTAGGACTCAGACAAATATTAATGGCAGCAAATTACAGTACTTAGCAGAATTATCACCTAGCAAAGAGGCGCTTTTAATCTATAAAAAATATCAACAAAAGATGTAAATATGAACCCCTCGATGGGTGGTGTATCTTGAAGAAAATATACATCTAATCTCACAGTGTGTTACCTCTAATACCTGGGGAGAAGGTTAACAATTCTGAGAAGTTCCCTACGGCTAGAGAATATATTTTGATGTAGATTTGTGGATACCAGAGACTTTAAATCTATTGTACAATCACAGAGTGGGAGGGAGAACTGGACTACCTATTCCTCCCTAGAAAGAAGGCGGCCAGTGAGAGCTGTTTCTGGGGCCTTCTCACTTGCTTTCCCAATGCTCACAGATCATAGGAATTCATCAGGAGATCATGGTCTCATCCTGAAGCAATAGCCCTAAAACTCAGGCCTCTGTGAGGGGTGCATGGGTGGAGGACCCCAGATACCACCAGGCCAACCCAAACGATCCTGGAGGGGGGAAAAATGAGGGTGTTCGCGTGTGAAAAATAAACTCTTGGTCTTAATATGCTACCTGCTGTCCTGGTTTGGTTTCTTATCGACTTGGTACAAGCTAGAGTTATCTGGAAAGATGAGCCACCAATTGAGAAAACGCCTCCTCGATGGTCTCTGCTTCAGCTCCTGCCTCCCGTTCCCTGCCCTGGATGATGGACTGTAAGCTGTAAGCCATAGAAACCCTTTGCTCCCTAAGTTGCTTTTGGTCAGTGTTTTAATCACAGCAACAGAGAAGCAAACTGGTATCCTGGGAGTCTCTGAAAGCTATGAACTGTGCCTTTGGAAGAATATGTCGGAGGGTCCAGAGGACAGGACCTCAGGATACTTGAGGACCCCCAATATATCAGCCCTCATCTCTTCTCTTATCTCTCTCCTCCTCCCTCTCCTTTGCTGCTATGGGACCAGAATGAACATTAGCGTCTGAACCAGCTGCCCAAGCCAAGGTGAGATACAGATCTGAACACCTAGGAGGGACTGGTGGGCTGATGGAGCCACCCGCCATCAGGCACCTTCTCCGTGCCAGCCTACGCTGTTCCTTGGGTTTGAGCCTCAAACCAGAAGAACTCCGGCTGTGGATGAGTTTCTTCCTCCACAGTTCTCAGGAGCCTGTGAGTTCTAGGCCCAGCTTCAGCCACCAAGGACTAGTGAGGAGGATGTCACTGTTTGAATGTGTTTGAACATTTGGTTCCTGCCAGTGGCACTGTTCAGAGAGGTTACTGGAGCTCTAGAACATGAGGACTCAGGGTAAAGGGTGAGTCATCAGACCATGGGCAGGCCTTGGTGAAGGTCCAGCCCCACTTCTGGCTCCAGTTTGTCTCTGCCTCTGATTCCTGACACACTGAGATGTGAGCAAGCAGCCTCACAAGCCTTGAAGCACACACAACTGTCATGAACCCCACCCGGCCTTCCTCACCATGGTAGACAGTACCCTCAAACTGTGATGCTAATTCTTGTTCCTTAGCTACTTTGTGAGGTACTTGGTCACAGCAATGAGAAAGCTAATAGAGACTCGTAGCCATGTGAATTTAACACTCCTACGTGTGTCTCTGTTTTAATTTTTCATACTCTTCTTTGCACATCCCCTTAAGGAAAGTTTGGGTGGAGCTAATTTTGGTGATTCAGATCACAGAAAAAGGGTTTGAAAAGTCCTTTTCACACATCACTCCAGCCCCTCACCCCCTTTTCACTGCTTCTTCCTGTTCTTCATATAGAGAGGAGTGGGTTCTGGCTCGCTATTCCCTATGCCCAGGACACGGCCTACCTCTCCTATTTGCACACACACACACACACACACATACACACACTCATCCAAACATACACAGGTACACAGTTTCACATATACACGTATGCACTGCATGCATGTACACACATGAACATGCACGCTTGCACATGGACACAAACTTCACAGGCAATTTCTTTCAGGCTTACCCCAAGCTGCCCCTTCTTTGGGGAGTCTTCCTGTATCCACAGCCGTCCTTAGCCCCCACCTCCACCTCCACTGCCTATCCACATTGCCAGGACTCCTCTGGAACTCACATGTTAATGCATTCACTGTGACGGGACCTAAAGAACAACGCCTGGCCTCTCCCAAGACAGAAAATGCTAGAAGAGGAAGAACTGGAGCACTGTGGGTTCTTGTTCCATTTTGTCTCATTGCCATAGGTCCAGAGACCATCATAAGGGGTGTGAGTGAATTTACGTATAGCCTGTGGGGGCCGGTCCTTGGCTCCTTCTGGTTGATCAATTGTATCTCCTAAGGACTCTTTTCCTGGGGCTTGGATGTGGAAGAATCCCCCAAAGTTTCCAGGGAGGCCTGTGCTTTCATCTTTCCAACTAGACCCCTGTATCTAGTCTAAAGTGGAGAGAATCTTCCAGCAAAGCTGCTGTCCAATACGTTCTGCATCCTGAGATCTCTACATGCCATTTGGGGCCTTCTATCTCGTTAACAATGTTCCCAGCACACTCCAGAGATCCTACAACCTGTCATTAGACTTTCTTACCTTTATCAAGCATGATCCCAGAATTCCTTGGAACATCTTCTAGCCATGAGTGGGAGAGCCCTACCCCCACCCCACCCCCTTCACAGACCCTCAGAGACCCTACAGAACTTCTGTAGTTCCCTCAAGCCATTTCCATCTTGGGGTCAAAGCATCTAGGGATCTCACTGCTTGTCTGCCAAATGGGCTAAGATGTTTGTAATTCAGCAGAGCCCAGCTCATAAAACTACACCATCAAGAGAGACTTAAACAATTATGACTCTGTTGATTGTTTCTCAAAAAAGGAGGTAATTCTTCATAGTTAATTTGCTTTGCAAACCATAAAGTGTATCTGCTTTGGTTAGCTGTCCCTGTCACCGTTGCTTCTCAGCTGCAGTAACTAACCAGTCCCTTCAACTGTCTCCACAGCACTGTCTCCAGCAAGCCAGGCCCAGACAGAGAGAGTCCCAGGAGCAGGCTAAGGGTGCGTGGGTGGCAGTCGGAAACGGACATGTAGGTTGAAGGACCATTTCTGCCACTCATACAAAGCCTTTGTCCCTGCACTTCAGAGCTCTGGCTGTGGTTGAGGCTTCGGTGAGGATGCTGATCCACAGAGCTGTGGACAGGGCTCAGTTCTCAGCTCTGTGGGACCTTAGGCAAGTCACTTAACCTGTCAGTGCTGTGGTGGCCTGGCCATGGATGGAGCAGACAGGCCTGTCCTCACCTCTCTCACCCATCTATTTCCAGAATTAATTGGATAATGCTCACAGAGTGCTTTGCGCTTTCAAGAAGAGGAGCATGGGAACATGGGACAATTACCCTAATTACATCTGCCTAGACCTGCAGACTGAGTTGCTTTCTAGTGTTATCATTGCACATAAAAGGTGGAGAAGTCAAGGCCACGTTCCCCTAAGGGTTGGCTTTAAGAAGCTCCACTTTCAAAGGTGGGTAGAGCTTACAAAATAGAAGCACATGGAACCTGCCTGTGCTTGCAGAAATTCCCTTCAGCTGGCCTCCATGAACAGACCTCAAAGTTTCTAACCATGGTGGGTGGGAATAGCAAGGCAGGGCAAAGATGACTTTTTTCCCAGGGCTACAGGTCAGGGAAAGGGTGTGGTTATAGGCAGGACATTCTAGAGGAACAGAATCATGAGAATATGTACACCTCTTGTGAAATGGAGTTTGTTGGCTTGGCTACATGATAGGAGCTAGTAATCCAGCAATGGTTATGCTCATGCCCAAGGGACTACGAACCTGGTAGCTTTCCAGTCAAAGAAGCTGGATGTCTTGGCATCCTTGTCTGGCACTGAGCACCTGGGAGCTCCCTGGAGAGTCAGTGCTGTGGAGTCCAAGCTGAAAGGGCTGGAGTCAGCAGCCACATGAATTCAAGAAAGCAAGCTGTACATGCACATAAGCTGTCTTCCTCTGACTTCTGCTTCCAGCCCATTGGAAGGTGTGGCCTATACTGATGGTAGATAGCACTACCCAACCCCAGTCACCATCTCACATGTCAGTCCTCACTGGAAATGTCCTGCTTGCACACAGAGCTGAGCTTCACCAAGTCTACAAAGACCAAGGGTCACATGAGCCATGATGAAAATGGCTGCCGCCCTCTCCGATTTCTAATGTGTGCTTGTGTAGGGCTCCTTGGGACACACCAGAGATCAGGCAAGCTGTGATGGGTGTCAGTTCCAGAAGGCCAGCTGTTATCATCTTGTCTAACTCCCAGCAAGGCCTGAGATGCCTACTCTTGTCTACAACTACATCAAGCTGTAGAAAGGCCGGAGAAACCAAAAGACCAAGACAACTTGCCAGGGTGATAGTCAACAACAATTCTGTAGGTGTCTGCAGACAGAAGATGGGACTACAGAGATGGCTCAGCAGTTAGGAGCACTTGTTGTTCTTGCAGAGGACTAGGGTTCAATCCCCAGCGCCAACATGGCAGCTCACAAATGCCTGTAACAGCATATCTGATACTCTCTTCTGACCTCTTCAGGTACCAGGCATTTAGTGGTACACAAACGTGTATGCATGCAAAACATTCATACATATAAAATAAAATGAATATCTTTAAAAAAAAAAAATAAGAAGAAAAAAACAGAGGATTACAGAGACAGCAAGTGGGAAGCTGAGCAGCCTCCTAAAAAGGATCAGCACAGCTGGTGATAAGGATCTGTCTTCTCCAAGGCTAGGGCCAATACTGGGCCACACTAAGAGACGCCAAGTGCTTTACATGAGTGCCTGATGTTGATTCTCCTTCCCTCTGGAGGAATGCTGCTGCAGACCATTTTTGGAAGTCAGCAAAGTAACTTAATAAAAGTTAGTAAATAGTCGTAACCGAGAGAACTGGAAAGGCCAGATAAACACTGTAGGTTGCAGAGCGGAGAATGCAGGGATGATCCGCTTTTACGGGCTGCAGGCTTCCTGTGTGAAGCCAATAGACCTTGCCAGTGAGGCTCTCCGATCCTGATTGCCTGAAGCAGGGCCTGGCCTTGAGTGGAACCCTGCCAGTGCTCCATCTGGATCTCACCTGATCTCTCCAGGTCCCATCTGGGTCCTCCGGTGATCTGCACCCAGAACTAGGGCAGGGAGGGAGTCTCAAGATAGAAAACATTCCCGCTGGGTCAAAGGAGGGTGGGTGGAGATCGTAGCAGGCTGGGTGTGCACAGAGGGCTCTAGGAGGAGTCAGCAGGGGCAGGACCTCCTGGAAGAAGGAAAGAATGGTTAGACACAATGCCCTTCTGCCCACCAGGCCAACGGGCACCCAGGAGCTGAGAGCACAGGTTCTGGGTATCCATCTTACACCAACACCAGGTGAATGTGGAGGGAGGCCGGACTGTAAGTGAGCCATTTTTCATTTCCATGCACCCATTACTTCCTAGGTGATAAAAGCAGGCCGGAGAGGTGGAAAGAAAGTGTGCTGTCCTTAGGCCGGCTTTTGTAACTGACAGCTAGTACTTACCAGCAAGTGCAGAGTACTGAGTGTCTCACGAGACTCAGACAACCTTGTACACCTCCAGCTCTTACAGAATAAGCTTTATTAATCTGGAGAAGGAAAGACTGAAACACAAACTTTCCAGCAGTCTAGACTTAAACACAATCTTTGCCCGTGAACCAGGCCCCGAACCCAATGACCTGTGGCCAAGGCTGGTCATTTTTTAGTATTCTGGAAAAACCACATCAGAAAACAAGTGGAAATAATTTTATGTTTACTACTTAACCCTCCATGTCTAAAATTTTATCTAAATTATAATCAAGTTTAAAAATACATCAAAGGAGATTGGAGGGATGGCTCAGTGGTTAAGAGCACCGAGTGCTCTTCTAGAGGAGCTTGGTTTGAGTCTCAACTACTTTTAACTCCAGCTCCAGGGAATCTGACTCCCTCTACTGGCTGCTTCAGACACTGCATGCACACGATGCACAGACCCACACACAGGTAATACCTATCAATGAGGAAGCTTACATTCTTGTCTCTAGGCCTGTACCAGCCCTACAGCCAGTCTTCTGAGTTTTGTGTGTTCGCCCTTATCTTCATTCTTCTTCTCATCGTGCTCCATTGAGTTTGTTCTGTGACTCTTTCTGATGCTTAGATGCCTGGCTGTCAGAAATAGGTAAAGGCATGCATTTCCCTCTACTGAATTGCAGTCTGTCCCACATATTTGGGTATCTGTAGTGCCCCCCAAATTACCTCATTCTAGATCTCCCTAATTTATTTTTTCTCTCTCAAATATGCTATTTAGCTTCCAAGCATATAGGGGGTTTCCCTGTGTAGACCAGTCTGGCCTTGAGATCACCATCCTCCTGCCTCCACCTCAAAATGCTGGGGCTACGGATGTGAATCCCTTGGTTTAATCTCTGATTGCATTCCACCGTGGTCAGAGAACCTGGTAGTGCCCTTTGGGATATGGAGCCTTTGGGATTCTCTAGAGTCACAGAACTTATGGGTAGTCTCTATATAGTAAGGGAATTTGTTAATGACTTACAGTCTGTAGTCTAACTCCCCAACGATGGTCCGCAGCAGCTGTGAATGAAAACCGGAGGATCTAGCAGTTGTTTACTCTCACAAAGCATGCAGCAAAAGGAGCCAATCTTCCTCCTTCCAATGTCATTATGTAGATCTCCAGCAGCAGGTATGGCCCAGATTAAAAGTGTGCGTACCACCACACCTGAAACTTGTGTCTTCCAGACGCAAGATCTAGATCACAGGTGAGCCGTCTAATTCTGGATTGTAGTTCACTCAGATAGAGTCAAGTTGACAATCAGGAATAGCCACCATAGGGATCTACGTGTTTCTTCTGTGGCCTGTCACATAGTTTATTTCTGTAGATTTCTTGAAGTCATGTGAGTCTTATCCTAAGAAGCCCCTTGCTGAGACAGGGAGATGATTCAGTGAGCCGAATAACTGCTGAACAAACGTGATGACTTGCATCTGGATCCTGAGCACCCACATTGAGGCTGGGTATGGGGGTGTGTGCTTGTAATCCTGGTGCTGTGGTATAGGCAGATCCAGGGAGCTCGATGGCCAGCCAGCCACCCAAACCAAACTGACAAGCTCCCAATTCATTGAGAGATCCTGTCTAAAAAAATTAAAGTAGGCAGAGGTTAAGAAAGATATCTAATGTCAAGCTCAGGCTTCCAAATATGTACACATAGGCAAACATGCCCCCTGTACAGCCCCACAAGCATGCATACACACACAGAGTCCCTTGCTGACAAATTTTAAATTCTGATAGCCACAGTTTGCTCATGACACCTTGTGTTCAAAGCCATCTGAGAGTTAGAGTTTGGATTGGGTCTCCCTGTGACCCTTCTAATTCAGCTCTATGTGTTCCAGGGCAGGGCTCTTTCACCTTTGGGGGTGAGGGACTCAGCTTGTCCAGTCCTCTAAGGCTCAACTATTGATCTCACTATTCTGTGCCCATCTCAAGGGAATTCTGGGCTAAGAAAGAGCCACAGAGAAGCCAAGTTCAAACTTGAGATAAGGTAAGTTTGTTCAATTCTGTGGAGCCAGGCAGCCATGGGTGAGAGATACCAACATCAGTCCAAATGACAGCAACAGCTCATGTTTCTTGAGCACTTACTAAGGGCAAGACACTATGGGTGCCAAGAGCCTCACACATCAGACACCAACCATGTCTTGAAGCCTATATTACAATGGAGAGAGTGGTCCCTCCCAAAGTGAGTTCACATATCTAGGACTCGGTCTGGATGTAATGCTGGGGTTCTAAGCCATCTCACTGAGAGAACACAAGATCAGAACTGATCTGTTGCTCCGGAAGTAAAAACAGGATGATAAAGGGAACTTCCCAGGACCCAAAGGTAATGTGGGTGGGGCCTTAGGATCAGTCAGTCTCTAAGCACTGCCCCCTCAAGTCACAAAACAGTTGACATAACTCAGAAAGGCCAGCAAGAATTAGAGGAAGAAGGCAGACACATGGGTGATGCATCTGTGTGACATGAAGGTAGAGTAGGAACTATTCAGGAAGAGGAAGGAGTCAAGTGGAGGGAGAGGATGGTGTGGGGATGAAATGGGGTCAAAACACACGACATACAAGAATTAAAATGTCATTGTGAAACCCATTACTATATACAATGGGTGTACACAAATAAAACGTTTTGTTTTGTTTTGTTTTGTTTTGTTTTGTTTTAAGTACTGGGGCTATACCTCAGTGGCAGAGTGCTGGCCTAGCATGTGAAGGGCCCTAAAAGAAACAATGGGCAGGGATATAGCTCAATTGGTAGAGTGTGTGCCTTGTATGCATAAAGCCTTGGGTTCCATCCCCAGCACAATATAAACCAGATACAGTGGCACATGCTTGTAATCACAACACTGGAGGCAAGAAAATCAGATCAAGGCTATCCTCAGCTACTCAGGGAGTTAAAGGCCAGCCTAGGCTAGAGACCCTACACCATGTTCCCAGCCCAGATTTCTTCCCACAACTAAGACAAAGCCTTAATCATTTGCCAACACCGGAGTCTGGGGAGGTGGTCCCACAATGGGCTGAGAGGCAGGAGACACTACAATTCGCTTCTGAATTTTGCTTCCCCTCAAAGGGGGCCAAAGTCCAGAGTTCTCTGACATCCCCTGACCCAAAACCTCACAAACACATCCGAATCAATGAAAAGGAAGGCTCTGCCCCTGCTGCAGTCCAGACGCCCCGCTCAAGTCCCTCCCAGCGTGGGCGCCCGCACCAAAGGTCACGCACAAGATAGAATTTGACACAATGAGACCAAACTCCCATGTTAATGCCCCTCAGATCGGTCCTGCAAAAGCGAAATAATAAATTTAGGAAAACAAGCAGAATGACCCGTCTGCTTGGTTGGTTTTTCTAGATACCATCTACATATTTTAGAAGCGTACAACCTTCTAATAGAAATGAATGAACTACTCAACCATAAAGTTGCTATAGAAGATACGCTTGTTCTGATTCGAAAGGGCATCTGCTATCTGCAATATTGATAATGCTTTTCAAATTTCATCTGCTTTTGTTTGCATTCTGTGTCGTCTGTTTAAACACTCTGGGAATAATAATGACTCCCTGCATTATCTCCACTTTTTCAAGGCCGAACATATAACTTTATCACAAAAATAATTAAAATTCTTTGGCACTCTTGTATCTTTTCCATTAAACGTTATCAACCAAGTGACAATAAACTAACATGAGCCCAAGGCTGGCCATGGGCCGCCTTTACAAAGAATGCGTTTGTCCCCGGGCGAGGGACATGAATTTTCAGTTTACAGGGTCAGACGATCCTCAAGTTTTTTACAGTATGAGACCACAAATCTATACCTCCTGTCCCCTCGCCAGGGTTGATGTTGGCCATGGGGTACCCCATAAATTCTCAGGCAAGAATATGCCTTAATAGGCAAAGAAAAAAACCTTGGCAGCTTAATAATTCTGAGTTGCAAATTTAAATATTTTACATATCATTAGACATTAAAAACAAAGATTTATGCTGCTCGTCTCGGCGGAGTGAGGACTCCGTTGACTTCACACACGGCTATGAATCTGCTTGGGCTTCATTAGCTGAGCGTCTCTGCCGAAGAAAGCCGGTTGAGTGCAGGCTGACTTTAAATCATGGCTTTTATTTTCTCACCATCGGGCGGCACTTGAGGGGAGCCCCTCCTCTGGGCAGTGTCCCACTCTAGCTCCTTGACCTGTTAATGTTGGGTAATCATGGGAGCGGTTCTCCAGCTCTGCTACCCACCTCCAGGAAGAGCATAACTAGGGATCTAAGTCCTCCATCGGTGTGACCCCATCACCAATGATACCCGAAGACCTGATGGTAGAAGGAGCAGCTAGGTACGACGTCTAAGAGGTCAGTTAACGTTCATAACCTAGGATTACAAAGATGGCTCAGTCAGTAAAGGGCTTGCTGTGCCAGAATGAAAGCTGAGTTCAATTCCCAAACCGCACATAAAAAAGCCAGACCTGTGATCTATGTTTGTAACCCCCAGGTGGAGACTCAACAGCAGATACCCTAGCCTAATAGGTGAGTGCCAGTCCAATGAGAGACACTCTCAAAACCAAGGCTGATAGCTCCTAACACCTGAGGGTAATCTCTGACCTCTACATGCAAGCGCACACATGAACATGTATGCACACACATGTGAGTGCACACACATAAACACATAACTGGGGTCTAGCTGACATTCTCAGATGAAGGAGTGGGGCAAGGGAAGAGTGGACAGCAGAGAGCAAACAGCTCTAGCCACAGGCCCCTGATGCTGAATGACCAGAGTGTCCCCAGTACATGGCTTCTGACAACCACCCTCCCTTCCAGGGTGCTCCCATCATTAGACTCTCACTTGCCCCAGAATCCTGCTTCCATTCCAGTCAGCTCACAGCCCTCTCCCCAGCAAGCTCGATGTTCTCAAGATAACCCCTCTGCCTTTGAGTCCTCATGTACCACTTTCCCAGCAGAACCTGACTCCTCATCCAGCCTGGTCCCTTGTGACAACCTGTCTTCCCCCATCAGCCCTAAAGGAGCCACCACGCTCCGTGGCCTTTAACATGCCCCAGTGTCTGGCACCCACCTAACAGAGGTCCTTCACTGCAGCCAGAGCAGGCAACTTTGCTATATTTCAGATGCTTTGACTTCTAGGGCCTTGCTGACCCAGAAGAATGGGCAACTCCTAAAGAGCAAAACACTTTGTTCTGAAGAAACCAACTTTCCAGAGCCATCCTTCCACCATCTGCCCATGGGCGCCAGTCCTTCTGTTCTAAGTCTCAGATCCCACTACTCCACAGCTAAGGACAGATGGATTCAGGTCCTGAGCTCCCTGAGACACTGCAGCCCTGTGGTCCCTCCCTCCAGTTCCTTCCCATGGAAATCTGTGGGCTCCACATCCTATGTCCCCACTCCCACACTAAGTTATAAAGTACCTTTGCAATAGAAGTGTCTTTTGTTTTATCTTATGTGTGTTTGTGCATGCAGTGCCTGAAAAGGCCAGAAGAGAACATCAGATCACCTAGAGTCACGGATTGTTGTGAGAAACCTTGTGTGTGCTGGGAACTAAACTCAGGTCTTTCACAAAAGTAGCCAATGTTCTTAACTACTGAGCAATCTTTCCAGCCCCACCTTATTCTCTTGAAACAGGATTTCTCTCTGAACCTGGAGCTAGACTATTGATCATCAAGCTTAGGAGAGCCTCCCATCTCCACTGCCCACAGTTCTAGAGTTGGATGCCCATGTGGCCATACCCACATTTTTGGCTTGGGTGCTGTGATCCCAACTTGAGTCCTCAAGCTTTTGTGGCAAACATTCTTACCCAACTGAGCTATCTCCTCTCTCCACCTCTCCAGTCCCAGACCTACCTCCTAAGCCGCCAGCTTCATGGTTCTTATTTTTCTGTGACTATGCTTTACTTCCAAAGCCTACTGCTGGCAGACATGGTCATCTCTAAGCTTGCTTGGCAGTTCCAGGACTTTTACATGTAAGCCCCTTGTTGTTGATGTTTGTTTTGTTTTGCTTTGCTTTATTTGAGAGAGTATGATAATGTAGCCTAAACAAGCCTCAAACTTGCAATGTTCCTGCTTCAGCCTCCCTACGTTCAAGATCACAGGGTTGTGCACCACACCCAGCTCAAGTGCACATCCTTTGAGGGACCCTCATTAGTCTGCCTCGGTGGTCCCCACCGTTCCCTCTTATCACCCCAGCAACAACCCCCAGTGAGTCCTGAGAGCTTAGGCGTCTAGGATCCTGGTCTGTAAACTTGCACCCTGAGTGACAGACCATGTGTGAGGAGGAGAAACAACCATGCTGAGGGGAGGTGAGTCCATAGGCCCCTGAGTGCTGATTTCTAATGTTATCATCTGTTCCAGAAAGGAAGATATGCCAGCTCAACCCACAACAGAACTTGGCAATATTTCCAGGGCCAGCCAGCCCCTCCCTCACTAGGGGAGTCCAAGTCCGGTGTGAGAAGGAGCCAGCAGCATTGTGCTCTGACTTACTGTGCCAACAGAGTGAAGAGAGGGTGTTTGCTGAGGAGGAGGAAAAGTCGTGATTCGGGTTTGACAGAAGGCACGTGGTTTGGGTGTCTGTACCCCCTCAGAATCCCACTGCAGCTCTGTTGGGAGATGGCACCTCTGGAGGGCATCTCAGCTGTGAGGGCTCTGACCCCAGGAATGGTTCAGTCCTTTGTGAAAGGGCTGGAGAAGGAGACGGGTTCTTCAGCTGTGAGAAGAGTACGCCTCCTGAGAGTGGAAGCCATGTTGGAAGCATAGAAAAAGGTGTTCACAGCTGACACCTTGGGCTGGCTCCCGGCCTTCAGGACTTTAAGTAGTGACTGAGACAGATGGAAAGCAGAAGAATAAGCAGTGGTTAAATGGGCAGGGCCAGACTATGAAGATATTGGGGGGGATGCTCTCGGGTAGGCATCAGGCATGCTGATGGAACCAAACTTGGAGGGCAGAGTCAGAGTCACCCCATGTCTTAGTCACTGTTCTATTGCTATGAAGAGACATGATGATCAAGGCAACTGATAAAAAAGAAAATATTTAACTGGGGGGATCACTTACAGTTTCAGAAGGTTAGTCCATTATCATCATGGCAGGGAATATGGCGGCACACAGCAGGAGAGAAGCTGGAGAAGTGGCTGAGAGGTTTATGTACTGATCCTCAGCCAGCAGGCAGAGAGACGGAGAAAGACAGTGTGTGGGAGAGGGAGACAGACAGAGACATAGGGAGAGGGGGAAGAGGGAAGGAGGGACAGAGGGGGGGACAGAGAGGGAGGGACGGAGACAGAGTCTGGCATGGAATTTTGAAACTTCAAAGCCCACCCTCAGAAACACACCAATTCCAGCAAGGCCATGCCTACTAATCCTTCCAAATAGTTCATCAACTGAGGACCAAGTATGCAAAAATATCTGCCTATGGGGGATATCCTCATTCAAACCATAACACGCCAATATCTTTCAGCTCTGTGAAGCTCAGCAAAAGGAGAAGAAGCTGAGATGTTCCAGGGGCCTAGGAATGGGGAGGAGGCAGAGGTGCCTCACAGGGAGCAGAACGCCTCAGCTTCTCCAGGAACTCAGAAAATAGCTGTGGATCTCATCCCTTCAGTCCTGCTCTCAGGAGATCAGAAGAGTTCTCTGTGACAAACACAGCTAGCCCAAGAAAGCAACCAAGAGACACCATCCACAGCAGCCCTAGGGAATAGGGCAGTCAGACCCAGGCATTCCCACCTAGGCCAGGCCATAGCCCAGCGCCAGCCCTGAGCACAGACTTCCTGCTTAAAGGCTCTAGTTCACAATTCAATAGACACAATGCTGCTGAGGATTCCAACATCTAAGGAAAATCTGACCAAAAAGGACCTTCTGGGGCCAGAATAGTGCAAAAACAAGGAGCAAGTCCATGCCTGAGTCATGATGAACCAAGGAGGTCAGAGGAGACATATGGTGCCACTCAAAGAGAGGAGAAGCAGACACTGGCAAGAAGAACATTTGCCAGTGAATGGGAAGAAAGGAGAAAGAGGAAGAGAAAAGGGGAGAGGAAGGGAGGGGGAAGCAGAGAGGGAAGGTGAGGGTGGGAGGGAGATAGAGAGGGAGGGAGGGAGGGAGAGGGGGAGGGAGGGAGGGGGGGAGGAGAATTTTTTTTTTTTTAAGTTAAAAACCTGAGACAAAAATTGATTTTTAAAATGAAGTGGTGGTGGTGATGGTGGTGGTGGTGGTGGTGGTGATGGTGGTGGT
>JADRCH010000246.1:422347-433964 GCA_019843965.1 Rhynchomys soricoides | reverse complement strand
TGGGGTGGGGAGGGTGGGGGGAGTGTCGGGGAGGGGGAGGGGAGGGGGTCAGAAGGGGAGGGGGAGGGGAGGGGTGGGAAGGGGGAGGGGAGGGGATCTTAATGCTTTCTGAGAAGAAACCAGCCCACATCTGTTTATTTTTTTAATGACTCCCCCAGTGGAGAAGTTTCTCAAATGCCACCCGGGAGACCTTGGGAAACACCTTCATCACTGGCAAAAAGGAAAAAATGATCTCACCCTAGAACTCTAGGTCCTACCAAGTAACTGGTAAAAGGGAAGACTGGACACTTAAAGCGTGGAAAATGTCAAAAACTCTTTTCCAGGATTTGGTTCTCAGAGAGCTGCCGGAGGGTGAGCACCATGAAAATGACGGTGACATCAAGGTAGAAAGGACCCAGCTTGTAGGACACGTGGGGATGAGGGAGTGACATAAGCCAGCTCACAAGCTGATGTTGAGGGAGCCACCAAGAGTATGTGGAGTCCCCAATCCAGGGACCAGCCAGCAGACCCAAACACTTTCAAAGGAGGGTTCTCTGGAAAGAAGGGAAGACAGCCCATGTTGACTGTCATGTTAAGAGATTACTGTTCTGGTGAGAAATTTGACATAAATTAGCAATGGTATGTTTAAAAAACAAAACACAGAAACCGTAACAGAAAAAAAAACTAATTAAAGCAGTCCAAAGAGTGAAAAGCAGCTGCCAAGGGAGTTGGCATCAGAGTGTAGAGCAAGAGGGCACATAACACTTCCAGGACCTGCTGTAAACTGTCTGTTGGTTACAACCGTGGACTCTCGTGTTGGCTATGGATGCTGAGAGCAGAGCATCCCATCTTACATTCTGCCATGCCAAGTGCCCAGGAGATGGATGCCCACTGGCCAGGGGGGTGAGAGTTTCCAAGTCCTCGAGGGGCAGCCTATCTCTGGTCCGGATGTTCCCTGACCACAGTGAGAATTCAAGCTGACTCCAGCAGCCTCCAACAGGCTACTAAGGTGTGAGTGCCTTTCCCTCACAGGGGAGGGGCTCCTGAATCAACCATAATCTTGCCAACTCAGGGATACCAAGATTGAAGGAGAAGAAGTTTTGTTAGTCACACACTTACCTGCATGGGCAGTGAAGAACTGTGGGAGATCAGGGACTGGAGGCACCAGGAAGGTTACACATAGCTCCCAGCCTGCCCAAGTCTTATTCGGATGCAAAGGGAAGCCCCTATGCCCTTACAGGGTACCTGCACATCACAGGCTTCTGGACTTTTCCCACAAGCGACGTGGTACAGCCCCCACCCATTCAAGGATGCCGGGACACTATAAGGCAAACAGAGGGTTGTACAGGCTTGAGCCAAAATAGTTATCTTCTGACAAAGAAAGGAGAGTAGCTACAGGGACCCAGGCCACTGGGGCACAATGAGCACCTGGCCCTAGGGGTCTCCTGAGTGTATGTGAGTAAGGATGCTCACTTATGTGTAGTGTAAAGACCACTGTGTGACCATAGGAATAGGAGTGACCTAGCATAGACATCCTTATCCTAGCCTATGATGATCCATGGGCACCACTGGTGTACTACTGACCTTATGGTTGAAAGGCCTGGCCCAGAGCCAGGGCTGGTGCACCATACAACTCAGGGTATGTGTATCCAGAAGGGGCGTGTTTCACATGTTCATCTGTATGAGAGCTATGGGTCAATGTGCATCCTGTACAGCTGTATACTGTTGTATACATGCTGTATACCATGACTGCACTCAGAGGTACCAAGACTGCCCTCTGTGAGCCTGGTGTGGACCCCTGGACAGCCCTTCTCAACAAACCTACAATCACAATGCCAAGAGCAGACCTCCAATCTTTCCTAAAGATGATGGGGCTGTTTTAAGTTCCCTCCACACGGATCCTCCTGGGTGATGACAGCATTCCTTCCTTCTGTGAGGGCTATGTCTGGGTGGGCTGAGGGGCTCCAAGAAAGAGCTTTAGGTCAAGCAGTAGGGGCAGAGACAGGAAAGGTCATATAAACAGCACATCCTACCCTGAGGTGCAGAATTACTTGCCCAGGGCCTCCGTTTCCCTATCTAGAGTTGAAGGCAGCCATCTGCCTTCAACTTGGTTCCACAGAGCTGAGCTGAGGCTGGAGACTGCCCAGGAGTGAGGATGTCAGGCGACATATGACCCTGGGCGGGTGGATCAGGCAACCAATGTCCTGTGTCTATCATATGGACATCTCAGACACCTCTTCTAGTAGCTTCTCGTTATAGACAACACTCTGCCCTATGTGTCACCTTTAAGTAAGTGCTGTAGGGACATCGGCTCGTGGATGTGTTGATCTAACCCCCACATATACATGAACAGGGGCTGAACAGGGAGCAGGGTCTTCTGGAATCCCTGAAGCAAAGTCCTTGGGGATCACAAACTATGAGACCACATGCCCCTTACTTCCAAAGCCCCCGTGTCCCATGAGGTCAATACAGATGGGTGTGTCTTCCTGGGACACCCCCTCCAGCCTTCCCCCCTGCCGTAGGGCCGAGTAGGGTACAGAGAAGCAACCAAGCGGGGCTGTGCTCAGGAGCCTGCAGCCCCTGCTCCTCACAGCTCCCCAGATCACAAAGGGCCTGCTTCCCATTTGCTTCCTATTCAACCATGTCTCTCCATTGTCAATAAAAAGCCATTTTTAAGGTCAACTATCTCCCTCCATCAACTGCCAACCCCACACAGCTTCAACAGCATCAGCCGCGCACCACATCATGAAATAAAAATTAAATTGTAGTTGGGCTTTTAAATCAACTCAATTAAAATAAAGAGATTCTTGGCTTGATATAGGGAAATATTTGTATTTCCAATTCTATTTGTTAATACATTGACATATGTGGTATTTTTTAAATGTAGCACTAAGTGCACTTTCTGTCAATGCCATAGATTTTTTAATAGACTGAGAAAATGCATTTCATTTCTTCTTATTTTCCTTCAATACATCATTTGGTTCTGCTTTTTTGCCTGCATGAAATTCATTTTCTAATGGAAATATTTGTTTTGTAAATCAAATATGTATTATGCACAAAATGCAAAGCACAAATTAAATTATGTTAATGAAATGAAAGAGATATGAAATGCATATTTCATGGACAAAACATAACCTCAGCAAACAACCATTTCTTGATAAAATCTTTAAACACAATCTCATTCTGTGACAGACATACTGTTAAAGTAGATAGCACCTCATTTAAATGGCTTCCTTTAATATTAGTGCTCAGTATATAATTGTAAATAACTTTTGGGATGAAAAACCAATAATGAAATACTGTCTTTAATAGTTTGCTATTGATGTCAGCATAAAATTTGTCGTTGTTGAATATTGGAAATTGGGAGTGCACAGAAATATTCTCAAAAGCTGTAAATGATTGCATATTTAAATAGAGCTGACTAAGGCAAAGATGTTATAGATATTAGTAATAGGCAGAAAATTATGCTGACCTAACATTATTTGACAAAACCCTCTGTTTTAAATTATATATTGGTTACACTTAATGAATAATAGATTTGGGAGGTGTTGCTTCCCCGATCATAATGCTGATGATTCGATATGTCGGGGATTTCGTAGCCATCTTTCTGACAATAAACACAGCCCGGGCTCATAGAGGTCACTGGAGAGGCCACTGGGTCACTGCTCAGTACTATCCCTTTGGAGAAGCTCTCAATTCCAAAAACAGAAGCACCTGAGGGGCACAGAACCATCCTGAGTGTACCCCAGGCTAAAGCAGATCCTACCACAAGGATCCAGCAAGGTCCTTGATAAGATCCAGGTGAGATGGCCCAGCTCTTGGATCAGACCTGTTGGAAGCCCCAGCTGAGATCTCAAGTTACCCAGAATGCCCAAACCTTAGGATAAAGAAGGCCTGGCCCATAAGTCACCAAGGGGCAGCTGCCATCCGCATATCACACGAACCACACAAAGGATATGGAAATGTGAGGTGTCGCATGTAAGTCAGACATTAACATGATCAGGAAGACATACAGTATCTACCATGACTTGAACGCTGCAGGGCCTCAGGGTGATCATACTGATGACCCTAGTCTTTGGGTCCTCAGGTTTTGCTTGGGACTAGATCTGTGTATTGGGTCTGCTCACAGAGCATTGGTCTACATGTGGTGAAGGGGGGGGCACACTGTGTCCAAGGTATGAGTGTACATGTATGCATGTGTGTGTGTATGTTATGTGTCCTCTCGTGTCCCAAAGATGGAACCCAGAAGGTCACTGTGCATGTGGGGGGTGGGGGGTGATGACCATGAGGGCTAGTTTAAGGAAGGAGGCACACGTGACAGCAGGGGAAGCAAGAAGGAACATGAGGAAGATGGGGTGCAGCCCCCCAAGCCTCTAGAAAGCTAGCACTCAGATTCAGCTTGTAGTATAAGGAGAAAGAAAGGAAGGAAGGAAGGAAGGAAGGAAGGAAGGAAAGAAGCCAACCAGCCATGGAATCCCCCATGAGCAAAAGGCATTGTACTCAGCTCCTTCCTTCTGGAAGAGAGTAGAGCCTTAACTAGACCCATGCAGCCTGAGATAACTCACCCTCCATCTCTTAGCCTGTTTCCTCACTTGTCAATCTGACCTCAGGGTAAATTCAGTAATCCAAGAGACCCCCTCAGAGTACTAGATCCACCCCATGAGTTCAGCTCTGTTCAGAATCATGAACAAAGCCCCAATCTATCTCATTAGCTATAGATCACAGACCCTTCCAAAGAGAAGGGCCCTGACATTTGCACATGCCACAATCCTGTGCTTCCACCTGGACCCATGAGGAGGCTGCACCTAGGAAGAGCCAGCCCATCAAGCCAGTAGGGATGGAAGCTTCCAGCTATGGGGCTTCTGGAGCTACGTTCTGAGGGTCTTACCTGAGTTTCCCATTGGGCACTGTGGCACAATCCTATACTACTAGCACGTGGGTGGCGGAGACAAGAGACTCTGGAGTCAAAAGCCAGCTTGGATTACTGGAGACCCTTTTCTCCAAAACAGAAACACTACCTGCTGATAAAGCCTCCACTTTAGTGGACCCAGCACCCATAGGGCCTTCAGGAAATGACCCAGAAACGGAACACATCAGGGTGGAGGTTAGAGTTTGTCTCTGTACGAAGCTATCCTTCATCCTAGTCCTGGAAAAATGGGAAGAATTTAATGCATGCTCTCTGATGTCTATGGCTGGAGGCAAGAAAGTTCTCACCCCTGTATCCAGTTGGCGTTCTTTGGGCATATTTAGTGAGCCTGGCACTATGCCAGGAACCGAGAACACAGCAGTACACATATGACAATTTCTGTCCTCTTGGAGCTTAGAAAAAGCCATTCAGCTCCAGACTGGGGAGATGGACAGTCAGTAAATCATTTGCCTCAAAACCATAAGGTATGAGCTTGATCCCCATCACCCACATTTTTAAAAATCCAGATATAACGCATAACTGCTAGTGTAACTCTGGCCCAAGAACCCGTGGTTGTCCCCCATGCTCCACAGATGAACCATCTATCACTATTATTTTGCTAAATGGATATAATCCAACTACCTTCTAAGATCATATCTCTATACCCACAGATGAGTGCAACTCTCAGACCTCAGCAGAGAAGTTTGTATGGGGAACGGTAGTTAATGCACACAGCCACAACTGGCCAAAGTATTAGTAGAGTGCCCCAGAAACAACTGAGACACCTATATCATACTCTGCATTCCCAGGCTCAGGAACCCTGGCAGAGAGAGGGCAGACAAATTGGAAGAGCAAGATGTCCGGGATGGCTGGAGTGAAACAGACTTACGAACTCATAGGGGCTGTGGCTGCCTACACAGGACCAAGCCAGTCAACATGTCAGCATGGAATCCCCAACCCCCAAATGAAGATCTGCTGACCATAACAGCTTCCGGGAGAGGAAGAGTCAGTTTTCTTTAAAGATGTGAGCCTGATGGGTGGACCACACCCAATCAGATCATCCCCCCGCATGAGTATACAGGCAGTATGAACTGGACTTATTGGGGAGTAGAGAGGTGGTGGTTAGATCTGGAGGAGTTTAAGGAGAGACATTGGGGGGGGGCGTATATGATCAAAATACATTGTATGAAATTCTCAAAGAGTTAACAAAAATATTAGATTAAAATTCAAAAGCCAGGCTCAGTGGGACATGCCTGTAACCCCAGTACTGAAGTGGCGGAGATGGGAGAACCAGTGTAGGTGGGCTCCAGGTTCAGTGCCTCAAAACCCATTGTAGAGAGTGCCTAACTGGAGAAGACACCTGGCACGGTCCTTTGGCCACACACACACACACACACACACACACACACACACACACACACACCATTCAGCTCAACACATCACTGAAATGGTCACTAATGTTGCTGCAATGACAAGGTATGTGAACTGTCTGCCCCCGTTTTAGCCAAGTACTGCACACTGGGGGCTCAACAGACACTCGCAAGCTCACAGGTTTTGAAGCCAATGGTCTAGTTCAGTGATCAGGGCTGGCTCCTCCTGATGGCCGAATGCCCTAGTCCTGGCTTTTCCTGCTTTTTACTTCCTTCACAAATGCACGATCTCTGCTCTTGTCTGCATGTGGAGTTCTCTCTCTCTCTCCCTGCATGTGTCTGTGCCCAAATGTCCCCTTTTTATAGGACACCAGTCATTTCGGATTAGAGACCCACACTATTCCAAAATGACCTCATCTTAATTAATTATGTCTGCAACGACCTTATTTCCAAATGAGGTCACATTCTGAGGCGCTGGGCTTTAGGATTTCTACATTTAAATTTGGGGGAGACACAATTCAGCCTGTGACAATGTGGTAGACCCCCCAAAAGAGATCTGATTCTAAAGTGTGATGGGGTGGGAAGAGGACAGGCCCATGAATGTTCAAAAAAAAAAAACAAATTATGTGACAGAAGGGCTTGGGTTGTGGCTCAGAGGAATGGTGTTTGCTCAGAGGCCTTCCGTTTAATACCCAATGCTGGGGTGGGAGAAACAACCCCCACCAACCTGCACTGAACTCAGGACAAAACAGGAAGTAAGGGGCATCAGAGTGTGCCAGAGGAAAGCAGAGCAGGAACAGGGTAGCAGGGACCTAGAACAAAGAGCTGGTGTGAGATGCTACCTTCTTCAGGGATGGAGACCTACAGCTTCCAAGTTACAGGCAACCATTTGGCTTCTCCCCTGCTCCGTTTCCAAGCTACTTTATCTGCTGAGGTGTGCGGACCAATCTAGCCAGGTGGCAGCCACAGGAGAGTATCTCTTTCCTAAGCAGTTCTGGATTGCTGAGTGAATGCCCAAGCTGCAGGATCTGATGGCCTCCGCTCTGCTGCGATCCCATGACATCCCTCGAAGAAGAGCTCCTGAGAATCTGGAAGTTCCCACTTCATGTCTGTCACTTTTAGGCACCTAGGACACAGTCTCCAGGTACTTGTCACCCCTGGACCACACTCTGTCCTTTGGGCATACCACTGCCCAGGGGCCCTCCAAGGCTGCTAACCTCGCAGCGGGCAAACATTTTTATCCATTCCTTGAAATTAAACTTCCCCATTTTTCATTATCAAATTCCAAGCTGGTGTCATCTCCCCCATGCCGGCATGTCGTGTTCGTTTACAGCACCCGAGATTAATATTAGGTGTTTGTAAAAGGCGAATATTAGCTTCTCCCTTATATCTGTCAGAATTAATAACTTCCCCATCACAGATAACTCTGGGTCAATATTAGATTCGCAGATGAGGCTGGAAATAAAATGTATGGAAATATAATGTCTCATTTGTACGTATTCAAAAGAGGCCCTTCTATTATTGAAATCCGGCGGCAACTGTTCAAAGGTCAGAGGACTTTGTGGCCTGGAAATACCCACCATCTGGCCTGGGCAGTTGAAAGTGAGGACAAATTGGTGTCCCTCCACAGGGAGACGGCGCTGGCGCGGGTGGACAACTCTGCCAGGAATTCTTATAGGGCAAAGACTGATGGAGAGCTTACCCACCGCCATCCCAAGCTCACGCTGGGACCTGAGCCAGGTCTGGTATGGGCATCTCTCCAGTGGCTGTTGTCCACATGCCCTTCACACCTCCATGCCAAATGGGGGGCACGAGGTACCTCGCTCCCTTTAGCAGCTTGCAGACAAGAGGTTAACGGTTAATGCTGCTGGGGGCCCACCTTCTCCCAGAAGATCTGGAACCCCCCAGCCTTACAGTCAGCGGGAGACAGTAAAGCAGCCTCTGAGATGGGCAGACCCACCACCCTGCTAGGCAATCGCTCATAAATTATAATTGACAAGTATAATTTTTCCCTGAGCCTCAAGGGTGCTTTATTTAGTTGTTTCTATTTTATCTGAAGGGGCTCTCCTCACCACCGTGGCTTTTTCTCATCACAATAAAACTCCCAAACAGGCCAGCGCAAGCTAGGAAGCCATCTTTTCTGCTCGACCGATAGAAATGGTACCTTAGGACTCCACTTCTGGAGAAAGAGGGGACAATGTGAACCCCCATATGAACCCACAGTATAGGGAGGCCTCCACGCTTTACCCAACATCCCCTGGGCAGAGGAGTCCCAGGGGGAAGGGGGGGTTCCTTCATCACACAGACTGAGGATAGACAGAGGTGGCATTTCTCCTCAGCCCCTGCCCTAAACATCAAGGCTGACTCCCCAGGCTGGAGCACGGGAGCATTGCTCCACACCCATAACAGGTCCCTAGGAGCAAAGACCCAGGGCTGATTGCCTTACCGCCCCCCCCCCACACACACCTTCCTCCATCAAAACCATGTTTCCAAAATCCACACCTGACTTGCCACAGAAGTCATCTCACTAACTCATTGCAGGGCAATGAGGAACGGGGACATTCCTGCAATTAGGCGGCAGGAGGGAGTGGACCCTGAGTCTCAAGCTGCCCCTGAGTTCCAGACAGCAGAGGGTCAGCCCTCCCCTTGAAGGGCAGTGATGAAAAGCCCCTGGGAAATCCCTCTTGCAGACCCTCAGCCCCCAGTATCTGGAAGGCTCTCTTCTTTTGTGCTAAGAAACCTTCTCTGTTCCTATTAACGACTTAAGCTCTTCCCTGTCAACAGCTCCCTCCAGCTGGGTGAGGATTGAGCTCCAGAGCTGGGACCTTTGTCAGGGGGCCCCAGTTCTGGGGAGGATGAAGGCAAAAGGCCCTCTCTTTCTTTCTTCTTAAGCCCCTCAAACTGGTGGTGACCCACAGTTAAATCCCTTTTAACAAGGCTCACTTCCTTGTGAACCAGTTAAAATGCTCCAAAAATAAACAAGGCTGAGGGCAGGGCTTTCCTACAGCCACTCTGGAAGCCAGGCTGGGGGAAGATCAGCCAGGCCCTCAGCAAATGGGAAGCCCTATGCTGTCTCCCCGGGTCAGGTCAGGTGCCAGCCTTTGACTACCTCTGTACAGCATAGCAGCCTGTCCCCCTTACTTCAAACAGACCATTGTAATCCTGCCTTCTGAGTTGGGATGCTAGCCTGCCATCGTTTTTTAAAACCCCACTGAGCACTAAACTAAGTAGTTGTGCACCAGGGTCAAGCCTGAGGCTACTTAAGCTTGCTCTTCCAACCACCACTGATCATCCATCTTGGAATCTGGGTAGGATACTCAAGCTACTGAACCATGGGCCTCCAGCCTCTCATAGCAGACCAGGGTTTTAAGCATGGGCCAAAGGCAGATTGTCCTGCTGACCTTGTCATGACTGTGCTGAAGGGCTGTGCTCCCCAAAACTTACATTTGGAATACCAGCGGGAGCCAAGACAAGATGAGGGAGGTTTAAAAAGAAGAAAGAAAAGAAACAAACCAACCAACCAACCCAGGGAGTCTGAGCCCTCACCATCTCTTCAGAGATGACATTCCTAATCCCTCTCTGTGCCCACAATCTGAAACCATAGCTACAGAACCAGGAATCATAGGCCTATGCAGACAGGTGAGTTCAGGGTCTCTTCAAGAATAAGACTGGGTGTGGCAGCCCAGTGTGTACACAGGGGCCAAAGTCCCAGGCCTATAGCAGGCCAGATTTCCTTAGAAACCGGCAGCTACCAGCCCTTTCCACCGCCTCCCTGAGTTCACTGGCTTCCATGGAGCCAAAAGGGCCTGATAAATGGAAGCACAGGTATCTCACGGGTCCCAGAGCCAGCAAGCATGTGGTGTCGAGTACTTGGGGAACTGGGGCTGCACATCTGCTCCACTTCCCACACCCCACCTAGAAGACCGCTCTATTAAGAAGCCCCAGTACTCACAAGTACTGTGCCTCATCCCAAGGTCTGTACAACTCCATCCATCATCCACCCATCCTGAGCTAGTTAATTTCCTCATTGCTGAGGGAAAAAACATCTCCAAAAGTGCCAAAGAAAGAAAGATTGATTTGGGCTCACGGTTGTAGAGGTATCACTCCGTGGTCAGCTGGTAGCATTGTGTTTCAGCCCATGGCAGAGCAAAATCATGATGGAGGAAACTGCTCACTCCGTGGCAGTCAGTGGGGTGGGTAAGAGGTCCCAAAAGAGGAGGAAGGGATGGAGGGAGGGAGAGAGGGGAAGAGAAAAAGAGGGGGAGGAAGAAAGACAAAGAGAACAGGATACAACCTTGAATGACACCTTCAGAGAACACTTCTTCCAACTAGGCCCCACTTCCCAGCTTCTTCCCCTCCCCCACACACACACCCGACAGTGCCACAAAATTATTAATCCATCAATGCCTTAATCCACTGATTAGGTAAGAGTTTCAGAATCAAATCACATCCCAAAGGCTCATGAGCTGGCAGCCAAGCTGTGACACACGAGCCTTTAGGGGACATTTGAGATTCAAACCATGACAGCCTCAAACGCTGACTCAGTACCTGCTTAGTGAATCCAGCAGCCACATTGGCAGGGAGGAGGCACTAACACAATAAAACAAACTTGTCTAGCAAACTGAGGTAGAAAAGAAGATGGCGGGTTACTTGGGCAGTTATGGGTCCTGCAATCCAAAGTTCCCAAAAGAAACAAAGTTTCAGCTGAGTCCTATAGTGAAGGGAATTGGTGATGCTGTGGATTCAGAGAGAAGCCTCAAGCCAAAGGCAAGGTGAGTATACCCCCATGCAAAGGGTTATGTGCAAAGAGAAAGATTGGAAAATACAAAGGAGGGGTAATACCCATTTTCAATACTGCTCCTACTGAGCCATGCCTCCCTCTCATCCAGTAAGCAAAGGGGACCAGACCTAGGCCTATCCCTGTACCCACAGAGAAACATGGGGAGCCTGGCATAAGGGCAAAAGACCTGTGGCTAGAGACTTCTGACCTGCACACTCCAAGCTGGGGTTCCCACGGCTCCAGGTACAGACTCTAGTTACCATAATGGATCAGTCAGTGAAACCTGCAGTAACAGCACATTCAGACCAGTGGCTTCATGTAATTGACATCAAATTATTATTTTTCCTCCTGACGCAAGGTCAGAAGCAAAGGTGAAAACTACACTCTAGGTCCAAGTGTTTGGTTCTTAGGCTCCTATCAGTCATTCATTAAGAGTCTCAGAAGGTCATATCCAATGTTTAAACCCTAAGTTTGGGTGGGATGGATGGATGGATGAGATTGGATGGATGGGTGGATGGGTGGATGGGTGGATGGGTAGATGGGTGGATACATGGATGGATGGATGGATGGATGGATGGATGG
>JADRCH010000246.1:390244-417347 GCA_019843965.1 Rhynchomys soricoides | reverse complement strand
GATGATAGAGTGGTGGATTGGGTGTGTAGATAAATGGACAAATGGATGGGTGGACAGGTAAACAGGCAACATGAGTTGGTGATCTCAGCCCCAATCCTCTTTCAAGCCTGGCTTGTTTCCACCCACTGCTCTGTGACCCACAGAATAGAGCCAGTGGCTTCATTGACATTCCAGACCTTGCTGGTCAGCTCCCCCCACCCCCACACCCCATCTGATTTTTCCTCTGCCTACTCTCATACAGGATCAGACTCTCTCTGCTGACCCTACTGGGCATCCTCACCACCTCCAGTACACTCACAATTCCCCACACTGTGGCCATTACCATCCTAGAATGTTCTCTGAGCCAGTCCTCCCCACACCCCTGCATCCTGTCCCATGGTGGGGGTCTTGTCTCCTGCCCATATTGAGTGAAGAGCAGAGGCCACCACTCCATGCTTGCCTAAATTATCAGGAAGTAATTTAGGAAACCTCAGAGGCCAGGTTAAAAATTCAACAGGCAGGAGCAAAGTTATTGGCAGGTTGTTGGGCTCCTGGTGATGACATAAAGTTCTCACCACCCCATCCCAAGCTCCAGAACCCACAAGATAGGTGGTCTAGATCAAGTGCAGACCTAAGCCCCTCCATTTGGTTCCTAATCTCAAGTACATGACTCAAAGCATCTGCAGGATGAAGAAAGGGCAGAGAGGTCAGGGTGCACACTCTTCCCAGGGTCTGGCTGGGGACGGTGTAGTGGCTTAGGCCTCCAACCCCCAAGCTGCTAAGATGCAAGGAACAGTTTTATTCTGTGAACAGCTACATCAAGACCTTGGAGCATCTACAGTCCATCTAAGCCTGTGCTGCATGGGGTTTGTCCTGCATAATGAATGGAACACAGGGTGACAGAGGACCAAGTGGTAACTCTAACTACCGATCTTGTCAGCATTGGACAGTTTTATGTCAACTTGACACGTGCTAAAGTCATTTGAGAGGAGGAACCCTTAATTGAGAAAGTATCCTCATAAGATCTGGCTGAAGGACATTTTCTTTTTTTTTCTTTCTTTCTTTCTTTTTTTTTTTTTTTTTTTTGGTTTTTCGAGACAGGGTTTCTCTGTGTAGCCCTGGCTATCCTGGAATTCACTCTGTAGACCAGGCTGGCCTCGAACCCAGAAATCCGCCTGCCTCTGCCTCCCAAGTGCTGGGATTAAAGGCGTGCACCACCACTGCCTGGCCTGAAGGACATTTTCTTAATTAGTGATTGGCAAGGGAGGGCCCAGCCCATTGTGTGTAGCGCCACACCTGGGCTGGTGGTCCTGGAATCTATAAGAAAGCAGGCTGAGCAAGCCATGAGGAGCAAGCCAGTAAGCAGCACCCTTCCATGGCCTCTGCACCATCTCGTGCCTCCAGGCTCTTGCCCTGACTTCCTTTGATGATGAACAGTGATATGGAGGTGTACCCTGCCCAAGTTGCTTTTTGGTCATGGTGTTTCATCACAGCAATAGAAACCCTAAGATATCACCCATGGTCTCCACTAGGAAAGGAGTTGCCTGTGTCCTCTAAGACCGAGTTCCAGGCTTCTGAGTATCTCAGATCTTCATAGCAGCCATGTGGTCACACCTGGGCTCCAGGTATTCTGTGGCAGACTGTACAGTGCGCAGCTGCAGAGCTGAGCCATAGCCATACCACTTCACTGTGTCCCTCTGCCCAAGCCTGCTGGCCTTCCAGGGGCAAGACTCATTTCCATATCACACAGACTGTGATCTCTGTGACCTTTCGGGCACATTTACTCCTGGCACGCTGACCAAATGACAGGTCCCCCCTCCGAGACACTCCAGTCAATGCCCAATATCCACAAAGCTCCTGATCCAACAGAGCCACTTGCCTCCTCCCTCAATCTGGGGACCACCTTCACCATCTGTTTCCTGTACCTACATTCCTCAGCCCCTCCTGATATCAGATCTTAGGGTCCTGATACCCATGGACAGAGTGGGCTCTGTGTAGGCTTGTTGGGTACAGGGGTCCCCATCAGCTCTGCAGTTGTACTCCTGTACTTGAAAGTGTGAGCAGAAGAGCCACTGTTTCCCCTGAAAGAGCCTGAAGCCACAGGCCAGGGTACCCAGGTCATAGCCTCTGCATTCCCCACCCCCTACCAGGGCCCTGCACAGCCTGCCATCCTGCCTCCTGGGGAGCATTTGGGCACAGTGGGCTTGGCTGGCCCTCAGCTTCCCAGGCGAATGTGATGGCAAATAGCAGGCGCTTGGCATCGGGTCGGGATTTCTGAGCATAACAGAAATGTCAGGCGGGTTTTAATGAAAGGCTGTGTGCTTCTGGGGATTGACAGGCCAACACACAATCCGGATTTTCAGATGGCTTGTTCTCAGGGCTCTTGGCACAGATGCCTGAGCTGAGGGGAGCCCCCCGAATGTTCCAGGGGGCAGGGCCTCTCCCCGACTTGCAGAAGTAGCTACCATCAATTGACAGGCTCCCCTTCCTGTCTCTGGCCACAGTGCTGAGCCCTAATTTAGAAACCAAATTCTTTCTCATCCTCACCCGCAGCAATTGGATGCTTGCCTTTGCCTACACTTCGTGAGCTATGTGTGGCAGAGGAGGCGGCGTCCCCTCCGTTGACGTCAGGAGGGCTGCTGGGAGTACAGTGGCCACCCTAGGCAGGTGCCACAGGGCCAGGTGCCCTGTGGGGAGGAGGTGGCTGCTGCTGCCGTGACAATTGTCCCTAAAAGAAAATCTTGTTTCCTAGCTCCAAGGGTCACAAAACCCTGACAGACAGGGATGCGGAGGGGAAAGCCTGGAGAAGGGCCAGTTACCCTCAGCAGAGGGAAATAGATGAACATACATGGGGCTGGTTTGCATGACCAAAAGCGCCTTGGCCTCTGGTGAGGGGTGCTCAGAGGCTGGGTAGCTGCAAGTGCCAGAGATGGTGCTGACTGAGTCAGACAGGGGAGACTAGAATGAGCTCTGGACAAGCAGGCTGGAGGGTCAAGGGTCATTCATCTCTTTGCCACTACCTCTTTTACATTCCCTCTCTGCTGGTGAGACTGTCCTATCCCTGCTTCTAGGAGCTCACATCTGACTAGAGGGAGATGCATCCAGGAAGCAAACCAGTCACTTCTTGTTATTGCAATAGACTTCCTTAGCAAACCAGTTTCAAGAATTCTGGGGGGCTCCCGTTTTCAGGGGTTTCTGTATGTGGGTGCTTGGTTGTGTTGTTGTAGGCCCGGGTGTGGAACTGAGCATCGTGACAGAGAGACCAGATGGAGAAGAGACGCCATTCAGAAGGAAAGACAGAAAGAAACCAGGGACAAGATACACCCTTCACAGACACCCTGCCCCCGTGACCTACTTCATCCCACCAGGTCCACCTCCTAAAGTCCACTGAGCACCTAACTCAACACAGGGTCCATCTGTGATGAAGTCAGTGCCCTCATGAGGGAAGCAGCATGAGTGACTGAGCCTTTTGTGGAGACACCTCATATTCAAATGACAATAACTACTATGAGGTATGAACCTGGCGGTGTGGACAATATGGGATTGAGAACTTCTCCAGACTCCGCTGGGCTTTGAAGAAGCCTGGTGCTCCCACATGGAGGCTGGTACTCAGAGGGATCCCAGCCTCCCTCCTGACTTTTACCTCAGGCTCCTTGTTCAGACTTCCAAGACAGGTGGACCCTGTCTCCTTGTCTGGGCAGCCCCAGTAGAGAGAAGCGATCTAATGCTTCAAAGCAGGCTGGGCATGCCTCTCTGTTACCCATCATTTCCCTGAAAGCAACCAACTCTGAGGTACCTCACTCCAAATCTCTTCCTCTGATAGACTGAGTCTTGGAAGCCATACCTAGGAGCCCTGAGTTTCTGGACTGAGAGGAAAACCAGTTTTCCTAGGAGCAATCTGAGAAGGCTGCCTGAAGGAAGCTGGTGGCTTATGTTAATATGACAGCCATAGGGAAGTAGGCAGGCCCAGTGCAGGCTCTCTGTGCTGAATGGGACAGGCATAGGTCTGACAGAGACCCTGGTTGCCAAGCAAGTGAGCACAGGCACACCCTTCTAAAAGCCAGAAGAGGTCTTGGATAGTGAGGACAGACAGCAGAAACATGTACCCTGAGGTTTGCAGGAAGAGTCTAAGCTGACAAAGGGGAATGGGAGGTAAGCGTTGGGTCCAGGTGGGGTGGGAAGGCATTCTACAGAGGACATCTCCATGGTCACAAGAGATGGTTAGGTGGGTAGGGTCTGAGATTCTGGTCCCACCAGCACTCTTAGCTCCACATCCACCCTCACTGGGTCTTGTCTGGAAGATACGCTTGTCACTCCCCCACTCCAGACTCCTTCTTGTCTCTGATCTCTCTCTGTCCACTTGGCCACTGGGCCATGTTCAGCTCCTCGAAGGCACTGGGCTTCCGCCCAGGCTGCTCTGGCTGCCAGCACTGCTCTCTGTTCCTGTGGCTGGCAAGTCCCTGAGCCTGGCTCCTCTGCTCCGATGTCACTCTAGCGGAAAGCCCCATCCCTCCCATTCCAGCCCCCTGGGCTCCCTAGCATCCATTCCTAGAACACCACCCTGTGGGGGCCCCTGAGACTCAGCTCCATTCTAGGAAGCTTATACTTTTCTGTTTGATTACGTGTTTGTGTGTCCCCTCTGACCCTGCATGACCACAATGGCTTGGAAAATACAGAGCGTTGTGATTCCTAAGATACAGCTAGCCTGGCATTTCAGCAACACAGGAAGAAGGAAAGAACTGAACAGCTCCAGCCCAATTCACACTGGCATCTGCCTCTGAGGCTGTTCTCTCCACCAGATGTGGAAGACACCCGAGAGCTGGTCCAGGTGTGTCCCCTGGATACACCCAAGGTACCAGCTCGAAGACTCAAGTGCCTGGCTGACTAGGAAGACAAGACGGAAGGATGGGTGAGCTTGTTCTCTCCCCTGTCACCTCCATTCCATTGCACCCAAGGTTTCTGATCTCTACAGCTCAACCCTCCTGGAGGACAGATATCCAGGGAACTGTGGCAAGGAACCTCCTGGGTGTCACATTTTTTTTACAGGCATAAGTTCACACCGAACCCCAAAGAGGAACAGAGATCGATGCCTTGGCCTATTGATGAAAACCTCGCTGTAATGCAGATATTTCTCACATTTTTATTATGTTCATGTATGGTGATTCATAGCAGTTTTGTCAATAAAAAAAAAGTCTGACACTAAAACTGTCACTGAAAAGTATTTATTTCTACCATAACAGCAAATTATACATTGAAGGTTTGTGGTGGCAGTGGGTAGAGTAGTGGGTACCAGCACAGTGGGCTGAGAAGGTCCCCTCCAAGCACCTGCATCATCTGGCAACCTTCCTGGGTCGTACCCAGACCAGATATGGTTCATGGGTCCACACCCAAAAATACACGGGTTTGGTGTAGACTGTTAAGGTTTTCATGTGAAATATTCCCCACAGGCACGTGCTTTTGAGCACTTGGTCTCCACTGGCGGCAGTTTCTGAGAGACTGTGGAACCTTTTGGAATGCTGGCTGTCACTGTCACTGACTGGCCTAAGAGCTTGAAGGTTTCAGGCCAGCTCCACTCCTGCCAAGCTCTCTACCTTCTGGTCGGTGCCCTAGACTCCAGAATTAATGGACCAACCATGTATCATGTCTACCATACTACCATGGACTGAGTCCTCTGAACCATAGACCACAATAAACCTCCACCTTTACATGGCTTCTGCCAGGCACCTTATGGTCATGAGAAGAGGCAGCATCCTCAATACAGGTGGCACTGATGAGTAGGTCTGGCATGGTCTTGAAGCAGCAACACCAGTGCACCCATGCTTAGACAGGACTGTTTCTCACTAGGTAAGCCAGGAAGCTATACCCAGGATAAAAACAACCTGGCCATCTCTGGAAGATAGGGCGGGCCTTCAAATGTTCACTACTAAGAGAAGACCTCAGCATAAGGGCATACTTGATGGGGATACCTGCCAGGGCCAGAGAGAGGTGCATGCTGGGCACCCTGCACATTAGAGAGCCAATGGTCAGTGAAGCAGTCCAGACTTGGGCCTTGGGGCTGACGACCATCCATTGGTCTACTCAATCCACAAATCTGTATCTTTAAGTTACATACATATAGGAGGAATATGGTACCATTGTGTCAGACACGCTGCAGCTGGGCTTATAAGCCTCTGGTGTGGGTGCTGGGACTCAAAGTCAAGTCCTTTGCTGCAGCAGTACTTGCTTCTAACCAATACACCACCATTTACTCCCTAGGTTTGGTATTTGCAGGAGCTGGGGGAGGGAGGGTCACAAACCCTAAAGACAGCTTTTCGTTTAAACTATAACTTTACCTAGAGGCAATTCAGGACAGTGGGTCGGGGAGGGCTAGCCTTCCCTGGTGGCCACGGGCTGGCTCTGTGGGCAGGAGCGGGCTGGTTCAGTGTACTGGCACCAACAGGGAACACAGAGGACAGCGTCACTTCAGCCGGGCTTGCTATTTTGGGCAATTAACAAGGAAGCAGGGATAATTTTTTATATAAGAATATCTGCCTGGGGGTCAGAAATTCATACTTAGATCAATTGGTTGGGTAAATGGGGGAAAAACCACCTTTTTTAAATTTTTTTTTATTTTTTAAGAATCTGTAGAAGGCGTCTGCTCTGCCCTGGCAGCCCTGCGTCTGCTCATCTTTGTTCATGCGGTTTTGTCTCAGTGATTTGAGCGTGTTCTAATTTTGTCATTCAAGCCATCTGACTTTCCCTGCTCTATACAAACAAAACCTAATTTAGTTTGAGATGTTTTAAGTCATAACAATGACGGATGGCCAGGGTTCAGGTGTGGTGGAATATTTAAACACTAGTCTATATTTTTCTGATATAGAGACAGGCAGCGTTTTTGTGCTCTGATTAATTATGATTTTGCATTTCAGAAAAAAATAGCTTTTTCTATTCTACATTATTAATTGGTTATTTAATTAGGAATTCTCCAAGCTTCAGATGTTGGGAAGCTAAATCTGTGAGTGGGTTTAAAAAAAGCCAAGCTCCGTCCTGTTGCCTCTTTGAATCTTATGAAGGTCACAATAAGACGTGATTGTTTGGCACAGCAGCCGTGAATTATGCCACCCAGACAAGCTTTTAACCTATGTGCCTCCGCTCTGAGTGAGACACACGGGCATGTGCTCACGCTAAACCTTCTCTATTGAAGAGGATTCAATCACCATAATGAATCTGAGGCCAGGCAGCAATCTTCCGCACTGAAAGAATTTCTAAAAGATTGTAGAATTTGTAAAACGAACAGCTCGCAGACTAAATGGCTGTGTGGGTGAATCAATTATTTCAAGGCCCCGAGTAGTCATAATATTTAGTACATATCATACAGTGTTTCAGGTACAATAAGATATGCTCGTTTTTTCCCCATTCCCACTGGAAATGGTACCGAGAGCCTGCAAACAGCCCCAGCTGGTCTGGCCTGTAGCATCGGGGAGAGCTGGGTCAAGTGGAACTGAGGAATGCACATGCATTCAGCGTAGATGTGGCTGGCAAGGAGGCTCCGTCTGCGAGGCAGAGGAGGTGGGGCACCCCCACAAACCCACCAAGCCAGCTCCCAGCCACCGAGATGCTAAGTTGCCAGCTCTCCATTTTTAGAGGCTGGTTTATTAATACAATAATTATTTGTCTCTGACAGAGCCATTTATAACCATCTACTCTGTGTCCAACTAACCCTGTTTTCATTAATCAGTGGGCATTGGGTGACTGTCAGCCTCTCTCTGGATCATGACTTATCGGCCCCATGCAGGCTTCTCTTGCTGGGTGGACCACAAATCCCATGAGGACCCAACCTTTATGGCTGCCAGTGGGGAAAGCTTCACACATAGAGACCTAGGTGTCATCTGAAGACCTAGGCTTCAGGAAAGGGTACGGGGGACCCCGAGGAGTGTGTGAAAGGCTGTCTCCATGGCTACTGAAAAGCTGTAAGAGAAGCCATGCGTGGTGGTATACCATGTATTCCTAGTACTAGGGAAGTTGAGGCAGCTCAATCATTTGAGCTCAAAGCCAGTCTGAGCTGCACAGCAATATCCTGTCTCAAACAAAATAGTTTAAAACGAATTTTTGGTAAGACAGAACTCAGAACAGCTATTCTGGAGGACAGTATGGAGGATCCTCAGCCAATGAAAAAATAGATGCCTCAATAAACACCCAAAATAAATGAAAGGATGCAGGCAAAGGATCTCTGCACAGCCATGTTCATATCGCAGCCAATGGAAAAATCAGTATGTCCCCTAACACACAACTGAGTTAAAAAAAAACAAAAAGACATTAGTTAGCCACAAAAGAACAGACTCCTGGCATTTGTGCCAGCATGGATTGAACTCAAAAATAGGTTAGGCTCAGAAAGACAAGGGCAGCAAGTCCTAACTTGTGCACCCACATCAGGCGGCTCACAACCACCTGGAACTCCAGCTCTAGAGGATCCCACGCCCTCTTCTGGCCTCCATGGGAACTGCACTCACTGCACATACCCATACACAGATATACATACACATACATAAATAATTAACAAATCAAAAGTAGAAGCGAGGAGTTCAAAGGTCCCTAAGAGAGGGAACTAATTAATGCAAAAGGAGCTGGATGTGCTACTTAGCCTGGCTTGGTACTAATATGGATTCATATATTGAATTACCACACTGTACCCTTGAATATATGCAATTATTATGTGTCTATTAAAATTAAATCAAAGACTGGTAGAGGGCTTACCTCGCATTCACAAGGTCCGAGATTAAACCCCAAGTATTGATTTTTAAATTTTTAAGTTATGCTGGGTGTAGTGGCTATTCCTGATCGTCAATTTGACTCTATCTGGAGTGAACTGCAATCCAGAATTAGAAGGCTCACCTGTGATCCAGATCTTGAGTCTGGAAGACACAAGTTTCAGATGTGGTGATACACACCTTTAATCTGGGCCACACCTTCTGCTGGAGACCTACATAAGGACATTGGAAGAAGGAAGATTCACTCTTCTTCGACTGCGTGCCTTGTGGGACTAAGCGACTGCTAGATCCTTGGACTTCCATTCACAGCTGCTGCTGACCATTGTTGGGGAGTTGGACTACAGACTGTAAGTCATCAACAAATTCTCTTACTATATAGAGACTACCCATAAGTTCTGTGACTCTAGACGAATCACAGGGTTCTAGAGAACCCTGATGAATAAAATATTGATTTTTAAATTTTTAAGTTATGCTGGGTGTGGCAGTACACATCTGTAATAATACTAGTAGATATTACAGTAGAAGCTAGAGGATCACAGGTTGAGGCCAACCTGGGCTACACTGTAAGCTGAAGCTGAGCCTGGGCTGTATGCAAGTCTCAGTATCAATGCCCAATTTTGAAAGTCTTAAGAGGCAGTGCCCACCTCCCTCCAGCAGTGTGAGGAGACTAGAGAGAAACCAAGGGAAACTTGTCGTGATGGTATCAGTTCAAACAATTCTCCAGTTGTTGGACTTATGAGGCCAAGAGGAAGCTTAAAAGTAGGTATGGCACAGGACATGGTGGCATGTTGTTTCAGCATTAGGAAGGCTAAAACAGGAGGACTGAGGCTAGCCGGAGTGATATACTGGACATTGTCCTAACAACGAGATTCTAAAAGGATTGAGATTGGGCCGAAGAGCCCTATGTTAGAGACCTAGAAGGGAGCTGGGAGATCCTAGGGGTCCATTGGTGTAAGCTTCCCAGTGCACTGGTTAGCACAACTGTTCAGCACTCTGCCATAGAAGGAGCATACAGTACCAGGCACTACAGCTCACAAAGCCCAGAGGTAGTGTTCCACAGTGTCCTTTTAGCCTGTGCTAAATCCTAGTCATTTCCAGAGGAAGCTTCCCACTGCTAAGGGCCACAAAGCCACTGCTCTGTTTCCAGAGGGAACAGCATCCATTCTGCTAGGCTCCCTAGGCGCCTCTAGCCCTGTGGCTGCTTATATGCCACAAACCCTCTGATAGTATGAGTCACTTGCTATTCTCAGCTGTTGAGGAAATACGGAGATAATATTCTATGATGTCCTAAACTCCATGCAGACTAGTGAACTTCACCTCCAAGCTCCTTGATGCTAAGTGACAGGAAGAGTAACATTCCAGAAGTGGGGTTGGTAGACCACAGAGTCAAGATGCAAGCACAGATCTTAGGAGACCTTTCTCCTAGCCCGGGTTTTTCTTCCATCACCAGGTGCTCCTTCAATGACCTGGAGCATCTGTGACTCACCCCAGAGAAGAGCAGATGCTCTCTTGCCAAATAAACCCTGAGCAGGATCCCACCCTAGCTCAAACAGCAGCAAACAGGTAAGACCATCCTTCCCAGAAACATCCTTCAGTCTAGCTTTCAACAGGCCAATTCCAATGCTCAGTTGAATGAGGACAGGGATAAGCAAAAGTATCTTGGAGTGCTACATGGCAAAAAGATCCATGTAGATAAAGAATATCAAGTGTCAGAAGCCGGAGGAATGGCTCAGTGGTTAAGAGCACTGGCTGCTCTTCCAGAGATCCTGAGTTCAATTCCCAGCACCCACATGGTGGCCCACAACCATCTGTAATGGGATCTGATGCCTTCTTTTGGCATGCAGATAGAGCACTCATTTACATAAAATAAATAAATAAATCTTTTTTAAAAACATATCAACTGTCTGCATGGTTAATAAAGAGTTTTATCAAGGGCTTGTGAAGAAGTCCTAACCAGGTGGAGAGATAGACCATGTCCATGGATACATTACTGGAACACTGTGTAGGTATTGATTCTCTCCCTGACAGAGCTACTGGACTCTGTGTTGTTGCATTTTAAACACCCATAGGAATGTCTAAGAAATCTTAAATGACTAGAAAGAATAAACAAAGGGTAAGAATAATATGAATAATTCTCAATATGAAAGGTATAAGAAGACTTTGTCTCCATTGTCAGAACTTAATGTGACCATAACAGCAAGAGAAGAAGAAATCAACCAGAGAAACAGCCCTAAAGTGAACCTCACCCTCAGTTCCATGGGATCCAACATATAACAAAACCAACACATCAGATCAGATGACACTAAAAACAAAAGCATTAACAAAGCCACTGCCCCCATGGTGATGAGCAGCAATCCACGCTCACTCCAGGGAAAGCAATGCAAGTTCCAGCCTGGGGAGCTCAGGGCAGCCCTGGTAAGCCTTCCTGGCAGAAGGAGGTTAGCACGGTGGTGGGGAGGAGATATTCAGTAGGCATACAGATGGTGGCCCATGGGTCATTGGAAGCTACAGTAGTATTATTGCACATGACATATTGAGAGATAAATCTGGCTGGTCCCAGTGAGATAAGGTGAGGACTGGAGCCCTTTTGGTGGTCCAGAGAGACGGCTCAGCAGTTAAGAGGACCTACTGATCTTATAGAGGACCTGAGTTTGGTTACCAGCACCCACATCAGACAGTGCACAACTCTGAGGAGTCAGACACCCTTTTCTGGACTCCCAGGGCATCTTCACTCACAAATGTTCCCATGCATGCAAGTACACACACACACACACACACACACACACACACACACACACGCTGCACACACACGCACACACACACACAAAAAAAACAACAAAACTAAATCTTTTTTTAAATGAGAAATGAACAACAGCAGTATAAAATGCTTATATCTAGGCCTAGTGGTTAAGATCTGTCATCTCAGCTACTGAGGAGTCTAAGGCATGAATATCATGAGTTCAAAACCAGCCTGGGTAACTTATCAGGACTCTGTCTTAACATAAATGTAAACACAGCACTGTAGACACAGGTCACTGATAGAACACTCAGGATCTACCAGTGCTCAGTAGTAGAGAGCTTGTCTAGCATACACAGTACCACAAACCTGTGTATATGTATACACAGGCATACATGCACACACATAGAACTGAGAAGTTCCCCTGGGTAAAGGGGGTGGAGATGTATGGTAGTGGGGAACTCTCGATTACTAAGTTCTTCGTCTGTTTGAAGTAATTGGCTCACACTGTTGAAAAGACCATTTCAGGGGCTAGAGAGATGGCTCAGCAGTTAAGAGTGCTAACTGCTCTCCCGGAGGATCTGAATTCTGTTCCTAGAACCTATATCAGACAGCTCACAACCACTTATAACTCTGGCTCCATGGGATCTCATACCCTCTTCTAGCCTCTGTGGACACCTGAACATGTGTGGTATATATACTCTCACAGACACACAGAGAGATACATAAATTAAAAGAACACACATATGGGCCATACATGGAACAAGAGTGAGCGTGCGAAAGCCCAGTCATGGTAAGTCCACTTGATAGTCTCAGGTCCAATGCCTCCAGAATACAGATGTTGTCTTGATGGTTTTTGTTTGCTTGTTTGTCTTTGGGGTTTTTTTTTTTTGGTTGTTGTTGTTGTTGTTTAGTGTGATGGATATTTAAATAAGTATACTCTGGATGAAGAAGATTGATCTTCACCATGTGGGTGAGCCTTATCCAATCAATTGAAGGTCTTAAGAGAAAAAAAAAATGGAGGTTCTCCAGGGAAAAAGAAATGTTGCCTTCCAACTGCCTTTGAACTTGAACTGTAGCCTCAGTTCTTACCTGGGTCCCCAGACTGCTGGGATGCCCTGGAGACTTAGGGTGTACCCAGTGCCACCACAAAGCTAATTCAGATAGATGGATGGGTAAATCCGCCAATCGGCCTGTGGCGGAAATTGATGACAGATCGGTAGAGGAGTGATCGATATGTCCATGAATGTGCACATGTGTGTATTCACGCTCTCCATCATCTTGTTCATCCTTCTGGAGAGCCTGGCTATCCGAGGCTAACACAGGGACTGCCATATCACTCTCCACAGAGCAAGGCATCTGCATTCTGTTCTCACATAACTTCAAATGCATCATGAGGATGGTCCATCGTATTGGAGAAGCTTTTAAAATCCTCTTAATGATCAGGCATCTTTACATAGTTTATTCTGAACCAGTCACTTACTGACAGACCCCGGGATTTTCTCCAATCTGTCTCTATTACAAGTCAAGATTTAATGAGACAATAAGGAATGTACCTATTTTTTTGTTTGTTTATTTGTTTTATGGCATTGTCTTACTCAGTAGGCCAGGCTGGCCTTGCACTTGAGATCCTCCTGCCTCAATGTACTGGCTAGTTTTGGGTGTCAACTTGACACAAGCTGGAGTTAATCACAGAGAAAGGAGTCTCAGTTGAGAAAATACCTCCATGAGATCCAACGGTAAGGCATTTTCTCAATTAATGATCAAGGGGGGAGAGCCCCTTGTGAGTGGTGCCATCTGTGAGCTGGTAGTCTTGGGCTCTATAAGAAAGCAGGCTGAGCAAGCCAGGAGAAGCAAGCATGCCAGTAAGCAGCATCCCTCCATGGCCTCTGCATCAGCTCCTGCTTCCTGACCTTCTTTGGTGTTCCAGTCCTGACTTCCTTTAGTGATGAATATCAGCATGGAAGTGTAAGCTCAATAAACCCTTTCCTCTCCAACTTGCATCTTGGTCATGATATTTGTGCAGGAATAGAAACCCTGGCTAAGACACTCAACCTCCCAAAAACTGGGATTGCAAGCATGTGGTATACACATGGTATCATGCTTGTGGTATGGTTAGGAACATAATTGTTTTTAAAGATTTTTTTGTATTTATTTGTATGTATATATGTATATGCCTGCTTATCTGTATGTACACCATAGACATACAGTGTCCACGCCAACCAAAAGAGGGCATCAAGCCCCCTGGAATTGGGATTCTAGGAGCTTGTAAGCCACTCAATATGGGTGCTATGAATTGAACCAAGTCCTCTGCAAGCACTTGTAACTGATGAGCCATTTCTCCAGCCACTAGGAATCTAATCTTGATGTCTTTTTTTTTTTTTTTTAATGTAGCAAAGAGGCTAGACAGATAGCTCAGCAGTTAAGAACACCGAAAGACCCAGGTTTGGTTCCCAGCACCCATGTGATGGCTCACAATCATCTATAACTCCAATTCCAGGGTATCCAACACCCTCTTCTGACCTTGGGCATCATGCATACATGTAGTGCACAGGCATACATGGAGACAAAATATTCACACACATAAAACAAAATCTTCTTTTTAAACATATAGACAAGACATGGGGTGAGGATTGGAAGTCTTGGTCTGACTCACTTCTGTAGATCACGTCACCTCTAGCAGCCTCTATGAGTTGGCCTACCAATCACAAGCTTGTTTCCAGACACTGTATTTCAGTCACAGGGCTGGCCCGGCTCTCATCCAACAGGCCTGACCCTTATGCAGAACAGCCTGATGCCCAGCCTGGTGGTCAATATCCCTCAGCAGCACAGCTGCCCATGCCCTCAGCCCACCTTTGACCTCCCTGCCTCCTCCTCCACCCCATTCTCAGCCCACTTCACCTTCCATTTCTAGCCCCTTGTGAGCCACCCTGCCTCCTGCACACAGTACAGGGCTGCCAGGTTTACTGTCATGCCATCATCTTGACCAATGGTGCCTAAGTTAGACTTTTTGTTTGCTTACTTTATTTTGTATGTGTGGGCGTTCTGCCTGTGTGTAAGTCTGTGTCTAACTTGTGTAGCTGGTGCTTGTGGAGGCCAGGGAAGACATGGGTCCCTCTGCAACTGGAGTTACAGACAGCTGTGAGCTGCCATGCAGGAAGGTCCTAGGAATTGAACCCTGGTCCTCCGGAAGAGCAGCCGGTGTACCTAACTGCTGAGCCATCTCTCCAGCCTCCTCCAGTAAGCCCTTTTAAGACGAGGGCGGTTTGCACACACCTGTCATCCCAGCACCGGGGAGGCCGAGGCAGGAGGATCAAGGACTCTAAGCCATCTTTAGCTACATGGTAAGAGTCTGGCTTTAACTTTAAAAGGAGGAGGAGTGGAAAGGTAAGGAAGAAGATAGAGAGAGAAGCTCTGGGAAGCAAGGTGAGAGGGAGTGAGGCCAAGGCCGGCTGGGGTCCAGCAGTGGGCAGGGAAGCAGGTGTCCTGCAGGTTCCCCAGGGAAGCCCATGTTCCTTAGTGATCTCTTAGGCTCATTCTTTTCTGGCTCCCAAGTGCCACCGGGTCCTCCATCCTAACTACCTGGGGTCCCCAGCTGCCCTGCTAATGACAGATAGTCCTCACTTGTGATTCCCAGAGTTCATCAATGAGTCTCCTGGGTTCTGACTCTATAGTTTATTCTCATCTACCCTTTCTCGCTCCATTGCTGTCACCATGTTATCTGAAAGGGGCGTCCCTCCGCTCCATATCGGCCTCCCACACGAATCCTGAGGGAGTAGACCCAGTGACGGTTTTCAAATATGAGGTGAACCTCACCCCTGTCCTGTTAGCGACTTCCAGAGCCTCCCGCTGCTAGAGAATAAACCTTTCCACAGCCAGCAGACCCTGGCGGCCTTCCTTCCACACCCAGCCTCCCTGCTCTCTGCCCTGTCCCTCAACTTCCCCCCAACATTCCCTAGGACCTCAGCACCTACAGTTAACTTTTTCCAGCTACTCTCCACAGCCTCTGCTGGTCATCCTTCAGGTCTCAGAAATGCCACTGCATCTGAGGTCTTTCCTAGTCACATCCCACCTACTTATTGACCGGACCCACTTATACCTACATCTCAAAGTTCCACAGAAGTAGAGTCCAGGTCTGCTCACTGCTACCATTCAGATAAAATACATATTTTTCTAAGACGGTTTTCTATATCCCAGGCCAGTCTCATACTCATGGTGTAGCCAAGGATGACCTCGAGTGTCGGCCTCCACTTTCAAGTGCTGGGATTACGAGGCATGCGTCATCTTGCCTGGTTTTATATAAATACATGTTTCTCCCTCGTCTGAATCATTAGGAATCTAGCAACGTAGAAGCAAGCTGCTGCTTCTCTCTAGCCCCCCACCCCCACCCCCACCCCAGGACATCTGCTTGCTGGAGCCTTCCCAGAGAATGGGAGGAACATCCGGGTGGTTGGGCAGCGCCTGGCAAGGGTACAATGGCAGAAGTGTGCATCAGTGCTGGTCACAGGGAGGGTAGCACATGGCCCCCTCCACAATGCAGTGTTGGACTCACCCTTTCACTCTTCTGGGACCCACTACTGAGCATGTGCCACAGGAGTGTGCCAGGCCTTCATTCAAGCTTGCAGTAGACATGCTAGTTCAGGAATGGCTGGTACCTGGTTGCCAGCCCCAGGTGGGGACTGAAGACAAGTGTTTACCTGGCCAGTGAAGAGGGGAGGAGGGAAGAGGAAGGGGGGAGGGGGGAACGAGCAAAGAGGCAGCAGAGGAAGAAGGAAGGAAAGAGGGAAGGATGAAGGGGGAAAGGAAGGAGAGAGGGAAGGGAGGAAGGTGGACAGAGGAAAGGGGAAGGGGATTGAAGGAGGAAGAGTACAAAAGGGGATGATGCCAAGGGATGGGCCGAGCACGCGCCATTCAAGAAGTCTCAGGGTTTGTACCTGGAACATTGTTCAGAGACTGAGAGCTTGCCTAGAACCTACCGGTATTTAGGGTTAGAGTCTGGCTGCATAAGCACTTGCCTAGCAAATGAAGCCCAAAATGACATGCCCACAATATATACACACCACTCCACCAAAGACTCCTGCTGTCCCCATAACAGCTTGGAGGACACCCTAAGTTCCCTGCCTCTCTCTCTACCTCTGGAGTCCATTGTCTCTACTACTGGAGAGAGTAACACTGGAGCTGATGCGACCCACTGACCCCGGGGAGGCCTTCCTGCCTCTGAGTCTCTGTTCACTTGGAGATCTTTGGTGTATTCAGCCTGCCAGTCCACTAGAGGCCAATGACCAAAAAAAAAAAAAAAAGGGGGGGGGGGGGGGGGGGGGGGGGTCTAGGACCACAGCAAATCTCCCCAGAGGACACAGGAAATGTGACCTCGCCCATTGCAGAATTGATTGGCTCACATGGGAGATCCATCCCTGCCACAGGGTCTTCTTCATGGAACTCAAGAGAACAGTGAGGAAAATGGTTCAGGAAGAAACAAAGAATAGGGTTGGTCGACTGTAAGAAGATAGGGATGGAGTATAACCCCGGGTGCATGGCCCCCAAGCTTTCCCTGAGGGACAAACACCCAGAACAGGGCCTGACAGCGTTTTCAAGATTCAGTATGTGTGGGGGGGGGGGGGGGGGGGTTTTCTGTGTTCTACTACCAGAGACTCCTCCTCCCCCACCTACATAGTTGTCTTTTCTCTTCTGACCACACCAAAAGCATGGCAATAGGATGCACCCCAAAGATAGTCTATTCTATAAGGCAGCTGTCAGTCACCAGCTCAGCCGCTCTCCCTGGGACTCTCTTTAAGAAATGTGGACAGCCAGGCAGTGGTGGCGCACGCCTTTAATCCCAGCACTTGAGAGGCAGAGGCAGGTGGATTTCTGAGTTCGAGGCCAGCCTGGTCTACAGAGTGAGTTCCAGGACAGCCAGGGCTATACAGAGAAACCCTGTCTCAAAAAAACAAAAACAAAAACAAAAACAAAAACAAAAACAAAAAAATGAAAAAGAAAGAAATGTGGACAGCTCTAGTTTCCTGCAATCTAGAGGTTGAATAAGGGAACACTTCCTCCCTGAGAATCACTTAACATGTTCCCACTGCAAGCCGATGCCTGTTGTCCCCAAGTGCTGAGATCCTGGGTCCCAAGCCTCTACACATTCTATACATTTGTTTATATGGAGCTAGGGTACTCTCTTGATTGCACAACATTGCAGCCTGCTGATGAGGTTTGCTGTTGACATTTCAACATAGCTGGCTTTTGTCAATTGTGGCAGCCTAAGAAATTCTATCTTAAGGGCTGCTCTTTATTAAATTTGCAAGACACAAAACTGTGGCTGACAATCGGCCTCCTTCCCTTGGCAAATGCAGAAACCACGCTCAGTGACTCTGGAGTAATTAAAATGGCCCCTTACACTTGGACAAAAACCACGACGGCAGAGTTTTTACAAGCGCTGGGATATCTGACATTTGACCGAATGAACATTTTCTGTCTATTTCTCAACAGTCATCAGCACACAGATCTTGGGGAGGCGGTGTTCAACTCAGGGGTCAGGGGGAGGCAGGCAGCAGGGAAGAAATCAGAGAAGTTCCCTGACAGGAGCCTCCTCATCCTCGGCTTTACCAAACTTTGTCACAGAACCTTCTGTGGAACTCTTTTATGTGCTATCGGTGACATAATTCCTATTTTTTCCCCAGCCATTATATATGATAAATAAAACAATACTCCAAAAACACTGCGATCTCTCATCAATGTCACTGTGAAAAGGGCCCAGATAAATGAGTCCTGGAATCACAGACAGATGACATGGCTGGCCATGTATCATCTTCCATGTATTGAACGCAGTCTTTGTAAAGATAGAACGGTAATAAAGAGTGGTATTGTACGCTCTGAAAGGCTGTGTGGGTCTGTGCATGACTAATCTGTCTTTCTGCATTATTTTATTCAATCTTCTCTGACTTTATGCCTTTGACATTTTTGCTACACTCAGTAAATTTGAGTGAATAGGCAATTTTGAAGAATTTTTATAGGGCTTCAGAGAAGTCATATGCAGACTGCATCTTTGTTCAAATTTAACAGTTTAAATATTTCCTTTGTCTAGGGTGCAGAGTAATCTTGAGACGGGGGAAAAGGAATGCTTTAACCTTAAGATTTTAACAATGTTGCCTGACATGGTTTAATTATTTTAAAAAACACACACAAAAAATATTAAGCAAGAGCAGGCTCCTAACAGAGGCATGTCCCAACTTATTTTTTAAATATAATTTCATCATTATTATCAACAGAAGACTGGCTGCTCTAAAAACTAAGACATTGTTTCTTTTCCCAGAACCCAGAACATGGAGACGTGTGAGTCAGAGTTCAGAGAAGACTCACTGGACTCACTTCCGGCTTCCTCTTACCAGGGTAGTTGTCTGACAATAAATAATGACCTCGCTGTAGGTCTTTAATTTGCTGTATATCATGGTACCCTTTATTATCTAACCTGGACCATTGGTTTGTCTAGGCCCTTCAGTTCAAATAATTTATACTGGAGCTATGCAATATGAAAATCAAAAATTATTTCCTTGGCTAAACTGCAAAGTCTATCCGACCACTGTGTTCCAAGAGACTCGCTCCTTTCTATTTAGGTTGTTTTAATGGTCTGCAAGAAAAGCTGGAATTACTTGATAAAACTGTTTGAGCTAGCAGGTGTTAGCCCCGTAGCTTTAGCTTATAAACATGTTTGTAAAAGATGCTAAAGTATTTAAAGGGAGCCTAAACTTCAGTTGACCCCAGCCTGATGGATCTATTTAGCCAACTCCAGTTTACAGTATCCCTATCAAAAACACAGACCGCATATTTCATTCTCTAGTGAATCAACCCAGAAGCCTACATCTAAGAAGGGTGACTGGAAACTTTTGTTCAGTACCTTCACGGTGCTCAATGGAACTGGAAAACAAGATACCCCTAGTTGGTGCTCAGGGTAGAGCTGTCATCTCTGGCCTCTCAGAAAACCAAGACCAAGCTGCCCTATGCAGCTGATGCAGGGTATAGGTTCCCAACCACTGTGACCAGCAGAAAGACAAGAAGAAACAAAGTTACAGATGCACAGCAGCCATGCGAGGGAGATCCGCTGCAGATACAGTGAGATCATGTGAGGGACCAGAGCCCACTTCTTTAACATCTTTCTGCAGTAGGCTCCCTGGCCTCTATGCAGCCTGAGCACATACAAAGCTCTTAATTCACATGCAAAGATACCTAGTGGTCACAAGTAGCACCAGTGTGGCTCCGTGACAAATGCACAAGAGGACAGCTTACAGCTCACTCTGAACTAAGGTAATAAATGGGTCTGGTATGCGGGACCGAGCATTTCTGTAGCCACCTAGCACAGAACAAGATCTAGACTGTCAACTCTGTTTGTGACTTCTGCCTGGAAAATGGATAAACATCTCACAACTCCACCTAGGACTGAAGCCTGAATCACTATCTTTCTTCAGAGCAGACACAAACAAATGCTACTTTTTATCACTGCACAGCACTTGATGTAAGTTCATTAAAATGAAAGATTAGAGAGCCCCGGATGTAGGATGCTGTGATTCATGCACAGTGCCCGGATAACAGACGAGGCGTCTATTATATTCCTACCATATACGGGACCGCGCCTGCTCCTGCAGGAGTTACCTTCTTCTTTAGGGTCCATTTTCAAAAGATAAATAAGCCACATGTACCTCTATGATTAGCTATGACAGCTGCCCGTTGATTTATATGACTCAAATCCTAAGGCAACATCTGGTTTCTGCACCCTTTCCTGACGTAATAAAACTTTTTAAATGGAATCATCCATGGTCTCCAAAACAGTGGGAAATGAAAGGGCTCTGAGACTCAGAGCCCACACCCTTGATGCCAAGCAGGATGGAGAATCCGCATTTTTCAGAACTCTGGTCCTTCGCAGGGAAGCCAGGGAGGAGAGGCCCTCTCGCCGGCATGCTTTTTAAGCCCAACCTGAGCCCTCTATGCTTGAGAGCATCTTATGATGCTGTAACTAACCTCAAACCTGGAGCAGCAGGGGGGCAACAGACCTCAGAATACAGCAATGTCATGCTTTCCAGACACTCTCAGCAACAGCATGAATGAGGGGGGAAATTGGTTGCCTAGGAAACCTTCTACTCCTGGTAATTATTACTGTAACCGACTGCACACCCCACCTATAACAGAAGCGAATAATAATCTCTCACTGCTGACTGGCAGCTTTCTGTCCAGGCCTCTGCTCACCACTGCTCCCTACTGGCGTGCAGAATTAGCTACATGCCAACAGCGGGGCAGGGCAGAGGGGAAAAAAACCCATGCCTTTAAAGAGACCTTCCTCATCTTTTTCCAGCAGGTTCTGAATGCAGTTCAAACAAATTGCTACTCGATCAATAGAGCAAAAATGAAAAGTGCTTTGTGTTCATCTACACAATGGGGGTCGGACAATCTAATGGAAGTTGGTCATCTCAATTAAAAGCAATTTCATATTATGACAGAAGCTAGACCCTCCCTCCAAAAAAGGTACTTAATAAGGTTAACGGAAGCCAAATAACAGCTTATATCTTAATGATCCCCCCCCCCCAATATACGACTCACAAGCTCCTTAAGAGGATAGAATTTGATACTAAGCAAAACCGCTATAAATAAAATTCTATCTGGTAGTTTTGATCAATTAAACTACATAATTAACAAAGATGGTCCATCCGTCTTAGGTTGTCTAATTTGCAGTACAGTGTTAAAGTACCTCTATGGAAGACTAGTTTGTTTAGAAATTAGAGCATTCACAGTGATTTACTGGATTTGATTTAAAAGACACAGCAGGAGTTGGCAAAATTCACATATCATGGGGTTAATGTGGGTTAGAATGTAACTATTTGTAATACAAAAATATTGCATACCAAGTACACACATCTGATTTCTTCTAATCCTAGTTCATCTTCTTTGCAGAAAGGCGTTAAGTCTGCCAAAAACAGAAAAGAAAAAAAAATTTTTTTAACCAGCTGCATTTGCCACTCTGAGGACAGAGAGCTGCCATTTTCAATTTCTGGAGCAAGAGAACACTGGGGTGGGGAGTGACTCACACGACAGCCACTGAAAAGGTGTCCCCTGGCTGACAGCTGCCTTGCTCCACCACTCACCAGGTCTGACTGGTCGGGACACTGCAACACCATGTGTCCTTTAGGTTTGAGTAGGTTACAAGGCTGAGGAGTGTCACAAAGATGGAGGGCGGGAGGAGGAGAAGCAGCAGAGCACAGCTGTTCCAAGAAGCTATCCACACAACCTTCGGAACCCCCAAGTCCTCTGTGCGGCTGAGATTTACTAGCACAAAAGACACTCTCTAATCAAGTTAAGCATCATGGAATTTTCCATTCCCAAGCCCTAAGTAGCTGATCTCATTAGAACATAAAAAGTGATTTATCAAAATATTTTACTTTTAAAACCAACCTAATTTAACAATGCTCATCGCTTCTCCCGTTGTGATCTGCACTCCTTCGTGTGGGTTGTTACCAACTACCTTGCTTTTCAGGAAGCAATGGCATTGCACAAAATTTTCCCAGTCCTTCAGGTTTTTGCAGTTCCGACACTGTTCTAACTTCTTCAAGCTATTCTCATTCAAGGGCCCACTTGACAGCAGCGTGAAGATGCAACAGCCACACACAAGTATGAAGACACCAGAATGCAGAGCAGAAGATTCCGGGCCTTGTAGAAAGCCTCCACAGGCCGAAGGGGGCTTCACATTTTTCAACACATTCAAGTTCCGAGCAAGTATTTGCAGATTCCTCCTTCCTGAAGTGGTTCTGAGTGCTGCTCCCCGGCTACACCTCAATTAAGCTCCTAACAAGAGCCCCTTGAAAGATTTCCAGTCACCATGGAAAATCAAACTTACTTTTCCCCTCTTCCACTGCAAGTGGATGACGGAGCCGACCCAGCCTGACTCTGGGTAGGTAGAACTGACTCTCACGGTCAGTTCCTCCAGTGAGCCACTCACCAGCAAGCCACCACTGACCTGACACACTTCCTTTAAGCTGCCAGACCCCGCTGTACATGGGCAAAAATATCTTGCATCCAAAAAGAATATCTTAGTCTCCTAAAATCTAGGCTGCTAAGAACAGACTACGCCCTTCAACAACAGCATCACTGGGTAGGGGACAGGTTATTGGCTCTGGCTCCAACACTCCTGAAATCTCAGGGGTCCTGAATGTCTGGTGCACTGTCGGACTCAAGCAGTTGCTGATTCATCTCACTGAAGACTTAGTTCCTCCAAGGTTGGCTCCTCACTGCTTGTCTCAGAGAACACTTCTGCCTTCTCCTTTGACCTGCTCACTGGGTCTGCCTTACCAACTCAGGCAAACCACTGAGTCAGCCTGTTACTCTCCTGGGGAGAGAGGGAAGTGGGGGTGGGAGAGATGAGAATAATTTCTGCATAGAGGAAAAGGCTCCAGCATAGCATGCACACTGTGCCACCTGCTCTCCTGTTAGAAAACTTCAAAGGGATGGCTCAGGGGTTAAGAGCACTGACTGCTCTTCCAGAGGTCCTGAGTTCAATTCCCAGCAACCCCGTGGTGGCTCACAACCATCTGTAATGGGATCTGATGCCCTCTTCTGGTGTGTCTTAAGACAGCAACAGTGTACTCACATGAAATAAATAAATCTTTAAAAAAGAAAACTTCAAAGGGATGCTGGGTAAAATATAACAGAGACCTTCTCAACTCAAAAGTTCCACTTGCAAGGGAATTTTAGAAATCACCAGTAACAGATAAAAGAAACAAAAATACACCAGTCACTTAAACCACAGAGGTGGAAGGCAAGCCCTTAGGCTCAACTAATGAGTTAGAGCTAAGATCACTTGGGAAGATGGGGCTGGTGAAAGACTCCATTAGGAGACATTCTCCCACTACCAGGACAAGGAAACCTGCTTCAGTCTCCCTGAGCTCCAAGGAAGACAGGCTGGAGTTTTCTGTGGGTATGTGCTGTGGGCCAGCTATTACCAGGGCCCAGATGTGAGCCATAGCCTGTCATGGAATTAACTGAGAAACTCCAAGCAATGGCCCCAACATACCCAGAGACCCTGACTTATCATGAGAAGGTTGCTATCCCACCCTCAATAAAGCCACACAGCAGCTTCTGATACTGGGACAAGAGGTAGCCTAAGACTCAAGATGCCCAACACAGAGAAGCAAATGGGGTGATTCTGTCTCAGGTGACATTGAGCCACAGCCTAAGGAGAAGAAATGCTAGGCATCATGAAGGAGAAACAAATGAAATTCCAATCCAAGAGTCATTAGGATTGAAGTCACAGGATAAGGATAGAAAGGCATGTTAATGTTGAGCATGAATGTCCCCACAGGCTCACGCATCCAACACTTGCTCCCCGGTTGGTGGCACTGTTTTTTGGAGGTTGGGGCCTAACTGAGGGAAATGGGTCAGTGGAAGGTGGGCCTGGAGGGTTATCTTGCATCCAGCTCTCTCTGCCTCCGAGTCAGCAAGGTTCGAGAGACCCAGGGGTACCCTCCTGCTGCTGAGAACCTCTCCCACACCCTTCCAGCAAGGACAGGCTGTCCCCTCTCAAACTCCAGTCAAAAGCAGCCCTCCCTCCCTTGCCATTTCTGTAAGCGATCTGATTGTATCAGTAAGGGAAGCTAATGCTGGCATGTCACCTCTCACTGTTCTCACAATACTCACAGAACATACTGGTAAACCAAAAATGAAAGCTATTCTATAAAACTACCAAAAGTATGAAGGTCCTGAGAAGTAAGAAACTGCCGTAGACAGGATAGGGTTAAGATGGAACAGGTACCCTAGGATACTCCAGGGATTTATCAACACAACGTCATGCTAATTTCTCAGAGTTGACAAATGAACATCACAGCACATTAACCTGAAGGCTGGCATATAAGACAACACAATCGCACCGAACCTGAGTGACAGTATATGAAAACTCTGTCTTAGAACCCTTCCTGTAATACAATTCCAGAATAAAAAGATAAAGAAAATCCCAGCTGAATGTGATGGTCTGTACCTCTAATCCCAGCAATCAGCAGATGGAAGCATGAGGGCTTTAATTCAAGAACTTGTCTCCAAACCAAAAAAAAAAAAAAATCAACAAAAGATGCTAGTATGAAATTAAATGGTTATTAAATATAAGAAAAACTTGTTACCTATAGCCAGAAGGGAAATCAGTGAGAACAGGGAAAAAAAAATGTAAAGATAGTTTGGTGCAATGGTGCATAGCTTTGGTCCCAACATTTGGAAGGCAGAGGCAAACAGATCTCTGTGATGTCAAGGCCAGCCTGATCTACAGAGTGAGTTCTAGGCTATCCAAGAGACCCTGTCTCCTCAGTGGATGGGTGGGGGTGTAAAAATGATAGAAAATCATGGAATGATATATTTCAAGACATGAAAGCAAATAACTGCCAACCAAGATTACTATACCCAGCAAAGTTATCTTCCAAAATTGAGAGAGATGAGGATGTTTCAAGACAAACGCAAATTAAGCAATCATGACAACCGATCCAGCACTGCAGGAAATTCTTTAAAACAATCCAATAAAGGGAGAAGGAAGACCACCTTGTCCTTAAGCACTATGGAAAGGAAGGGACGGGTGAACAGAGGAGCCAGGGAACAACTAATCACGTCTAACACAGCAGATGAGTAAACTCCAAAACTAACAAGGAAGATAAAAAGGAATTATCAGTAACCCAGCCTCTACCAGAATACTGCCCAACAAATCATAGGAAATGACAGTCCCTTTCGGTAATAACCTAAGTGTAACTGGCCTCAAGTCACCAATAAAAAAACATAGGCTGAATGACTGGATCAAAAACATAAGAACCAACTATCTGTAGTCTCTAAAAAACACAAGTAACAGCAAAGATGCCCCCAAACTGAAAGTCAAAAGATAGAAATCAGCCCTAAAAAAACAAGTAAGCATAGTTATTAGCATAGGTGATAACGTAGACTGCAACACAGAACTTGTCAAAAGAGATCAAAGCCATTACACGTTAATAAAGGACCAATCCATTAACAATGATAGACATTTATGCACCAAGCACTGGAGTTTGTGGGGCAGTGATCTGTGACAGGCAGTCTGGCACCCGGTTGAGCACAGGTATAAACTCTGGGCAACCCAGCAGAATCCGCAAGGGACCGGAAACGTTATGCCAACAATCCGGGAGGTTTTTGGCTCAGGTCACAGTCTCCTACCACCCTGCCTCAGGTAGAGGCATGGCCACACAGCCCCAAACCATCCCCATGTTAGTGAGACACCTGGAGGCTTAGGCACACCCCTTCCCAGTTACTATATCTGCCTCGCCTCTCCCAGAGGGGCGGGGGTACAATTCCATCCATGGCACTCTCCACACGATGAAAATAAACGTCTTAGAATTATGGACTGTCTCTTCATCTGGACCAGGCTGTGGGAAGCGAGAGATCTGGGCCTCGATTAAGGAGCCGCATCTAATCTCTCACAGAGGGCTTCCCAGTGCTCACCCAAGCCTAGGCAGCTAGCTCAGCACCCAAAGCAGCCGAGACCCAGTCCCGGCAAGAACCTGAGCTGTGCTCAGGCGAGCCCATCTGCGGCACCCGCAGTGACTATGGTGCCCTGGGCTAGAGGCCCATGGAGACAGAATGGCCCCCTCCCCCACCCAGGCTTCCCACAGCCCCCACCTGCCCATAGGACTGTGTGGGAAGAAGGGCATCCACTTCCCGCGTGTCTCCTGTCCCACCCAGAGCTGCAGCGCCCGGGACAGACACGTGGGGCTTCTTTCCACCGAGCCAGGCTTGTTCACAGAGGGGTTCCCAATTTCATCAAATACTGAGAAGCATGAACAGCCATAGTTCCTGGCAGAACATAAGTGAGAGGCTTCAACATCCTACTCTCGTGGGCTTTGTGATGGTTACTCTCATCAATATGATAGGCCCGAGAATCACCTAGGAGACAAGCCTCCTGGCAGGCCTATGAGGAGACATCTCGGTTAATGGGGTATTAAGGCTCATCCTCAAAACAGGCGGCAGCATTTCCTAGGCTTGGGCCCTGAACTAGATGAAAAAGGAAAAAACTAGTTAAGCATAAACATTTTCACTCCCTCTGTTCCCTGAGCAGGGATGCAACATCACCTGCTGCCTCAGGCTCCTACTGCGATAGATTCCCTGCCATGATGGACTCTACTCTGGAACTACAAGCCAAAATAAACCTTACTGTCCTGAAGCTGCCGTTGCAGGGGTATTGTATCAAAGTCTTCCAAATGCAACAAAGACATTTCAGAGCTAATATACCACAGACCAACTGAATGGACAGACAGCTATAGGTTATTCCATCTGGCTGTCAGAGATTCTTCTTAGCAGCAAATGGAAATTGATCACATGATAGGCCACAAAGCAATCCTTGGTAAATGCAGAAAGACAGACATGGGCAGGGAAAAGGACAGAAGGAGGAAGGGAGGCAAGAAGAATTAAAAAAACAGCAAGAGAAACTTCAGAAATTATAAAAATCCCTGGAGATGGAACTATATACTTTTGAATGAACAGCTGAGTCACCAACTCAAGGAAGAAATAATTCCTAGTGACAAATGAAAAGGACAGAGCAACCTACTAGGTCCTCTGGGACACAGCTAAGACAGTCTGCAAAAAAAGAAGTGTATAGCTGTTA